>JADRCH010000107.1:6425966-6483056 GCA_019843965.1 Rhynchomys soricoides | reverse complement strand
AGAGAGAGAGAGAGAGAGAGAGAGAGAGAGAGAGAGAGAGAGAGAGAAAGAGAGAGAGAGAGAAGGGGTCTGGTTGGGAAGAAGGAGGTCAACAAGAAAGACTACAGAGGGTGGTTGGGTGTGGTCAAAATACATTAAATACATTATTTCAGTATGTGAAAATGTCATAATGGAAACAAATAACCATGTAAATTAATATATACTGATAAGGCTGGAGAGATAGCTTAGTAGTTAACAGCGGTTAACAATAGTTAGCAGCACTCCTGTTCTTGCAGAAGGCCCAGGCTTGGCTTCTAGCACCCACATCCTTAACTCCAAGTCCAGGGCCTCTGGTGCACTCCTCTGGCCTTGCATCACACACACATAGTGCGTGCATGTAGGCAAAACACTCATCAACAAGAAATCTTTAAAAATTAAAATATGGCAATAAAAATGTTTGAGATAAGGTCTCTCTACATAGCCCAGGCTGTCCTGAAACTCATTAAGTAGATCAAGTTGGACTTGAACTCACAGAGATCTTGCATTTGCTTCCCAAGTACTGGGATTAAAGGCATGGGCCACTATGCTCCCCAATACAAAATTTTTAAATGAAAAGTCAAGGGGCCTAGAGAGATGGTTCATTTAAGAGTTTACTGCTCTTGTGGAGGCTGAGTTCAGTTCCAGCAGTGTCCATGGGGGCCAGAAGAGGGCAGCATGGAGGACAACGAGGATAATTCCTCATCAAAAATTCCCAAGTGCCTTGTTCTGTTGAGCAGATACAAGGAACTGCCTAGAGGTGTTAATACATGCAGAGACAACCATACATGGCTGGGAAAAGACATGCCCAATGGACCTGCAGCCTGGGAGCCTCTATTTGGACTCAGAGTGGCTGCTGGATCAGGCTATGTGCTAGGTAGGAACTCCTGGCACTTGCTGGTGACATGTCTCAAAATAGGACTTGAGATTAAGTTATCAAAATAATGTGGCTTCCCTGTGAATTTCTGTCTCTCTCCTCTGTTCCTCTCACCTCACTGGCTCTGAGGTAAGCAGGTTTCAGCACTGGAAGAAGCTTTGAACACAGACCTACAGGAGGTTAAGTGAATCTTAGGAAAATAACCCTCCACTAACTAGCCAATAAGCATGGAAGCAACAGTTGCCTGCAGTCTGATGAGACAGACTCCAAACCACACAGTTCTTAGATTCCTACTCAGAGAAATTGCAAAACAGTGTTTATTGTTTTAAACTACTGGGTTTTTTATTTACTGTTTTCTTTGTGAGGCTAGGTGTCGCTGTGTTGTCCAGGCTGGCCTGGAACTTCCAGCAATTCTCCCTCAGCTGGGTTACAGACATGCGCTGCCAGGCCTTGCTTTTTAGAAACTAAAGCCACCTCTTTTGCAGCAATAGGCAAACTGAGAGAGGCTGGCAGGTGGGGAAGGAGTGATCTGGTTTTGAAGTCATCCAATGCTTGGAACTAGAAGACAGCCTAGGCTGCCCCAAGGGGAAGAACTTTTGACCAGAAAAATGTTACAGAGGACACAGAGAGCTGAGGTTTCATAAACATGATAAGTGGGCTCCAAAAACTCAGATGAAGTGAAACTCAATTCAGTTGAATCAATTAATATTGAGAGTTCGTAATGTGCTAGGCAGTTCTAGACCATGAAATGGGGGTAAGGTGTGTGCAGGGCGGGTGGCAAATTGATTAGAAAAATCCCCTTTTCACAAAGGGCAAAGAGTATCAGCAATATCCAAGAGTGAGAAGCAGATGTGCCAAGCCTCATGCATAGCTCAGAAAGTCGTGATTAAAGCTCGGATGAGTGAAACCCCACGGTGAAGAATCCTCAAGTTCACAGGGATGATGAATGAATGACGGGGTCAACATTTGTGAACAGGCTGAGGCAGGGGCACACCACTGAGTACAGACTCCGAAGACCTTTCTGGAAAACAACTGGACTCAATACCTTGAGAACCTTAGCAACATTTATTTCTTTGACCAGCAATTCCTTTTTTAGTAATCCTTTAAAAAAAAAGAAACCCTTATATAAAAGATGGTCATCACAGTAATAGTTTCCAAATAAAGAGATGCTGGGTAGTCATGTGACTGGAAATGATACAAGAATTTAAATGTTACTGAAGAGTTTTGAAAAGAAGGTTTTGGTTTCCAGTGAACTCAGAAATTTAAATCTGCAAAGTGGCACACGATGAACAGCAGGTCTGTGTTCTTTCTGTGCTACTTGACACCTTGTCTCCTGCCTCAGAGAGGGAGGACCACTCGAAATGTAGCTTCATTCTTTGATCATCTGCAGAAAGAGTAACATGTTTTACATCTTACTTTTCTCCCATTTAGAAGATATTTGAAGACCCTTCATTTTTTCCCCTTCATGCACAGGGTTTCTTTGTACGGATATACTACAATATATTGAACTAGTCCCCACAGATAGACATATTTTAAATTTTTCCCAAATAGCTACTCTACTATTAGCAGCTGAATACATCTTCCACTTTGTGTGAGGGAGAATGTGTTTAGAGCCTGTCATCATTTGACATGTGAGTACAGTGATACAGCCACGTGTCTCTTTAAAGGGATTTTCAGTTTTCACATGCAGGCGGCAACATCATACGGTATCAATTTTTTTTTGATTAGGAAAAAAGTGTATTTCATAACTTTAGACGTCTTTGGGACATAGTGTTAAGTTAAAAAAGAAAAACTTGAAGTTTTGTATACAATATGAACTTAGCCATGAAATGCTTACTATTGAAAAAGATTATGCCAGCCAGGCAGTGGTGGTGCACGCCTTTAATCCCAGCACTCGGGAGGCAGAGGCAGGTGGATCTCTGAGTTCAAGGCCAGCCTGGTCTACAGAGTGAGTTCCAGGACAGCCAGGGCTACACAGAGAAACCCTGTCTCAAAAAAAAAAAAAGATTATGCCAAGATATTCATAGTAGTTATAATGAATGATCTAGTCCCTGTCTCATTACGGCACAATTTCTGTGGTGGTATTTAACTTTGTTAGCAAAAATATACCAAGTTTCTTATAGGGCATAGATACAACACACACTTAACTTGTTTTTTTCACACAGTACTTGCCAGGTGATGCGTTTTAAAACATTTGAGTGGGGCTGGAGAGAGGGCTTAGTGCTTAAGAAGGAGCATTGCTTGCTCTTCTGGAGGACAGAATCTATGTGATGTGACTCACAATTACCTGTAACTTCAGCTCCAGGGGATCCTATATCCTCATCTGGCCCCCATGAGTATCCTCCACACATGTACATAAATACAAATAAAAATCAGTATTTTTTAAGATCAACAAAATGCACCCCCAGGCTGATAGTGGGTAAAGTGTTTTCTTGACAAACATGAAGACATGAGTTGGATCACCAGGTGTCTTCTGTCCAACACACATGAAGTGGCATACGTAAGTCCTCACCATTCCCAAACACACACATGTAGAGAAATAAGTAAATAGACAAACAGATGTAATAAATAATAGTAACAACAACAACAAACATTGAAGAACATATTCTGGCGGGCCTGAACAACCATGTTCAATTTTCAATTGTACCACCAGAGGATGGAAGAGAGCTAAAATTCAGAGACCTTAGGGGCCTGTGTCAGAAAACCTACCGCACTGTAGCATGAGGGCTTTGTTGAGACTGGTTTAAAAGTAATATACACATTACAATTATGATATACAATTAAAATATAAGCCAGCCATGGTGGTGCACTCTAATCCCAGCATTTGAGAGGCAGAGGCAGGCAGATCTCTGTGGGTTTGAAGTCAGCTTGGTCTACATAGTGAGGTCCAGGACAGCCAGAGCTACATAGTGAGAGTCTGTCTTGAAAAAAAGAAACAAAACCAGAAAAAAATAAAATATAGATAATGAGAATTGTAAGTAAGATATTTGTCACAGACTTCCTGATGACTGTGGTGGCACATGCCCATAATTCCAGCAACTTTGGAAGCTGAGGCAGGAGAGTGGCTAATTGAAGACCTGCCTGGGCTATAGAGTGAGTTCAAGACTGTCATGGGTATCTTAGTAAGGTCCTGTCTTGATATAAGCAAGCAAGCAAGCAACAAAAACCTTCTACAAGCAACACTGGGACAGGGGACCTGGATTAAATGTTCAGTACTAAAGAGAGGAGGAGATGGGAGAGGTAAGGAAAGGAGAGGAGAGAAGAAGAGAGAGAGAAAATTAAAAACCATGTCTTCAGCTCTCTGGCTTCCTGTAGCCCTCAGTATCATGTGTAGTCCACCCACACCTGCAGAATAGCCGTTCTTCCCCCTCCTGGTGTATACCTTGGCCTCTGCTGGTCCTTGCAGGTGTAGCCAGGCCTCCCTGTTTATTGATTATTTGATTTATTTATTTTTATTATTTTATGTGTATGGGTGTTTTGCATGTCTGTGCACCACCTGCATGCCCTTGTTAGCAAAAACATACTAAGTAGGTGTCAGATTCCTTGGATCTGGAGTTAGGGATTGCTGTTAGCCGCCATGTGGCTGCTGGGAATTGAACCCAAGTCTTCTGGAAAATTAGCCAGTGCCCTTAACCTCAGTGAAGAACCAGGTTGATGTATGCATGTCCTTGGAGAGCAACAGGGCTGGAGACTCTCGATCATCTCTGTAGTTACAGGTGACCTCACTGGTAGGCCTTGGGGGTAGAGTTTCTGAGCAGAACTGTTGTGAGCTTCCTCTAGTCGTTCCATGATTATCAGTATGCTGTGCTGGGATCTAACTAGAACCTGCTGCAGAGGCAAATGCTTGCTTTGGCATGACGGGGAACGGGCTCGATGATAGTCTTGACAACTTTCATTCTCTTCCCTAAGAACATTTCTTACCCAGAAAGACATTGGCTCTGTTAGGAAGGACAGACTTCTAGTTTTGGTCTCTCTGTCCCCTAAATAAGTGTGAATCTAGGCTATCTTTCAGCTCTCTTGAGTTTCGGGCTGGGCGCTGGGCACACAGAACAGAGAGAAGTACTTTGTCTATTACCAAGCAAGAAAGAGTCTGGGGTGCCCTGGAGTCCTATTCGGTTTGTCTGTTTATGAGGAAAGACCTCACACAGTAGCTCAGGCTGGGCTTGAACTCACATTCTTCAGTCTTAGCTTTCTGAGTTCTGGGATTACAGGTGTGAGCCTCCGTTTTCCTCCGTTGGTTCTATCTTAGAGTTGGAGCCTACAGAGAGAAGAAAGCAGCCTGGTTTTTACTGCTGGGTGAGACTGGTGGCGAAGAAACCTTAACTGAGTTCAGATTAAGATATGTAGAGTTAACAGGAAACATCGGTAAAAACATGCATTTTAATTGGCATTTTGGACTAAAACCTGCAGTCCCCTCCGGTGCAGTGCGTACGCTCCATTCCTTGTAGCATCAGCACTGTAGGCTTGTCGTTCCTATGTTTTAAGCATCTCCTAAGGTTTCTACTGATCCACAGTCGAGAGGGCCTGGTGGGAAGAGCCCAGAGTGGGCAACGGGAGGAAGAAGGACCGGTTCTGTCAGTCGTTCAGGAGTCCCGCAGGCTGGGGCTCCGACTGGCCACCGCCCCCCGCAGAGCTGCCGGACCGGCCCCACCCTGGGGCCAGGGCGGGTGGCCCTCTGCAGGTGCGCGACGCAGGCGGGGCGCGGGGCGGGCGCAATCGGGCGTGGTTTAGGACCCGGGGCGGCTTCCCGGAGCGACAGTGGAACTCCGAAGTTGCGCTGGACCTTGGCCCTGACAGTCGGAGCTTCCAGTGCGATCCGACCGTCCTCCCGCCGTCCTCCCGCCGTCCTCCCGCCGTCCGCCCGCAGTCCCGTGTCCTCAGCAGCCCTCCGTGCTCCGCGCCCAGCCCTCCGCTCCCGACCCAGCGCCGGCATGACGGGTTCGCTGTTCAAGGGGAACTTCTGGGTAAGTCATCGCGGCGCAGGGTGGCCCGGAGCGCAGGCGGGAGCGAGCCCTGGGGCTGCGCCTGGAGCCCGAGAGTCCGCTCTCGGGATCGCGCTGCGCCTGGAGCGCGCACTCCCGGGAACACCTGGGCCCTGACGTCACCCCTCGTTCTCACGCTTCAAAACTGAATCCCCAAAGGAGGAGCGTCCCAGTCCGTGGGTGCCCCGAAGTCCTGGGAGAAACGGGATGGGGCGTGTGAGTAGTCACTCTGGGATTCTCGCTCCGAGCTTTGCTCTGCCTGGCAGCCCCGTTTTCTGGTTTCCCTCCCAGCCCACAGAGAACCCCAGGAAGGCCAGCGGGAGTGTGTAAGACCCGAGAGCTGGTGCTGTCGTGGCGGTGCAGGTCCTAGGTAGCAGGTCTTCTCCCATCTTTCACTTAGACATCTTTTTCGCATTCCCATTACCCTGCAGCTACTCACCCTCCAAGGGTCCGTTTCCTTCTGAACTCGGAGGAAACGCCCTCAAGACAGGGCAAGGAGCTATCTACCTGAGAGCTGACCCACCGCTACCATAGTCTTTTCCTAAGCCCCTGCTTGTCCCCCGTTTAGCTTTGGAGCTGCCCATCACACCACTATCCTGCTGTGACCCCAGCGGCAGTTAAAGTCCATCACCTTCCATTCGCTTGAGGTTTTGAGATCCTTCTGGGGCACTGACCATAAGGAGAAGGGCTGGGGTAGCATTACAGCAAGGGTTAGTAACTATACACTGGGTCCTCCTAGGAGACCTGGGAAGTCTTCACAACTTCTTACACTGTGGAAGAAAGGACACACCTTTACGCAGTTCATACTAGAGTGGTTATTTTTTTGGCTGAGGATGGAGGTACAGGGGCTTAAAGGGATAGATAGTATGCTCGCACCATCCGGGGTGTGCCGATTCTGGAGAAGGCTCCATCAGAAGTGTCAAGGAAAAGACTGCTGTTGCCCAGGACCCTTCTCCACCGGTCCCAGCACCCAGCGATAAGAGCCAGGCTTTCTACCCCCCCCCCCCCCCCCCCCCCCGCCCCCAACCCGTCTCAAAAAAAAAAAAAAAAATCCAAAAACCCAGAGCCGGAAGTGTTGGTGACTCACACCTGAAATCCCAGCACTGGGGAGGCTGAACCATCATCTTAAGCCATTGGCAGCCCTAACTGGTCCCACCTATGCTGTGGCAGGAGTGGTCACGAGGAGGGGCAGAGTGGAGTCTGAGTTGAGAGATGTATTGTGAATGTCTTAGGAGTGTTGCTGCTGCTGCTGCTGGTGGTGGTGGTGGTGGTGGTGGTGAGTTTCTGGTCTACTTTCAAAAGTTACCTGGGATCCCAGAAGCTGTGCAAGTGCCCTGTCCAGCTCCACAGTCCAGCAGTTGTTCCATTCAAACAACGAAAAGGACTGCATTGTTTACTGTGCAGATTACTAAGCTCTTTAAATGCTTTCCCCACATTAACCCACCATACCTCCAGTTGCCCTCGGAGGGAACTGACTCACCATGGTATTTTACTGATGGGGAAACTGGCAGGGAGTTAAGCAACAGGCTCAAGGCCCTGAAGCTGACGAATAGTGGCCCAGAGCTCTGCATGAACTAAAGGCTCACCCAAGTGTCTCTAAGAGGGTGGCATAGAGTGAATGTCTGTATTGCTCTTTGCCAGTGCCTACAGTGGGTGTGGGACGTGTTGGGTCACCCTGTGGCTGTTTGCTAGAGTTTCCTTTCTGCGTCAGCTGGGCCAGGAGCTCTTGGAGAGTAGGCACGATCTTCCCACCAACCGGGTCTTTAGCACCAGCTACAATGCTTGGATTGTGGATCCCTAGGTCCAGGTGGATAAGACAGGCAGGAGCTAAGATGCAGGACCTGGGAGAAAGGGGGCAGAGGGAGCTGTTGGAGAAGAAAGGCCATTCGCCTTTAGGTAGCCATGCTTTTAGGGGATAGGGTAGTCTTTTTATTGAATTGAGGCTTGTGACAGTCACAGTGAAGAATAAGAACATTTTGACTGGATGAAGAAAACCAAAACCAAAACCAAAAAAACTTTGAAAGCAAGCAGGCACTGGTTTCCTGGGTTTAATAAATTTGTGTGAAATACTTTCTGTGTGAAGTGCTCTAGTAGGTCTGGCTTTCACTGGAATTAAGCCTTTGCAAGCTTCCGGAACATGGACATCTCCTGAGGAAGGGGAATTGAGAGGAGAGGTTTTGACCTTAGGTGCTTGACCTCAAGAATATAGAAGAAGTCTGGCTGTGGCAGCACACGTCTATAATTCCAGCAGAGTAGAGTCTGAGGCAGGGGGATTGAGAGTTCAAGTCAGGTTGGACTCTATAGCTGGACTTTGTCTCAAAAACTAAAAGAATATACAGGGTGGGTGAGGTCTGGGGATGGGGTTAGCGGGTGCCAAGGACGCTGGACCAGGCGAGCCAATTCCAGGGTGGAGACCATGGAGCAGAAAAGAAGGCAGAAACCACAGAGATAAGAGACGTCGAAGGCCACGGAAGTCAGGGAGGGTCACCAGCAGAAGGAAGGAGAGGGGCCTCAAGCTGGCTTCAGAAGGGGAACTGGAGAACGAGGTGGCGTGTCCTGAAATAGGAAGTCAGCAGGAGGAGGAACTGCTGAGTGGAGACAGGAGGAGGAGGGAGAAGTGACAGCCAACAATGTTTAGTCAGGTGTTGCACCTGCAGAGACCTGTTAAGTACAAAGCTCCTCCCAGCCCCAGGCCTCACGCCAAGCTCCTGGCTAGGTTGATGGGTAAGGGGACTTCCTGCCGGAGGAGCATTTCCCAGGGGAAAGCAAAGGGTGCCAGCTAGCAAGGTTTGGAAGCATATCTAATGCCATTGCAAACATATCAGTGAATACTGTCAGCAGGGCAACAGCTACTGGCTGGTGAAGGTGGCTCTGTGCCTGTGGAAAGGGTGTCCTGGGGAGACCGAATGGAATGGCGTAGAATACAAGAGTGTCATCTGCTGTCAGTGGGGTCTCTGAGGTGAACTTTGTCCAGGGTGCTTAAGGCCCTCAAACTTCTGCTTTTCTAGGGATAATAGTTGAGACAGTGTTACTCTCTTCCTTAAGATTAAAATACAGAGATGAGCATGGTGACTGGTACCTTGTACTTGTTAGCTGTTATAACCGGCACAGGTGACAAAGGAAGTTAGGGACAGTTACTCAGGAGGAAGGAGAGGTTAAGTGTTAAGAGGAAGCCCCTGGAGGGGGTAGGGTGGATCAGTGGTAAAAGCACCTGGTGTGAAGCCGAAGGATCTGAACTCAATACTCTGGATCTCCATGATGGAAGGACAGAACCAACTCCACAAGGTGACCTCTGACCTCTACATTTGTGCTGAGGCATGCTTGCTCTGTCTCCAAGGGGAAAACATAGTTAAAGAAAAGAAGCACTTTCTGGGAGTGGTGGCACACAACTTTAATCCCAGCACTCAGGAGGCAGGGGCAGGAGGATCTCTGAGTTCCAGGCTAGCCTGGTCTACAGAGTGAGTTCCAGGACAGCCGGGGCTACACAGAGAAACCCTGTCTGGAAAAACAGGAGGAAAAAAAAAAAGCAGCAGCAGCACTGGGTGGATGCCTGCATTTGGGAAGGAGGAAGGGGACAGAGAAAGAGGTAGGGTCTGAAGGAGATAGCCAGGCAGGAGCCATCACAAGCCTCAGAGAGGAGCAAGCTGACGTTGACAGGCTTGGGATCGAATGAAGCACTGCTTCTGAAAATGTAGCCAACACACTCTGGAACGAATCTTATTTGAATGTACCACGAAACATTTATCTCTAGGAACCCTTTGCTAGTGAGGTCATGCAGGAGGTATAGGCACTTACTGTCAAGCCTCATGACCTGAGTTTGAGCTCTGAATCCCGTGATGGAGGAGTGAAGCAACTCTTAAAAGTTGTTCTCTCGCTGGGCCGTGGTGGCGCACGCCTTTAATCCCAGCACTCGGGAGGCAGAGGCAGGCGGATCTCTGAGTTTGAGGCCAGCCTGGTCTACAGAGTGAGTTCCAGGACAGCCAGGGCTATACAGAGAAACCCTGTCTCGAAAAACCAAAAAAAAAGTTGTTCTATCTTCTCCACATGTGTACTATGGCATGCCTGCATGCCCCCCAATAAAATAAGTGTAAAATGCAAAATAAATAACCAAATAAATAGGAGAACCTTTGGTGGATCTGCTTTTCAAGGAACTAGTGTTTCAAAGTGTATATTTTTTTTAAAAAAATATTTTATTTATTTTATGTATATGAGTACACTGTAGCTGTCTTCAGACACACCAGAAGAGGGCATCAGATCCCATTACAGATGGTTGTGAGCCACCATGTGGTTGCTGGGAATTGAATTCAGAACCTCTGGAAGAGCAGTCAGTGCTCTTAACCGCTGACCCATCTCTCCAGCCTCTCAAAAGTATATTTTAAGACTTATTTTATGTATCTGACTGTCCTCCCTGCGTGTATGTAAAAGCACCATGGACATGCAGTTCCCTGGGAGGTGGGAAGAAGGTGTTGGACTCTCTAGAACTGGAATTATGGATTGTCGTGAGTGCTGGGAACTGAGCCTGGGTATTCAGGAGTAGCGGTTGCTCTGAAACGCTGAGCCATACCTCTATCCCCATAATCAAAATAGTTTTAAAAATGGGAAGTCAGCTACAGTGGTGCATGCCCATAATCTCAGTTGCTAGGAGACTGAGGCAAGAGGATTACTTTGAATTTCAGGTCATGTGTAGGCTATATTATTAATTCTGGCCCATTTTGAGCCACAGAAGGAGATCCAAGGAGCACATCAAAGCTGCAGGGGATTGGCCCTGATGAAGTTTGCCTTACCATCTGTGCATGCTCTTCCATATTTGTGCCTGCTCGTGGCCAGTTGGTTAGGCAGTGCTATGCAGTTTATCTTGGTTAATCTTGATGGTTCTCACCAGAACTAGACAATAATCAGGGATGTGGTTTCCAGAGCTCTGGAGAAAAAGCTGGGCCTTGGTGAGGGAAGAGTCTTCAGCATACTTGAGAGACGATGCTGTTCAGCTGTGGGTGTCCCCAGACAAAAGTGTCTTTCAGCTGTGGGCATGAACAGGCGACTGTAGAACCAGTTCCAGGAGAGACAGGTGGAAGCGATGCCCTTTTACCCCAGGGGATTTCCAGGAGCCTTATTTGAACATGCATGGGGTCCAGCCTGGGCCTGAAAGGCTTTCCTGGGCCACAGCTTTGGGTCCAGAATAGCTTCACAGTCACTGTGCGCACCCTATGCTTGCCAGAGGCGGGCCCCTCACTCTACCTGGATATTGTCCAGAGGAAGTTTTGGGAACTTCCTAATTAGCTCATTATCCAGCTGTTAACCTAGCTGTTCTTCTGCTTCATGCAGTGTCTGGCTTTCTCAGTATTGTGTGCATACAGCTTTGTCTCTTTTCCTTTTTTTGGGGGGGGAGGGGAGCTATACCACCCACTGCTGACTCCATGTGGTATCTTGTACAACATTTGGGATATTTCTCTAATTCGTTGTTATTTTTGAGCAAGAGTCTCAAGTTACAATCCTGCCTTAGCTTCCTGAGTTCTAGAATTACCAGAGCATGCCTGGGCACCAGCTCTAATAAAAAAAAAATTTTTTTTAAAAAAGTTTTTATGTTTTGCCTGTGCCAACGTTTTAGCTGGCCTGTGCAGATCTTGGCTGCAAGACCTGGGATCTGAGGACCCGAAAGAATGGGGTGGACTACAGTCTGATGCTGTAGACGACCTTACCTCAGCTTCAGTGTGTCTTTATATACAGTAACAAAGCAAGGGATGATCTAAGGAAGGTTGTTTGAGTTCAGTAAAACATGTTCAGAAAAACATGTAAATAAATGCCAATATAAAAGCATATACTAAATGTTAATAGAGCAGCCCTTTCCCAGAACTTTCTCAGGACGGATCAGTTTAAACACAATTGCCTGGATGTACGAGAGAGACCATATCTGGGAAAACATGAAAACAAGGCAGAGACCATATCCAGATTCAGGGTGCATCATAGATTGGGGTCTATAGCTATGATCTGACATCCAACAAGAATAAACATGTTGCAGGGCAGTGGTGGCGCTCACCTTTAATCCCAGCACTCGGGAGGCAGAGACAGGTGGATTTCTGAGCTCGAGGCCAGCCTGGTCTACAGAGTGAGTTCCAGGACAGCCAAGGATATACTGAGAAACCCTGTCTCAAAAAACCATAAAAAAAAAAAAAAAGAAGAAGAAGAAAAAGAATAAACATGTCCTATGAATGTAAATGTTTGTCACAGGAGATATGAAATCACATCCAAGAACAATCCAGGGAACTAAATGCCCCTGAGGTTAAAGGCCATCTGCCTTTCCCTGGAGCCTCTCCACAGTTCCCCAAGGGATTGCCCATCATGCACCATTCTTTTGACCAAGTTTTGACAGCCTGCATGTCATATATGTGTATGTGCTGTGTGCATGTTTGGTACCCTCAGAAGTCAGAAGAGACTGTGGAAAGGGCTGGAACTGCAGTTACAGATGGTTGTGAGTGCCATGTGGGTGCTAGAGCCTCTGTCAGGGCAGCAAATGGCCTTAACCACTGAGCTGCCTCTCCAGTTCCCAGCTCTGAGTTGTAAAGATTCTCTTTGGGTCTGGTACTTAGAGAGACGATCCTAGCTTGTCTGTTTTGTTCTTTTGCTTAAGGCGAAGGCCAGGAGAGTCATTGGCAAGCTACGGCTCTCAGGTTCATTTTTTCCAGAGCAGCTAGACAAATAATCTGTAAAAACGCTTGTCAAAGCCGGACA
Source organism: Rhynchomys soricoides (assembly GCA_019843965.1). NCBI lineage: Eukaryota > Metazoa > Chordata > Mammalia > Rodentia > Muridae > Rhynchomys > Rhynchomys soricoides. The sequence continues at coordinate 6,470,456 of JADRCH010000107.1, read as the reverse complement.
GTGGTGGCGCATGCCTTTAATTCCAGCACTCGGGAGGCAGAGGCAGGTGGATTTCTGAGTTCTAGGCCAGCCTGGTCTACAGAGTGAGTTCCAGGACAGCCAGGGCTACACAGAGAAACCCTGTGTTGAAAAACCAAAACCAAACCAAAACAAAACAAAACAAAAAAATAAAAGTTAAGGAATCCATAAGACAAATCTGGATACATGGAAAGGCAGAGAGGGTTTTGCCTGATAAAAGTGAATGCTTAAAAGGAAAAAATATAGTAACTGAGCACATACTTTGAGAAATCTGAATACTTCCTTGTAAAATAGAGCTGTTTTTCTCATACATGCCGATTCTAAGCCCATCATCGTCCCTCTCCATACTTGAACTCTTAGCTCTTTCTTTTGGTGGTCACACCCTTCCCACTTTCCTTCAGCCTCCCCTCCTCCCTCTGCCTCCTCCCTCCCCTCCCTCAGGTGGAATCTTGCTGTGTTGTCCAGGTTGGTCTCAAACTCTTGGACTCAAGAGCTGCTCCTTCCTCACCCACTGAGTAGCTGGATCTACAGATATGCACCACTGGGAGCAGGCTGTACTAGTCTAATGATGTTATCTCGCTTCCATTTGGTAGATACAAGTGTTTTGCTCGTATGTGTGTGTGTACACACTGTGTGTGCAGTGTCTGAGGAAACCAGAAGAGCAGGTCAGATCCTCAGGAGTTACAGATGGTTGTCAGCTGCAGTATGAGTGCTTGGAACAGAAGGAACCCTATTTCTCCTGAGAAGCGGGGTGTGCTCTTAGCCGCCGAGCCATCCCCAACCTCCGCTTACATTTTCTTGATGGAGCTACTTAGAGCATTATCTATTAATTACGGCTATAACAATTATGGCTTATCGCTCTTCTCTGGCCTTCTTACCTCCCTATGACATTATTCTGCTACTTAGAGTTACACACACACACACACACCTCCAGCGCTCAGGAGGCAGAAGAAGGCAGTTGGATCTCTGTGAGTTTGAGACCAGCCTGATCGTAAGTTCCAGACTCGCCAGGACTACATTGTCTCAGAGAGAGAGAGGGATTGAGATTGATTATGAATCACCACCACTACCTCTGTGTTCTCAGGCCGTAAGAGGGCTGTTTACTCAGAGCTACATGTCCACTATGATCTCCTCTTTGTTCTTGATTTTCCTGGACATTCTCATTGTCATTTGTTCCTTATTCATGTTTGTCTGGACCCCACCGCATCCGCTCCCATTTCAAATGCTCTGTTGTATGAAGTACTTTAAAAATCCTTTCTAAGCCAGGTATGGTACATACACCCATAATCCCTAAACTTGGGAAATTGAGCTATGAGGCTCTTGAATTCCAGGCCAGCTTGGGCTACACAGTGAGACTGTGTTCCAAAAGAAGCACACAAAAACCTTTCTCCTCACATCTTTCTGTGGAGACCTTCCTTCCCCAGAAGCCCTTGGTCAGGTTTTCCTGCTGTTCAGCTGCCAATCCGTTCCTTTCCAGACCCCAAGTCACCCAGAGAGCTCCCAAAACATAAACCAGGCATGTTGTTCTTTGTGGCAGTTTCCCAGTGGCCTCTACCCACAAACACTGCCTCTTGCAGCATGTCACCTGCTATCGTCCACACCACAGCTTCCGGGTCACTTGTCAGATGAGGAACTCTTTCCACTGGCCCTGTCACCTGTCCTCACGGAAGCCCTGTGTGCTCTTCTCAGTCAGGTACATTCATGTAATTTGTAGCTATTGTGTATACACGGTTCAATTAAAATATAGCTTTATCTCATATACTGCTTTCTATTCCTCTTAGTAACAAGCAGTGGGCTACACTCCCCAGCCCCTAGTAAGTTTTTAAAACACAAGAGATACCATTCTCTTCTTGTTTGACAGGTGTGCCATTTCCAGAGCTTTCTATAATAAATGACATTAAGACCCATAAGGCACTTCAAGTTTGTATTTGATGCCTAACTCTGGAAACACATGAATGTCAGATAGGATCATTCTCTCTCTCTCTCTCTCTCTCTCTCTCTCTCTCTCTCTCTCTCCACGGTGATAACTTCATGCCTTTTCCTCCTGAGCCCCCAATTCCCTGCTGCACGCTCACTGTGCCAATCTTCCATCCTTTTGACATGACAACATGATGCTGTCATTTATGAATGTGTTGAGCTGATTTCATAGCTATCCTGGGGTACATGTAGCCCTGGGCCACAGGTTGGATATGTTTGCTCTAGTCTACTCCATTAAGAAACTGGACACCAGCCAGAGACATCTCATTGACTTTCTGTATTCATAGGATTAGGCCTCTCTGAGAAACAAACAGTTGTGGTTTAGTAAGGGCCGTGCTATCGCTTGCTTCACTACTTCCTAACTGGCTAAGTATGGGCACATACTCACCAGTGAGCCGGCTCCGTTTGCTGAGCAAAGAATGTGGCTGAAGGTGTCCCAGCGACTGTTTCTTCGCTCCCCTGCTGGATCCTGGTCTCTTGTATTTGAACATCACAGAAGTCCTCCTTTAGTCACGGCTTCCCTTTTTGGGTTTTCAATGACTTATGGTGAGCTATGGCTGGAATAAATATATTAAATGGGAAATTCCACAAGCAGGCAATCCTCATTTTAAGTTGAACACCATTCTGAGCAAGGCTGAAATCTCAGGCCTTCTCCCTGTGTCCAGCCCCGCCGATGAATCATTCCTTGGTACAGGGTATCTAGCTTTGGAGCACATAATTGTAATGTTGATAATACCAACATATTAAAGAGAAGTCCAGTTTCCTTTAATTGAAAATAAAAGCAAAATAAGGTATTTATAAGTAGACCACTTACACATAAAAAAATATAGCTAAATTAATTTTAATTGTATGTGTATGAGAGAAGGAGAGAGAGAGAGAGAGAGAGAAAGAGAGAGAGAGAGAGGCCCATGAGTGCACATATACTCAGAGGCCAGAGGCATCTGATTCCCCTTGGAGCTGGTTTTGTAAGCAGTTGTGAGCTGCCCAACATAGGTGTCAGGGACCAAATGCAGGTCATTTATAAGAGCAGTGTCCACTTTGATCCACTGAGCCCTATCTTAAGGCCCTCCTATAGCTTTGATCACAGTATAGATTGCTATGATTGTTGTAGTTTTGTTATTTATTTATTTATTTATTTATTTATTTTGGAGATAGGAAAAATAAAACATTCTGTAAGTTAAAAAAAATCCAAAACCCTTTTAAGTGCACCCAAGAAACGAAGTGGTGACGTGATGTGCTCCTTGAGAGCTTCTGTGAAGGTTCTAATGGAGGAAAACAGCCACTTGAACACATTTTACTGAGGACTGGTTCTCCACTACTGGAAAGGCGGTCATCTTTCCTTGACTGTGCATCTTCAGGAGAGGCACATAGAGTAATAAAGGAGGAAAGGGAGGGATCAACTGAATCAGCCCCGGAGATCACTGGCCCGATAGATGTTGTAGCCAGATTGCTCCCAGACCTGTCACATGCAGCATGATGTTATTTGGTAATCTACCATTCCGGGAAGCTCCGTGGAAAGAACAGTCTTTCGAATTGGGGAATACGGCAGGACCAAGGACTAGGTTGAGAGGAACTGGGCTTGGTATAAAGTTTAAGAATATGCAAAAAAGCATTATAAATAATTCTATTTTCTAAATAAATAATAAAAATATTATAAATAATTCTTTAACGTTATAGAAAGCTCATGATGAACAGAAAAGGCAGCGACAATGTCTGACTGGCACTCGTTTCCACCAATCAGGATCACTCGTCTGAGAGACTGGCCTTCATCTCCACCAATCAGAGTCACTCGTCTGAGAGAAGGCGGAGGTAGTGCAAGGCTGCTCTGAAGCTGGGAGTCAGGTGATTAGGGATGTCCCAGGAGGGTGTTGGGCCCGTACCTTGGAGCAGAGGCTCGTTTCTTTTCCCCACCCACCTCCTTATCCTGATTTAAAAGTGATCTCCTTAATTCTCAAAAGAGAACGGGAGTGAATTGTATGAACATGGAAAAATGTCTGACCTCATTCATAAATTCAAATTTAGAAATTCAAATTAAAACAGAAGTACTGTGGTGGCTTATACCTGCAATCCATGCATTCCAGAGGCTGAGGAAGGAGCATCTGTGTGATTTCAGAGCCAACCTGGGCTACACAGGGAGTCCAAGTCATCTTCAGTTAGAGTTGAGAACCTACCTCAGAGAATCCGAAACAGAGAAAGATGGCTCAGCAAACGAGGCACTTGCTGCCGAGCCGATGACCTGAGTTTAGTCTGCAGGACCCATGTGGTGGAAGGAGAGGCCCGACTCCTGAAAGCTGTCCTCTGGACACAGGCTGTGACACAGTGTACCACTATCCATGAATAAATGAAATTAAGAAAACAACAAGGACAGCCAACGTAGAGCTAAATCCTTTTCAAAAGATGCCCAACAGTTCACCTGAGTGGGGATTACTATTTCCCTACCAAATTCAGGAAATTAGGAAACCACTTCACTGCCAGCGCCTCCTGTAGGAGAAGGTGTTGGTCACTGCTGGTGGCGGAGGCGTGGGGGTGGGCGGGGGCGCGGGCAGGGTGGGGACCTTTGGTCGAGGTTAGGAAGGCATTTGGATAGATGGATTAGGAAAACTCCACTCAGGCAGGTGTATACATTGTGATACTATTTGCCTCAACAAAAAGCTTGGGATAATCTGGGGAAACCGTCAAGCGCAACTGGGATGGTGGCCCTTGTCCGTAATTCCAGTTGAGACATGTGTTGACAGGCAGCCTGAGCTACACAGCGAGGCTTTGTCATAAAAAAGAGAAAGAGGAGTTGGGGATTCAGCTCAGTGGTAGAGTGCTTGCCTACCAAGCACAAGGCCCTAGGTTCAGTCCTCAGCTCCAGGGGTGGGAAGGTGTGGGGGTGGGGGGTGGGTGGGGGTGGGGGATAGAAAGAAAGAAACACAAAAGTGTAACAAGGTGTCCAGCTGATGGCAGAGGATCAGAATTGTACCCATGCTTGCCAGTCATCATAAAAAGAACAAAATGTCATAAAGAACCATTTGCTTGGGCCCAGCCCAGGGGAAGCTTGTTCCCAAGGATTTCTTACTCAAAACCATCTCACTTAATGGGATCCAAACTGTTTTCCTCTTCCTCCTCAACCCTACCCCTGCACACCCCATGCTTTATATGACAGGCTCCATCCCTGCCTAGAACAGTTCTTCTCAAGGTTTCCAGAATGTCCTCTGTTGTGTGCCTTGTGCCCCAGCCCTGACCATGCTGGGTTCTCCTTTGTCTTTTGAGACAGGGTTTCCTGTAGCTCAGACCAGCCTCCAACTCCCTGTGTAGCCAAGGATAGCTTGAATTCCAGATCTTTCTGCCTCAGGCATGTGCCATCGTGTGGGTTGGATCTATGTATTCATGTCATCGATTGCCCAAAGTACTGGAGTGTTGAGTGGCCACAGGCTTTGGCTCTGTATGGCTGTGCCATTGCTGTTCCACCTTGGGTTGGTAATACAACTTCTCTGAGTCTGTGTTTGTGTCACAGTATTCGAATGATTCCAGTCAAGATGGGGTCAACATTCTACCTTTGTTGAGTGTCTGTTGAGAGCACATCTTTTAAGCTACATGTGAGTTCAGATTGCACAATCTTGTATACTAGTAACGTACCTTAGTAGCTAAATACATACACCGTGTAATCAAGACATTTGGTGATGGCAGGGGGGGAAATACAGAGAGTCTATGAGTTTCCTGTCGCTGCTTTAACAACTTAGCCGAGACTTGCTGGTTTAACGCAACACAAACTTACCTCAGTCTCCCTCCCACCCTCTTCCTCTCCTCCCTTCTTCCCTCTCCTCTTCCTCTTCTTTCCTTCTATGCTTGGGGGCAAGGGACTCATAAATGCTACGGTGTACTTCTGATGTGCATTTCCACCCCCTCTTACAGTCCGCACATCTAAAATCGGCATGTTTCAAGGCTGTGTTATTGTGAGAAGAAGCCAGGGCTTAGTCAGGACCTTTACCATGCTCTAGACCAGCGGTTCTCAAACCTGGGGGTCATGACCCCCACTGGGGTTACATATCGGGTATTTGTATTACAGTGCACAACAGTAGAAAATTACAGTTCTGAAGTAGCAGCAAAAATGATTTTGGGGGGTCACCACAACATGAGGAACTGTGTTAAGGGTCACAACCTTAGGATGGTTGAAAACCGCTGCTGTAGACTGCTTGCAGGACTTGGCTTATGGCCACTTTCACTTTCATAGTACAAAATAATGAATTAATTCGTGTGCATGTGTGTATGGTATATGAGTGTGTATAGGTACATGTATTGGTGTGTGCTGGTGTGAGGGTGTTGAGGGTGAAGTATCTTCTGTCACACTCAACTATATATATCTATACATACATCAGTGTGTGTGTGTGTGTGTGTGTGTGTTTATTTGAGACAGGGTCTCTGTTTCTCATGGAACATGATGGAGTTCGCTCACTTCACTCACTGGCTAGACTGATAGTCTTAGGATTGTAAGCAAGCTCAGCCTTTCCTGGGTGTGCTAGGGGTGAACTCAGATACTTCAGCTTTGGAAACGAGCACTTTACACACTGAGTCATCTCCTTAGCTCATCACTTTCGTTTTCAGGCATGGTGGATCATGCCTGTAAGCCCAGCATTTAGAAGGTTGAGGCAGTAGGATTGCTTTGAGTGTGAGGCCTTGATTCAAAAAATTGAAAGCAAACAAAAATCAACCCAAGTCCCCCAGCAATCCCATTACCTTGTTCTTCAGGTTCCCTGAAATTATCCTGAGTCCACTAGGATAGTTTAGAATAATCTGATGGGGCTGGAGAGATGGCTTAGCAGGTTAAGAGACTGACTGTTCTTCCAGAAGTCCTGAGTTCAATTCCCAGCAACCACATGGTGGCTCACAACCATCTGGAATGGGTCCAATGCCCTCTTCTGGTGTGTCTGAAGACAGAGACAGTGTACTCACATACATAAAATAAATAAATCTTAAAAAAAAGAATAATCTTACATCTCAAAGTCCTTAATTTAATCATAATTGCAAAATCCACTTTGCCTGTTTAATTATTAAGTCATTATGGAGATTAGCACATCCCCTCCCCTCCCTGCAGGTGTACCTTTTTGCCTGCCACACAGAATAACTGGTGGTGACTTACTGATATGTCTTGGTGACAGTCTGATGGTAGGGGATGTCCCTGAGAAAATGACAGGTGGCATAGAGTGAAGGATGAACTGGAGCGGCCTGGTGATGGGAATGGGGAGGAAGGAAGGGAAGGGCCGGAAGTGGCTGCTGCTTTCACAGGAAGCAGGTCAAAGTGTTGACCAACCATTTCAGAAAGTCTAATTTCCTAAACCCATCAAGCCTCATTTCTAGTAACTGCCTAGAAAGCTACAGCATTCCATTAACTCATTTCCAACAGTTTAATTAATTAATAATTATTTTAGTCTTGTTAGCCTGGGCTGGCACCTAACTTTGTAAGTAGCTTTAGTTCCCCGGTGCTGGACTTCAGGTATGTCCCATGGGTATGTCCCCCGGTGCTGGACTTCAGATATGTCCCATGGGTATGTCCCATACCCACCCGACGTTTTCAGCAGATTTTAATGATTAATAGGATTTGGTGAGTGTGGTTGCTCATGGGTATAATTCCAGTAGAATCAATGGCTTTCCATAAGTTTGTAGCCAGCCATGGCTTTCTGTAAGTTTGCTGCCAGCCTGGTCTACATAGAAAGCTGTAGGCTAGATAGACTGGACATAATGGACTCTGTCTAAACAACAGAACAGAACAAAACCAAAACACCAAAAAATTGAGTTTTATTAAAAAAAAAAAAATTTCCCATGTGTCCCCACCCTAACCCCGGTTCTTCACACCAAAAGTTAGTGGGGTGCGTGTGTTTCAGGTGGTACACTAGGTAGAAACATGGTTGCCCAAGGTCCACAAGCTTTCCATCCTTTTCTTTTTGTTTTTTTTTTTTTTTTTCGAGACAGGGTTTCTCTGTGTAGCCCTGGCTGTCCTGGAACTCACTGTGTAGACCAGGCTGGCCTCAAATTTAGAAATCCACCTGCCTCTGCCTCCCAAGTGCTGGGATTAAAGGCGTGTGCCACCACTGCCCTGCTAAGATTTCCTTCCTGTGTTCTGTGGGTTTGGGCAACTGAATAATCCCACCTCACCACTGTAACTCCCCCAGAATAAGTTTTCTGTCTTGATAGTTTTGCCTTTCCCAGAGCATCACACAGTCAGAATCATGCTGTAGATACTGGTTTCTTTTGTCCCGCAGGGTATGGGTAAGATTTCTTCAGGCTGCTGCTGGTGGTGCTGTGGTGTCACACACCAGAATGTGTTTTTGAGAGATGCCCAGGTTTTGCCTTTCTCTAGATCTGTTAAACACTTTGTCAATTATGACTACACCTGTCATAAATGAGTGGATAGATTTATGTGGGACTGGCTTTCAATCTGGGGTCAACAAGTTAACTTATATAGGTCAGTTGAATGTCACTTTCATGTGATTCACATTTAAGATGCTTGAGTGGTCTGTGCTCAGAGGCCATGGATCCGTTCAGATAAGAAATCAGTGGGAAAAAAAAAGCCGAGCAGTGGTGGCACACGCCTTTAATCCCAGCACTCGGGAGGCAGAGGCAGGAGGATTTCTGAGTTTGAGGCCAGCCTGGTCTACAGAGTGAGTTCCAGGACAGCCAGGGCTATACAGAGAAACCCTGTCTCAAAAACCAAACCAAACCAAACCAAACCAAAAAAAAAAAACCAAAAACCAAACCAAACCAAAACAAACAACCAACCAAAAATAAAACCAAAAAGAAAGAAATCAGTGATATGGAGGAGACAAGCTAGTGGACTTTGGCAAATGTACTAAAAGAATACTTTCTGTGACTTCCCTTTAAAAATCCCGACATTTATTGAATACAGCCCTAAGTCTGAAATTTGAATATATAACAATACCCTATTCCTGTGGTTATGGGCCTAAAGTATGAAAAACCCCAAGTACACAGAACTTTAGATAGCCTCAGGAAAAAAACGGCAACTGTGAAACTAAAAATAACCTGGACTGGGGAATGTGGCCCGGTGGTAGGTGCCTTGCTTAGCACGCACAAAACCCTGGGCTCCATCCCCAGCAGTATCTCCACCACCAAATGCCAAAACCAGACTAACTCTCACCCACACTGAAGTGAAAGTATTTGGAAAAAATACCCCAGAACAACAGAACTTGAAAATTTAAAAAAGATTAATTTTTATTATTTTAAATCATGTGCATGTGTGTATGTGTGTGCGCGCGTGCGCATGTGAATGCAGGAGCCTTCAGAGGCCAGAGTCATCAGATTCCCTGCAGGTAGAGTTGCAGGGGGTGTGAGTCACTGGATGTGTATGCTGGGTCCTGAATTCTGGCCTTCTGCAAGGACAGTGTACACTCTGCACCACTGAACTGTCTCTCCAGCCTAGATATTGCAAACTTTATAAAGAATTAGCAGGAACAGGTAGAAAAGGAATTGTATGTTTTGGGGGTTCCGGAAAAGGCTAATTTGGTCTTAGAGGACAATTTGAGACTACTAGGGACCTTGTTTAAAAACAAAACAAAACAGCCAAACCAAACCAAAATCAAAACCAAACAAACAAACAAAACCAAACAGAAAACAGATGAAGAGTCTTTGCAGAGTTTGAGGTCAGCCTGAACTAACAAGATCATGCCTCAAAAAAAAAAAAAAGTGCTGGAGAGGTGGCTCAGTGGTTTAGAGCACTGACTGCTCTTCCAAAGGGCCTGAGTTCAATTCCCAGCAACCACACGGTGGCTCACAACCATCTGTGATGCGTCTAAAAACAGCTACAGTGTACTCAGATAAATCTAATAAGTAAATCTTAAAAAAAAAAAAAATCTTTAAAAAACAAAACAAAACAAAACCCTAAGACTTTGGAGAAATCGTTTGTTTTGTTTTGAGGTAGGGTTGAGAGCAGTTCTCCTGCCTTGGTCTCCCAAACCCTGGGATTTCCAGGCATGCCCCAGCATAACCAGCTTGCCTAGGTTATCTAGGCTGCACCTCACTGTGAAAGTAGAAATTCACTCTGTGTCTTTTCTCTAAACAATTGAGTTCTGTAGCATCTTAAGATCACAGAACCATAGGAAAGCACACAAAGCCTTGATTCTGGAATGTTTAGGAAATAGGATAGTTTGTTCTTTGTGATTGATTCAAAATAGCTCTGATTAATTTCTGGTTCAAAAGAAGATTATAAATCCAGTTTTGCCTGGGGACACACAAGTCCACACCATAAGGGAAGTTTCTCCATGATTACATGGGTGGGGGACCCTAAGACAGAATGGGAATGAGCTTGGGCCTAGTTTTGCTTTAGGACAAAGTTTCTTTTCATGAACGGGAAATATTGTCTATTAACTCGCAGTTTCTTAAACAGTTAAACACAGGGTTTCCAGTTAGCAGCTGTGCAGTGCATGGCAGATAATATTTCTTCTATGGTGGTTTGCTTTTCTGCGAAATTCAATAGTTTTTTAAGGCTTACCACAGCTGAAGCCTGTAAGAGCCCGAGCGGAAGTTCAAAGTAATTTCCCTACTTCGTGAGTTTCAGGTTAGACTGGCTTCATGAGACTTTTGTCGCAAAACCAGAAAGGGGGCTGGAGAAATGTCTTGCCCGTTAAACGTGTTAACTGCTTTATCTGAGACTGGAGTTTGGACCCCAGTTTTCACCCAAGGCCGCCTCCAATTGCCTGTGTTCTTCAGTTACAAGACATCCAACATCTACATTTGGATTTGAGGACACCAAACACAGATACATGAAAATACAATTAAAAAAATCTTTGCTGTTGTTGTTTTTTGAGACAAAGTCTCTCTGTGTAGTAACTCTGGCTGTCCTGAAACTTGCTCTGCAGACCATACTGGCCTGGAACTCATAGAGATCTGCCTGCTTCTGCCTCCTGAGTGCTGGAATTAAAGGCATCACCTCCCTGGCAATTAAATAAATCTTAAAAAAAAAAAAAAAAGGTTTAATCCCAGCACTTGGTGGGCAGAGGCAGCTCTGTGAGTTCAGGTCTATCCGCCTGACTTCATAGAGTTCAGGCCATCCAGGGATACGTAGTAAGACCTTGACTCAAAGGAGAAAAATTATTTTTCTTAGTATTTACCCCCTTCAAGGAGCATGACGCATTGAAGGTCTTCAGAATGTAATGCAGTGCTGTGGATGGGACATGGCATGGTTTTAGAACTGTTTGGGGGTTTTGTGGATTGGGTCTAACCTTTCATACAGAGTAAGAAGGAATGCACATCAGTTGCTATAGCAACTCTGGATCTTGTCTTGGCTTTGACCTACTCTGGATTCCTGGCTCCTGGTTATTATTGTTATTATTATTGTTATTATTATTATTATTATTATTATTAATTTACCTAGTTTCTCATTAGCATATGTGGTAATGAGTATAACTGTGACATTGTTATCATTCATAATCATTCATACATGTTGTCACACTTTGTTCTGATCTGCTCCACAGCCTGCTTAACCTCCCCTACCTGCTCTCACTGTGTCTGCTTGTGGCAGCACATTTACTGTTGGATCTGGCTTGCTCTCATGGTATGTGGACAGCTGAAGCTTGGTGTCTTGTTCTCTCTTTCCTCTTGGTCCTACATATGTGTCCTTCATTCTGATTCTGAGAGGAGCTGCTTCTCTCTGCTTGCCTGCTTCCTCAGACTTACAAGACAAGAGCAGGGACTACCTTTGGGAGATTCTCAGGGAGCTCCATAGATCAGGATGAGAATATTGGCATTTCACAGACATCCCTGTCATGTTATGTTCCTGTTGGTTAATCTCCAGACCTTTAGATTGTACTTACTAGTGTATTTAAAAATTAATTATCAGGGGGCTGGAGAGATGGCTCTGCAGTTGAGAGCACTGGCTGCTGCTCTAGAGGACCCAGGTTCAATTCCCAGTACACACATGGCAGCTCACATCTGTCTGGTAATTCCAGTTCCAAAGCTTTTGACATCCTCACACAGATATGTGTACAACCAAAACACCAGTGAGTGTAAAATAAATCATATAATAAAAATTAATCGATTGAGCCAGGGTCTTCCTCTCTGTTTAGCCCAGGTTGGTCTCAGACTGTGGTAGTCCTCCTGCCTTGGCCTCCTGAATGCTGGGATTTTAGGCAGAAGCCACCATGGCTAGCCCAGCTTGTTCCTATCAACTGGAAGAGTGTCAGTCAGTACCAGCTCTGTCAGGTTTAATGTTCCTTGTGAATCAAAACACCCTTATTCAGTTCTCAGAGTCTCTCTTCCAGTGGATTTGTACATGTTTTCCTGGATTTTAGAGATTAGATAGGTAACACTGACCATTAGCTGACTTTCTGAATATGAAATCTGCCAAATCTGAAATCTTGGCAGCGAGCCAGGAGCTCGCCAGCCATAATGTAATTGACAATAAAGTATGGAGGGGTTTCTGCATTGTGTCCAGTTTTGCTACTGGAATCCAGTCAGAAAGCTGGGCTTTTGCTGGTGTGTGTCTTTCTGTGCCATATAATGCATGCTGACACAGATAGGCTTACATATATAATCCTTCCCTTTTTCTTGTAATGCTGTACATTATGATGATGATGATGATGATGATGATGATGATGATGATGTTTTTTTTTCAAGACAGGGTTTCTCTGTGTAGCCCTGGCTGTCCTGGAACTTACTCTGTAGACCAGGCTGGCCTCGAACTCAGAAATCCGCCTGTCTCTGCCTCCTGAGTGCTGGGATTAAAGGCGTGCGCCACCACTGCCCGGCCACAGTAAATATTCTTATGATGCATACTCTCTCATTGTTGTCCAGTTTTTCACTGTGGTTTAATTGCCTGTCCTCAGGCTGAGCAAGTACTGTTGCTATGTTTCAGCGAACACCTGTGAGCATCTTTTCTTTTCTTTTTTTTAAATTTATTTTTATGAGTACACTGTAGCTGTCTTCAGACACACACCAGAAGAATGCACCGGATCCCATTACAGATGGTTGTGAGCCACCATGTGGTTGCTGGGAATTGAACTCAGGACCTCTGGAAGAGCAGTCCATGCTCTTAACCACTGAGCCATCTCTCCAGCCCCCGTGTCTTTTCATGTTGTTACTCTTGTATAGTATGAGTTCTTAGAAATCAAAAGAGCATATGGAGTTAAAATTCCCCCAGGTATTGCTAAATTTATTTTTCAAAGATTGTGCCAGAAGCAAATGACAGTGACTATTTTTCTAGACCTCCTCAGTGATGTCGGAGATACTCAACTGTTCTCAATCTGATGTGTAAAAAATTTAACTGTTGTTTATGTTTGTTAGCAACCTTTTTGATAACTAATACTGGTTCTTCTATTATAAAAATGCTTATTGGTGGCGAGGATGGCAGCAGAGCTCTGTAATCCCAGCACTTGAGAGGGTCCCAACCAAGTGCGAGGCAGCCGGGTACAGAGGGAAACCCTGTCCTAAACCAGCAAGCGCACACGTTTGCTCCTTGGCCATTTGGTTTTCCTCTCAAGGTGCTGCTTGTCTCTATCTTTTACTCCTTTGAAGAAATCCGGCTGTTCCTCCAGCATGAGGGACTGTAGAGGGACTTTAGGCTCTGTCACCCACACCGTTTCCTGACTAGATGCCATTATTCTCATATCTGTCCCCTGCCTTTTTATTTTGCATAGACATTTCTTTGTTATAATTCATTTAATCTTAAAAATAATTTTAGATTTCCAAAAAGTTGCAAACCCAGCACAGAGTTCCCGCATACTCTTTACCTGGATTCCTCATAGTTTTTCTTCCCCTTTCTTTCTTTTGAGACAGGGTCTTTAACATAGGATCCTCCTGCAGTTAGCTCTGCTGGGATTTCAGGAGTGGGCCTCCATGTCTAGTTTCGTGGCATGTTGGGAATCAAACTCTGGGCTTTACGTATGCTAGGCAAGCACCCTGCCGACTGTTCCACATCCTCAGCCCAAGCCCCCCTCTTTCTATGCAGGTGTTTATCATTGAGCTAGAGCCTTAACTCTGCCTACTCCCCCTTTTCTGAGAAGTGGTCTGTTTGTGCTGCTAGGCTGGCCTGAAATTTCCAGGTCTAAGCCATCCTCCTGTCTCAGCCTCCCAAGTAGCTAGGACTAAATGTGCACACCCTGATAGCTGCCTGTGCATTCTCCCCATCCCCTGAGCTCTAAAAACAAAAGATCATGCACAGTTTGCATTGGTCCATGTACATTCCCAGAGCGCTTTATAAGTAGAGGTGTCTTGGGAGGTGTTTTGTCCTGTGATTGATAAAAGTCTGGAATGGTCTGTGTAGGGTTGGATGCCTAACATTTCAGGAGACTGAGGCTGGAAGATTGGAAGTTTGAGGTCAGCCTGGGCTATATTGTGAGCCCCTACTTAAAAATAAATAAGAGGAAATAATCTAAATAGCATTACTTGCTAATACATATGCCATTTTTAAATTTTCCTAACTGTCCAAATAAATAATGTTCTTTATAACATAGGAAGAAAATGTTTTCTTGCTAACTGCTTAGCAGTGTGGTTAGTTAAGTTGCTGTAGTCACCCTTTAGTCTGGAACAGTTCCCAGGCCTGTGTCATTCATGGCTGACATTTTTGAAGAATACAGGACCGTTACATTACAGAATGGCCCTCAGTTTGAGAGTGACTGTTTCCTCATGACTAGCAGAGCATTTCTGGCTGGGATATTGCAGAGGTAACGGTGAGTTATTTCTAGCACCATGATGTGAGGTTCTAGTGTGGTGGCTTTGGTCCTTTGGCTAAGGTGCCTAAAATCAACCCGTTAATGTAACAAATTACCACGGAGTGAATTGAAATAGCACACTTCCATTTTCTGGAGGCTAGAAAGTCCAAAATGGGGTTCCCTGCATTAGAATCAAGGTGTCAATAAGACTGGTCCCTTCCAGAGGCGTTAGGGGAGAATCTCTCTGTCTCTCTCTGTCAGAGATCCATGGGTTTATTCGGTGAATGATGTTACCATCACTACTAATCATGATGCTTGAGTTGTCCCACACTTGAGTTCCTTGAAACTGGATCATTCTTGCTATAGTCCCCACTGTTCTTCAAACATTTCTGTGCCTTTTGGTCCTTCTCTTACAGATTTAATCCTTGTCTCAGTCAAAGCATCTGCCATGGCTTCAGGTCCTGGCTCCTTTAAGTAAAGAATAGCGTTTAGACACTAAGATGCATGCTCGACCATGGTTAGTACCCCTTGATTTTCGGTGTTTCTAGGCACTTTTGGCAGAGCCGGGAAATATGTGTAAGTTGTCTCCAAGTCCGTCCCACAGCCACAGAAATGACTCTAGCTTCCTTGGCTTGCCATTGCCCTCTATTCCCTCCCAGAGACGTGCCATTGAATGTTTAATGATCAGCTCACCCGAGTGTAACATGTCTGATTTGGACCCAGTTGGTTAGATTGCTTGTTTTGCAATCACGAGTTGAGTTTTCCCAGCATTCATTTTTGTGTAAACCTGGCCTCACGAGGCAGAGACAGGCAGATCCTGAGTTTCCTGGCTAGCTAACCTCGTTGGAAACACCAAGCTCTTAGTTCAGAGAGAGACCCTGTCTGAAGGCAATAAATCACAAGGCACTAGAGAAAAAGAGCCAGTATTTTCCTCAGCCTTCTGCATGTGTGTGTGTGGACTCCCATATCCGTGTGAATGCCTGCTCACAGGAGACTTGCAGCATTTGCTAATTATCCACAGTGTAAAAACTCCTCTTCTATGGCCAGTTTCTGTCTGCCAGCATGGTGTTACCCACATGGCAATAAGGACCAGTGATCACTGGCTCGTGTGTCCAGGCCCCGCCTACCACCTTTCTCTTTCTGTGAAAATCTTGCTTCTCATTTTCTATGACTCTCAGTTCTAAGATTCATAGAAAGCACTTTCATAATTGTTGATGATACAACTGTGAAACAAACTGGAGTTTAATATTTGTGCTCTTTTGTCTTGAGTTAAGGAAGTGTCATGGAGCCGGGCAGTGGTGATGCACGCCTTTAATCCCAGCACTTGGGAGGCAGAGGCAGGCAGATTTCT
Source organism: Rhynchomys soricoides (assembly GCA_019843965.1). NCBI lineage: Eukaryota > Metazoa > Chordata > Mammalia > Rodentia > Muridae > Rhynchomys > Rhynchomys soricoides. The sequence continues at coordinate 6,454,469 of JADRCH010000107.1, read as the reverse complement.
GAGTTCGAGGCCAGCCTGGTCTACAGAGTGAGTTCCAGGACAGCCAGGGCTACACAGAGAAACCCTGTCTCGAAAAAAACAAGAAATAGTGTCATGGAAAAGCTATGTCTAAAAGTTGTTCATGTTAATTTTCTTACCTTTTCCCATAGGCATTTGCAATGTAGTTAGGAAAGCTAGACTTTGCTGTACGTGTCTGTAACCCCGACATTCAGAAGGCTGGGTGAAGAAGGACAGCGGAGACCAGCCTGTGCTTTAGTAAGAGTCTGTCTCAGAAGGAGCGTACTCATTAAAACAGCTTCTCAAGAGACTGAATGGGAATCACAGATAGGAAGAAAAGCTTTCAAAAAACATCCGCCAAAGGGCTTAAAAATGGGCTGTGCAAACATCTCCAAAAATGAACAAAACTAGGAGCAGTCCAATGAAAAGTGGCAAGAACACTAGACATTGTAGACACACACTCTATAAAAGAGACTTCTTGCTGGCTAGGCGATGGCTCAGGGTCTAAAAGCACTTGCTGCGCTAGCATGAAGACTCCAGAGTCTAAAAGTACGTCCAGGGCTAGCATGAAGACTCGCTAGAGTTCAGATCCTCAGAACCCACATAAATGTCAACTGGATATGATGCCTCTCCTGGACGTTTCAGCACTCAGAAAGCAGAGAGAGAGGAGACTGGTATGATTAATGAACTCTGGGATCAATTGAGAGATCCTGCCTTGATGAATAAGGCAGAAAATGATTGAGAAAAACTTCTGATGCCAACTTTGAACCCTGCTCACACACACACACACACACACACACACACACACGCACGCACACGCACACACACACGCACACACACACGCGCACACACACACGCACACACACGCACACATGAACCCATGCAAACATACACACCACAAACAGAGATGTACGAAAGACCCTCCAAAAAGATTTCTTTTCTTTTCTTTTTTTTTTTTGGTTTTTCGAGACAGGGTTTCTCTGTGTAGCCCTGGCTGTCCTGGAACTCACTCTGTAGACCAGGCTGGCCTCGAACTCAGAAATCCGCCTGCCTCTGCCTCCCACCTGCTGGGATTAAAGGCGTGCGCCACCACTGTCCGGCTAAGATTTCTTTTGCTAAGAAGTTCTAGAAAACTTCCTCAACATTAGTCATCTAGAGAATTCAAATTTAAATCACAATGAATGGCTGAAATCATACACACACACACACACACAGAGAGAGAGAGAGAGAGAGAGAGAGAGAGAGAGAGAGAGAGAGAGAGATCAGCAGTAAGTGTTTGTAGCTCCAGCTCTTGGAAGGCCAAACAAGATGGTGAATCCGTTCTGAGGGCAGGTTTGGCTGCACAGTGAGGTCTACATCTACTCCCTTATACCAACTTTCCCCTCAAAACTAATAAACAAAAATGAAAAATTACAAAGAAAAAGTCAGCCAGGCAGTGGTGGTTCAAACCTTAAATCCCAGCATTTGCGAGGCAGAGGCAGGTGGATCTCTGTGAGTTGAAGCAAGTGCCAGGACAAGCAAGGCTACACAGAGAAACCCTGTCCTGAAAAACCTAAATCAATAAATAAGTCATTCGGTATCGACACCAGCAAGGGTGTCAGCACCAGAATTCCCGTATACTGAGAGTACAAAACTGTGCAGTCATTTTGAGAAAAGGTTTGCCAGTGTCTCAGAAAGCTGAGCATGCCCATAGCTGATAACCCAGAGCTCAACCCCTCAGCATTTACCCAATGGGAATGAAAACACATACACAAAGACTTGTACAAGCGTATTTGTGGGGATTTTATTTACAAAGTCTCAAATTGAAACCAACTCAAAAGAATAACAGCTGATTCATTGATACTTTGCTTTATATTCACATGATTGAATACTGCTCAATAATAAAAAGGAGAAAAAACTAATGACTATATTATAAAAGACAACAAAGAAGTGATGGTGTAAGAACCAGGGAGAGATAGCTAGAGATCAGTAGGAGGGCCTGGGAAAGAACATTCTGGGACAATGTAAATGTGTATGCCTTTGTAACCCACATCTTTATAGGTCTTCTCTGTGGAGACGTGAGTGCATAGGTTGTGTGATTGTGCTTTTCAAAATATTACATCTGTATACTTCATCATATGTACTTTAAGAAATTAAAAGACAAAACAAGCCAGATATAGTGGTACCCGCCTTTATTCCCAGTACTCAGAGGCAGGTTGATCTCTGTGAGGCCAGTCTGGTCTACATAGTGAGATCCTGCCTTAAAAAAATAAAAAGTCAAAACAAGATTAGGATTCAGAGGACTCATGAGAGGGAAGCAGTGATCAGAGAGCACACTGAGCCTTAGGAACTAGTCTGGCCCTGAACCCTGGGTGAGGAGGAAGAGGAGGAGCAAGGGACAATTGGAGAGCAGAAGGAGCCAGGTCTGTGCTCTCAGTGATCCTCTCAGAGAAGCCCTGTGTGCTCTTCAACCCTCACAGAAACCCCGAAAGCAAGACTTAGCAATACACAACAGAAAAGACTTGAGTAGCATTCTGATTTCAGTGGTGGTGGTGGTGGTGGGTTAGTGCTTTTACTGTGAAGCCACTTAAAAACTTTTAAGACAAAAATTTTTCCAGAACCAGCAATGAGCTCATGTGTGCCACATGAGCTGTGGTGTGAGCCAGAGAATAATGAAAACAGTCTTGCTGTGCATGGGCCGCGTGGCATCCAGTGTGTCCCCACCCCCACTCAGCTATCACCATCCTCGGCTCCCTTCCCAGCTCTGTTTTTCAGTCCAGCTTTCTGTCAGTCTTTGAGACATGTGCACTGTACCCCAAGTGCCTGCCCAGCCAGTGCACGATGGTGCAAGGTTTCTTAGCTATTCCTTCCACACCCCTTCACGTCTCTTCCACCTATCTGGTGGCCTGTGGGCAGAAGGCATAGAGAACAAGCTAGAGGCGAATGGAGACAGCAGCTTGTGGAGCCTCCCTCAGTCAGGGCTGTAAACACAGCACCGAGCATCCTCACATTCGCTTCTGTGCAGCATCTGAAGCCCACACCTGTCATGTCTACCATACATCGGATCTCCTTGCATAAGCTCCAAGAACTTCTTAGGCCACTGTCACCCTAGGCATCTGTCAACTGTGCAGATCCCCCAGCCCCAGCAAGAACCTGCTAATCCTACACTGCAGCAGGCCTGTTTACTCCTTCAAGGGACTGGAGTGCATTGAGATCTGCTACAACCATAAACAGAAAGCAAATGGATGTGGGTCCTGCCTGGAGGAGATTTCAAGGAGAAACTAGAAACATGCCTGGCAGGATGGGGAGATGGGGCTTGATTCTGGAAGAAGGAAGAGACCCGAGAAGACTCTTCACGGTTTGCATTTCATTAAAAACCTCCAGTTTGGAGAGAAGCATGCAAATTGGCATTGGTGCCTTTTGGAAGTCTAGAGAGTGCCCCCCCCCCTTACCCCCGCAACAGGGAGGCCAGGTGCTTGGCGCCTCGTACAAAGGCTGCGTTTGTGTGAGGCCTGGGTGTTGAGGGCACAGATGTGCAGTGTTTTGCATCTAAGACCACAGCATGCTCCATAAACAGAGTGTGATGGAGCCATTTCCATGCCTCATACTGGGAAAAAAATGAGACACAGGAAGCAACATTCATGCTGCCATCTCCAACCACAAAGACTTTTACTGTCTACACACAGTGTCATCAGAATCCTTCAGTTACTTATTAAGAGTTAAAAGACAGCTGTAGACTTGGGATAAGGACTGGAGAATTCACTTACACCCCTGTGCCTCCAACCCTAACCTTCCTTTCCTACTTGTCTAAAACCTAAATGGCTCCAACTCTGTAAATATGGATGGATTATTGTCCATTAATGTTAACAAATGGCCTACCAACAATATTTTCATTATATTTAAAGATGTATATGTTTATGTATGTATCTGTATCTGTATCTGTATCTGTATCTGTATATGTACCTGTATCTGTATCTGTACCTGTACCTGTATCTGTACCTGTACATGTATCTGTATCTGTATCTGTATCTGTATCTGTACATGTATCTGTATCTGTATCTGTATCTGTATATTTGCAGTGCTATAACATTCACATGGAGGATCAGAGGACAACTCATGGGACTCATTTCTCTCCTTCCATCATGGACAACTGAGAATTGACCTGAGGTGGTCATCCTTGGGGGAAAAGGGCCTTTACTCTTGAGCCATCTTGCTCATCTTCATCTTTCCCTGATCTTAATTTTATAGGACAAAAAGCCAAGAGTCAAAAATCTGTATTGTGAAACCAAACTGAAGTCCGCTTAAGCTACTTTGGCACACAGCTCTTTTTATTTCTTTATTTTCTGTGTACCTGTGTGTGGTGTGTATGTACGTATATATGTGCAGTGTTTGCATGTGTGTGGGTGTGCATGCACATGAATGTGAAGGACAGAGATGGATGTCAGATGTCCTCCTGGATTGATCTTTGCTTTATTTACTGATTCACTTGACTCTCGAGCTTGCTTATTTGTATAGTCTGACTAGCTAGCTTGTCCAGGGTTTCTCTGTCTCTGTCTCCCAAGCTCAGTTCATAGCCAGGCCACCATGCCTGTCTTTTATGTGGGTGCTGGGATCTGAACTCTGGTTCTCATGCTGGTGTGGAAAGTCCTTTATCTATTGAGTTGTCTCAGCAGCCCTAGCTTTTCTTATTGGAGCATAGGGATCCTACCCAACTCTTGGTCTCCTAGTTCTTTTATTTGAAGATCTAAAAGTGAAACACCCACACCACATGACTTTGGGCAAATACCTCTGTCAGTTGACTGGCTAGCCTGGAACATGGGAGAGATCGGGAGGATTAAAGAGACAATGTGCTATGAATTTGTCAAGTGCTTCTTTGATTAAATGGGCTGAAGAAGACTAGGTACATAAGTAAAGAAATGTGTTTAGAACATAAGAATTTCTTTCTTTCTTTCTTTCTTTTTTCTTTTTTTGGTTTTTCGAGACAGGGTTTCTCTGTGTAGCCCTGACTGTCCTGGAACTCACTTTGTAGACCAGGCTGGCCTCGAACTCAGAAATCCACCTGCCTCAGCCTCCCAAGTGCTGGGATTAAAGGCATGTGCCACCACTGCCCGGCAAACATAAGAATTTCTTTATCGAATGCAGATACCAGTGAGATAAACATAGCTTGTTATGTATCCAGAACTTTTTGTCTCAGTTGGCTGGAGAACTATCAGAGAAACCTTAGTGGATGTGGAAACTGCTATCCGTGTCTCCAACCAAGTTCTTCTAGACACAAAGTCAGGGTCAATATAGTGGCTGTGTCCTTCAGTTTTCTCTGATGAGGTAGTTATACATGGTGAAGATAAGAACACCCCACCCCAGTTCTGCTCCAGCATTATGTTACAACCCTACTGTTGGTTCCCTTTGCCCCTATGGCCCTAGACAGCTCTGTCTAGGTGAGACCATGCTTGACACCCACACGTCTAAATGTCCCTCCTCTCAGCAGGTCAATGGAGAGGTCATATCAGTGGATTGTAAAGAAGCAGAAGTGGAAGCAGGGAAAATGACTATGCTAGGATCGAACACATAAGAAAAACAGATGAGGGCTGGAGAGGTGGCTCAGCGGTTAAGAGCACTGACTACTCTTCCAGAGGGCCTGAGTTCAATTCCCAGCAACCACACAGGGGCTCACAACCATCTGTCATGGGATCCAATGCCCTCTTCTGGTGTGTCTGAAGACAGCCACAGTGTCCTCATATAAACAAAATAAATAAATCTTTAAAAAAAGAAAAGAAAAGAAAAGAAAAGCAGAGGAAGCCGGGTGGTTGAGGCAGGAAGGAAGACCAAGAGTTGGAATCAATCTAGACTACACAGTGAGACACTTTGTTAAAAAAGAGAGGCCATAGGGGATATAAATATACACCAAATGTTGAGCACAACCACCAGTCTCAGCATTTTTATGTACTGTCTAAACTTCCTGCGCCATCCTCATGCTTTTTGTGTGATGTGAGGCCTTTCTCCCTGCCTCCGTCCCTGAATGGGAAAGTAAATGTTCTTGTTTATCAGTCATGACTCAAGCCACACTAAAATAGCAAAGGGTACACGGCAGCATTAGAAAACAGAGAACAGGCTGTGAGAGAGCTGAGAGACTGTGGAGATCCTGCAGTGTGAGAGGCAGATGGGAATCCATAGACGAGATGGGAAGAACGTTGTCCAACCCAGGCTAACCAGAGAATAGGGTACATAGATTCTCCACACTGAGTCCTAGGACCTTCTCGAGGCAGCTGAGAGGGGAGCAGCGTGGAGAGACCAGTTAGAGGGCACGGAGTGCTGCCAGGCCCTCCCCACGTGGCTGAACAGGCAGCAGCTGCTTCTGATAGTTCTGCCAAAGTGTCAGCCCATGACACCCTGAGGCAGGTGCCTGTCGTGAGCATGATAGCCTCCAGTAACCAGCCTTGATTTTAGCAGTCTTCAAGGAAAAAGGTCAGCACAGCTCTGGGGCCTTGTGAATGCTCGCCTCTCCCCAGGATAATGCCATTCTCACAATGTCTCACTCCGTGCAGAAGCGAAAGTATTCGAAATTGTACCAAGAGGCTATCAAAACAAACAGAGGGAGCAGAACACACACACACACACACACACACACACACACACACACACCTCATAGCAAACAAATAAAAATAGAGCACCCAGAAATGAGCCTTTTAAAGGTGAAATTGCAAAACACTAGAAACCGTCCTCATTGTAAAATTTTGAAAGCAGAGTATATATACACTCATACCTAGGAAAGTACCCCATAAACTGTGGTACATCCATATAATAAAGTTCCGTCTGTCTCAGTCAGTCTGTCAGTCAGTCTGTCTGTCTATTTATATTTTGAGTCAAGATGTCATATTGTCTAGGCTGGCTTCAGGCTGGTTTCCAAGAAACCCTGTCTTGGAAAAAAAAATAAGAAAAAAAACCCATTTATTTATTTATTTAGTGTGTGTATACACATGATTGCTATGTATACGGAGGTCAGACCGTCAGGTTTAATGGACATGCCTTTACCCCTGAGCTATCTTGCTAGTCTGTCTGCTCAATGTCTTAAATAATGGGGAAAAAACCCAGGACAGAAGAAACTCCTAACAGGGAATGTGAACAGACACAGGTGAACTTACTCTTATTTCTTGGTGATCCTTGCAGGGCAAGCCTGGGATTTTATACCTGCTAAGTACACTACCATTGAGTTAAATCTCTAGCCATTAGCTTTAGGGTTTTTTTTTCCCCTAAAGATTTGCTCAGTTTGTCGATGGCTGTACCATCCTCAATGTGCCCACTCTCCTTTGATCTTGGGAGGTTTACTAAATTCCCCAAACCACTACAGTTCCTTTCCTTTAAAAACTGTATGTATATGTTTGCATTTTCATGCATGTGAGGGGGAGGGTGCACATGCACGGTGTCATCCTTAGGAATGCCATACACTCCCTTTGAGGTTGGGTCTCTCATGGCTTGGAGCTCACTAGCTAGGCTAGGTTTGCTGGCCAGTGAGCCTTAGGGATCCTTCTTTATCTGTTTTCACAGTGTTGGCTACCAGTATGCTACCACACCTGGCATTTTTTCTTTTTCTTTTTCTGTTTTTCTTTTTCTTTTTTTCTTTTTTTTTTATTTTTTGAGACAGGGTTTCTCTGTGTAGCCTGGCTGTCCTGGAACTCACTCTGTAGACCAGGCTGGCCTCGAACTCAGAAATCCACCTGCCTCTGCCTCCCAAGTGCTGGGATTAAAGGCATGAGCCACCACTACCCGGCAACACACCTGGCATTTTAAAAAATTTACAATTATTATTGTTTTACGTGTTCACTTTATACCCTGTTCACTGTCCCTTCCTGGTCACCACCTCTCACTATCCTTCCTCCACTATCCCTTACCTTCTCCTCTGAGCGGGTAGGGGTCCCCCCCTGGGTATTCCCCCACCCTGGCATTTCAAGTCTCTGAGAAGCTCGGTCCTTCTTCTCCCACTGAGACCAGGTAAGGCAGCCCAGCTAGAAGAACACATCCCACAGACAGGCGACAGCTTTGGGATAGCCCCTGCTCCAGTTGTTCAGGACCCACGTGAAGGCCAGGCTGCAGGTCTGCTACAGATGGTCTGCAAGTCTGCAGGGAGGCCTAGGTCCAGTCCGTGTATGTTCCTTGGTTGGTAGACACCTGGAATTTTTTATGTGGGTTCTGGGGATCAAGCTCAGTTCCTCATGCTTTCAAGGCAAGCACTTTATAGACTGAGTCAGTCCCCAGCCCACCATGGCTCCTTTTTGGTGACCTCAAGTTCTTAAAGATAATTTCCTATGTTTTCTTTTAAAAGCATTATATTTTAGCTCTATGTTTAAATGCACATTCATTTCAAATTGACTTTTGTGGACGGTGGATGGATGCAGACCTTCCCCCATCCAGTTTACACACTTGTTCCAGGAACATCTGTTCTGAAGAGTTAAAACGCTCCGGCCCCTTTGCTGAAAGTCAGCTGGTTATAGACAAATGAGTCTCTATTTCTGTTCTGTCCTCTACTTGTTTATCTTCTGGGTTCTACCGAGCAGATCTGATTATCATACTTCAAAGAACTTCATGGAAAGTTCTCAAGTCAAGTGGTAGGGACCTTCCAGCATTCAAGTCAGTGTCTCAAGCAGCTCAGACAGGCTTTCAGCTTGCTATGTACTCAAGGCTCTTCTTGAGCTGAGCCTCCTGCCTCCACTTTCCGAGTGCTGGGTTACAGTTGTATGTCACCATGCCTGGTGCTGGCTCTGTTTTTTTTTTTTTAAACAAAACAGTTCAACAGTTGATGCTTGTGCTTTTATTTTGTGCCTAGTCCAGGTCCTTTGTAACTCTTCATGAATGTTAGGTCCAAATGGCAGCTATTCATGGAAGAGGATTTGGGGATTCTGACAGAATTAGGTTGAGTCTGTAGGGCGATTGGGAGAAAATCAGCTTTTTAATCTCGTACTCACACCTTCATGGAAGACTCGTGGCTTCCTTTGTTTAGGACTGCTTACATTTCTTTCAGCAATGCTTTTTTTTTTTGGTGGTTTCCAGTAGTAAGATTTTGCAACAACTTAAGTGTTTATTGTTAATTAATATATATATTTACATATTCATTATTTCGTCCTGATCCCTTTTGTACCCCAACACTAGGTAGGAGAGAAAAGTTAGAGGGAAAGGAGGCATAGACTTGTCTAAGTTACTTCTGCTGATTAGGGGTCTTGGATTTCTGGGGGCAAGTCCAATCTTCCTCGACAGAACATCCAGCAGTCCAGCAAACCAGCAATCCAGCAATAGCAAAGGCAAACACAGCCGCAGGATGGACCAGCAGCAGCAAGGGGAGCAGCAGCTGCAACAGGCCCTCTTAGGGCCCTGGCATTTATACCCACTCCAGAGTCCCCAGAATTAAAAGATCTGCAGCTGGCAAAATTCACACCCCTGCTAGTGTATGAGGCAAACCACAATCACCTGCTGTGAAGCAGCTTCTTGTCCCACACCTGGGATTAAAGCAAAAGCATACTCACTTAACAACTGGGTTTTTAAAGAAATCAAAACTCTCCCTACAGTTTATTCCAGAATAGTTTATATTTTTCTGGTCACTGTAAGTAATATTTAAATTCTTTCCTTTCCTTGTCTCCTCTCTTTCATCTCCTTCTTCCTCTCTATTTCTCTTCCTTCCTTTCTTTTCCTTTTTGGAGACAGAGTTTCTCTGTGTTGCCCAGGCTGTCCTGGAACTTACTAGACCAGGCTGGCTTTGAACTCTCAGAGATTCACTGGCTCTTTCTCCAGAGTGCTGAGATTAAAGGCATGTCCCTCCATGCCCTGCTTTGGGTCAGTTTTCTTTCATTGTGAGAGTGCTTTAACTTTTGTGTTTCTGTAAAGATGTGGAGCTATTCAGAGATCTGTTTCTTCTTATGCTCATTTGTGTTTTTAAAAGGCTTCATGATGTTTTCTTCTTTTTTCTAGTAAAAAATTATTTTTAAATATGTATCGACATGTGTGTCTGTGGGTGGGTACGTGCACATAAATGCTGGTGATTTCAAAGACAACAGGTTGGTTCGATTCTCTTGGACCTAGAGTTCCAGACATGAACTGTGAGCTGCCCCATGCAGGTACTGGGAACTGAACTTTTGTTCTGTGAAGACATCATGATCTTTCAGCTGCTGAGTCATCTCTCCAACCCTGTCTTCTGTGTGTACTGGGATATGACTTCACGATGGCATTCAGGCTGCCTTTGAACTTGAGTTCTCCCTGCCTCAGCTGCTTAAGTGCTGGAATTACAGATGTGTGCTGACACACCTGCTAGGGTTAGTTTATAACATCTGTAGAATTCCCATTGATTGAAATCTGTATTGATGTTCACACTTTCATTCTGATATTGACAATTTGTATTTTATTCTCCCCCCTTATCAATTTTATTTAATTGTTCAAAGGACAACTTGGTTTAATCAGGGTTCTCTACTGTTTATCCGTATTTCATCCCTCTAGTTTACATTTTTTTTCTACCATTTACTGTGAGTTTATCTAGCTCTTTTTCTTGAGCTACTTAAAGAAAAAGCTTAGATCAGTGCCTTTAAGACTACCTCTCTTTCTTTTGTTCACTTCTATTGTCTGTCTGTCTATGTATCTATTTATCTATCTATCTATCTATGTATCTATCATCTATCTATCTATCTATCTATCTATCTATCTATCTGATGTCTGTTATACTCCAGCCTGGCTCCCAACCCACGATATAGCCAAAGCTGACCTTGAACTCTTGGTTCTTCTTCCAGAGTGCTGGAATACAGCTATGTGCCCCCTTGCATAGCTTATGGAGGACTGGCTGAGAACTGAAACCAGCCTTTTGCAAGCTAGCTACACAAGCAATGTGCCAGTTGAGCCCCATCTCATAACTTCTGATATTCTCATTGTCATTTCATTTGAAATGCATTTATTTATTTATTTTTTTCACACAGAGCCTGGTTATTTTAAAGGACTCAATTTAAATCTTATGTCTTGGCCAGTAGTGGTGACAGACACCTGTAATTCTGACACCTGGGAGGCTAAGTTAGGAGGTTTGTCAGTTTCAGGCCAGCCTGGGGAATATGGCAGGACCCTGTCCCACATGCCCATCTTCCTTGTTCCCTTTCTCTTATGACTTATCTTGCCTCTTTTTTTCTACTTTATTAATCACACATGTTTGTCATATGGCCATGTTGTAGACTGTCTTCCTCTCTAACTTTTGTTTGTTTTATGTGTATGATTTTTACTGGCTCCCTGGAATGAATGGAAGACTCCCTGGCTGCAAGTACACAATCTCAGGTTGGCTTTATAAATTTGTTAGTATTTTGTGTGTAGTTGGTATGAAATGACATGTGTGTCAAAAGTTATTCATGTGAATGATAATGTTTGTACATAGTCCAAATGGCCTATAATGAATTAATCATTGTATTAGGCGATATAATAACTAGTGTTCGTGATATAGTTCAGTCGGTAGTGTTTCTTTAGCAGGCACCAGCCCCGGGTTTGATCCCCAGAACCAGGTGTAATGGCTGTAACTCCAGCCTGTGGGAGGCTGTGTTAGAAAGGTTAGAAGCTGAGGGCCATACTTAGCTATGAAGTAAGTCAGATCGATCTGAGTTTCAGGAGACCCAGTCTCAAAAGGAAAACAGAGATAATACTTCAACCCACCAAACAGTATATGCTAATAGCCAAGTGACAGTAAACACTTCAGGCTTTCTAAAGAGGGGAGAGAACAGTAAATTCTTCCAGGAAGATGCTATTCAGAGAAGAAATGGGATTGAGCAGGCTCTGCAGTAGAGGTAGGATTTAAGACACGCTATTCCCACAGAAGGAATGGGGTGTGGAAAGGTCTCGGGGTAGCAGTGTGCACTGTTCACCCTGAAGAGAAAAGAGGAGACCAGAGTGGGGGAGGTGGGAGAGGGAGGAGGTGGAGATGCTCAGAAGGTTCCAATCCTGAGGCTGAGGATGGAGCCAGGGGCTCGGCATCCCCGCTTCCAATGCAGATTACAATGCTCCTTAAAATGTATTCATGTTGATATTCATATATTTACATTTGTTTTTAAAAGATTTGAGTGTGTGTGCATGTGCACAGGCATATCATGGGTGTATGAGTGCCTGCGGAGGCCAGAAGTGGATGTCAGATCCCCAGAGTTACAGGTACTTGTGCCTGGTGTGAAATCTCTGAGCCGCCCCTCCGCCCCTCCGACTCCACTAGTTACATTTTTGTTTTCAGCCAACCTACCTTCCCTTCCCCTCCCTTCCCCTTCTTTCTCCTCCCTCCCTCCCACCCTCCTCTCCCCCTTCCCCACTTCTCCCCCTCCCTCCCTCCCCCATCCTCCCCTCCCCCTTTCCCACTTCTCCCCCTCCCTCCCTTCCTCCTCCCTCCCTTCCCCTTCCCTCCCTCTTCTTCTCCCTCTCTCTCCCCTTCCTTCCCCTTCCCTCCCTCCCTCCCTTCCCCTCTTCCCCTTCCTTCCCTCCCTCCCTCTTTGTGAATGGGCAGGTACCTGTGTGTATGTGAGAGGCCAGCCTCTGGCAGTTTCCCTCAGGAGCTGTGCACCTTGTAGTTTTGAGACAGTGTCTCACTGGGACACTCTCCTACTGGACCGTAAGGATGAGTTTAGGCTTGCTAGTCTGTAGGCTCCAGGGATCTACTTGTCTCTGCTTCTCCAGGGCTGGGATTTTAAGTGCATGCTACTCCACCTGACTTGTGTGTGGTGCTGTGGACTGAATTCAGTTCTTCCCAATTTTTGTGGCCAGCATTTTACCCACTGAACTCCCCAGCAGTGTCCCTTGGTTCCCTTGGCGCTGTGTGTCTTGGTATATATATCTTGGGTCTCATGCGCATCCCTCCCTGTCTGACTTCTGGCATTCTGTGAGTATTCATGCTCTGTGACCACCTTGCACCTGGTACTGGGTCCTTTGCTTTACCTGGGAGTTTCTTTTCTAAGTTGCTTCTTACTTGGTTTCCTTTCTTCACAATCCTGAGTGACTGGGCAGCTGTTCTGTTTGTCTTTAAGACCGGCAGTTGGGATGTCTGTGTTTTCTGGGAAACTCTGTTCTAGCTTCCTTGCACCACCAGACCTAAACTATCTGTACCTTTAATTAAGAAAAGGGAAACCCCCTCCCAGATATCATAACTCAGAGAAGTCACTCGTTCTCAATTCGCAAAGGGTGGGAATGGAGATTTCTGCTTACAAAGAATGCTGACAATGACCCTTTGTATTTCTTTGTTCATGTCCCAGGACTAAAGCAAGAGGCTAGAGTGGGGACTTCCCACTGTCTCTCCTGGCCTGACTTAGGTGTGAGTGGAGCCACCGCCCAGGAGAGGGGCTTGAGCACGCCTCACCCCTTATCCTTATGTCTGTCTGTCTGTCTCTCTCTCTCTCTCTAAAAATTATTTAATAATTTACATTCCAGTTGTTCCCCCCCTTCAGTCTCTCCCCCCACAGTTCTTCATCCCATTCTTCCTCCCCATTTCTTCCTCCTCAGAAAAGGTCCTTCCTCCACCAGACCTCCCCCTTCCCTGGGGCCTCAGTCAATTGAGGATTAAGTGCATCATCTCCCACTGAGGCCAGACCAGGCAGCCCTCTGCTACATATGTGCCAGGGGCCTTGGATCAGCCCCTCTATGCTCCTGGTTGGTGGCTCAGTCTCTGGGAGCTCCCTGGTATCTGGGTTAATTGAAATTGCTGGTCTTCCTATGGGGTCACCCTCCACTTCAGCTTCTTCAATCCTTCCCCTAATTCAACCGTAGGGGTTCCCAACTTCACTCCAGTGGTTAGGTGTAAGTATCCGTGTCTGACTCAGCTGCTGGTTGGGCCTCTCAGAGGACCACCATTCTAGGTTCCCATCTGTAAGCATGTTATAGCATCAGTAATAGTGTCAGGCCTTGGTGCACACCCCCCCACCCCCCCAAGATCGATCCCAAGTTGGGCCGGTCACTGGACCGTCTTTCTTTCAGTCTCTTCTCCATTTTTGTCCCTGCAGTTCTTTCAGACAGGAACAGTTCTGGGTTTGACTGTGGATAGGTAACCCTGTCCCTTTCCTTGAGGCCCTGTCTATTTACTGGAAGTGGACTCTTCAAGTTCCCTCTCCCCAGTGTTGGTCACCCCCAATGAGTCCTGAGAGTCTCTTACCTTCTGGATTTCTTGTACTTTCTAGAGCCCCCCCCCCCCCCCCCCCCCCGATGCTGCTTATCTCTATTTCACTCCATTGGCCCTCTGGGCTTCTCTCCTGTCCCCTCCTCTCATACCTGATCCTGTCCCCTTTTCTCCCCCACTTCCCCTCTTCCACCCAGGTCCCTCCCTCCCTCTGCCTCCTGTGATCATTTCCTTCCCCCTTCTAGGGGATTGAAGTATCCTCACTTGGGCCTTTCTGCTTGTTACACTTCTTATGGTCTGTGGGTTGTATCGTGGGTTTTCTGTACTTTTTGGCTAACATCCACTAATCAGTGAGTACATACCATGCACATCCTTTTGGGTCTGAGTTACCTCACTCAGGATGACATTTAAAAACAAGGATATCATGAATTTTGCAGGCAAATGGATGGAACTAGAAAATATCTTTATGTCTCTTACTCCTCCTGGCTTGTTCCCCCACCCTGTTCTGTGGCCCTTCAGCTTCGTGGTTTGAACTATTCTTCCCAGCTGTTGATCTCGACGTCTTTTCTGTATGTTCTCGGGTCACGCGCGTGCGTGTCTTTGTAAAAGTGATCCAGTGAAGTCCCATTGTGGGCTTCCTGCCCCTTCTGCCCACCCATTCCTCATGCTTCTCCTTGGCCTGACGCCATGTTGTTTATCTCACCAGAGCACGGACATTCTCAGCACCATCGGCTACGACAGCATCATCCAGCATCTGAACAATGGCCGCAAGAACTGCAAGGAGTTTGAGGAGTTTTTGAAAGAAAGGTGAGGTGCTCGGGCCTCTTGAGCCAGGATGCCCCACCCCCACCCCAGACCGGGAACCATGGGCCTGCATGTGCCACAGTGGGCATGTGGGAGTCAGAGGACAACTTTGTGCAGTTGGTCTCTCCATCTGCCTTTATAGGAGGGCACGCTTGATCAGGGTCACTCCCTAATCCGTCAGAGCGAGCAGGTGTCCCTGTGAGAAGATAATGGAAAGACACAAGTCAATGTGTAATTGACAATGTGTAATTGACAATGTGTAATTGACAATGTGTAATTGACAATGTGTAATTGTGGTAATGAAGCAGGCCAGTGGAAATGATGGAGCTGAAAGCCAGGACACATCAGAGACTCCTAGTGACACTGGGTGCTTCACAAGCCACATTCTCCCTAGACACTCCAAGAGAGCACAGTCCTGTCCACACTTCTCCCACAGCTCCTCACCTTCTGGTGTCTGGGCTTGAACAGGGATGTCAGACTTGCCTCCAGCCACTCTACCCTGGAGTCATTTCATCCCTTTCCATTGGTTGGTTTGGCAGTGTTTACTGAGTCTGAAGATCCTCTGCTTCAGGATGTGAAACAACCCTGAGAAAGTGTCTGATACTATTCTAGAGTTAATGTTAATATGCCTTCTTAGTAAGAAATCACTCTGTGCATTTAAAGATTAATAAATGAAAACCAAAAGGTCTTTTTTTTTTTTTAGCATGTGTCCAGCTCTGGCTAATGCCTATAGCGGAGCTGTTCATGAATAGATGATTTTAGTAACTTGTATACACCTTAGACTTGTGCATTCCACATAGGCTGTCATCTTGAGGTTTATTTCAGGCCCAGGCCCTAGATTCCACTTAGAACAATTTAAACAGAGACCAGAGACTGCACGTCTGGCCAGTGCAGATGGGAGATTAACATACAAAGCTATCACCAGAATTGTTGCTGTTGTTACTTTTCCGAGACAACAGTTTCTCTGTGTAACTCTGGCTGTCCTGGAACTCACTCTGTAGACCAGGCTGGCCTGGAAGTCACCCACCTGCCTCTGCTTCCCAAGGACTGGAATTAACCACCACCACTTGGTTCAGAATTATTTCTTTTTCTTTTCTTTCTTTTTTTTTGGTTTTTCGAGACAGGGTTTCTCTGTGTAGCCCTGGCTGTCCTGGAACTCACTCTGTAGACCAGGCTAGCCTCGAACTCAGAAATCCACCTGCCTCTGCCTCCCCAGTGCTGGGATTAAAGGCATGCGCCACCACTGCCTGACTCAGAATTATTTCTTTTTTTGGGTGTGTGTGTGTGTGTGTGTGTGTGTGTGTGTGTGTTTCAAAACACGGTTTCTCTGTATAGCCCTGACTGTCCTGGAACTCAAGGCAGAGGCAGGCAGATTTCTGAGTTCGAGGTCACAATTATTTCTTAAGTACATCAGTGTTGTGCTTTTCCAATAGTTGTTACTGGGCCATCTTGCCCACTTGGAAGACTTAAGCTTTTCTGCATGAGAGCACAGAGGAATTAATGGCAGGCCAGAACTTAATGGTGGCTGTAACCCTGTACTGCCTCCTGGAGCTGCCCTTTGAGTCCTGTTCTTTGATATGGAGATGAGCCTAATGGCCACTTGTTGGGGCCTTCTCCATTTGTTTTGGGAATAGAGCCTAATTGGCAATCAGTCTTTGTAAACAAACATTAGTGTCCTCCACACCCTAAATCCCACCTATCCCAAACAGGCCTGGACAGCACACTTCCGGTATATTTTGGAGCCAGTGCTCCCTTACTAAATTCTACTTTGGGTGACTTAATGTTTCCTAAGCACATCTGTTAGCAAGTCCTTTATGACACCAGTTCTGTCATTTCAAGATTCTTCTCCATCAATACCGTTCTAAAGTTCCTTAGGAACCAATCTGAAAAGTAAGATTTGTAAACAAAATGGCAGACAGAGATGCAGCAGGCAACAAAATACACTAGGAAGCTCGCTGTCAGTAACCCTGAAGAAGCAGATTAACAACTGGCAAAATACGATAAACAGCTGGGGCACCAGAGTTCATCTTGGGGAACTTCATGGAAGAGGGGAGACTTGCAGGGCTCTGGCACGACAAGGTGGGGACAGGCAGTCTTGGAGGTGGCAGTAAGCAGCCACAAGTGGTAAGAGGAAGGAAGGCAGGACCTCATTTAGACACTAGGAAGTGAGGAGGTGGAAACGGGACCTTCCTCTCTTGGAGACTAGGGAGAGTGTGGTTTGTGTGGCATCCAGTGCCTGGGAGTCTCTGGGCTTTGAGCTCCACTGTTTCCAGCCTTCCCTCTTCATTACTACAGGGAGCTCTTGATTTGTTTCTTTACATTTTCTTCTCACAGGGACACCTGCTCTGACAGATTAGGAAGTGACCCTCCCTGATCAAGGGTGTCCTCGTTTTTAGCTAATGACCCTATTCCAAAGAAGAGTACAACCAGAGACAATGGGGACTGGCGTTGGACCTGGTTATTTTTTTAAAGGGAGTCAGCCCCTACCATGCAAATGGCACAGGCAGCTGAGACCTACAAAAGAAAGGACACTGGGACAGAGTGTAAACTCTTCCTCTTCTGATCCTGCTTCCTTGGTAACTGGAACTGTGTGTTCCCAGGGACACACACCAAGGGCATGTATCTGTTTCCTCCTCAGGAAAAGGAAGCCATTGCACTCATGTTTGTAAAATCTCTGAGCAAGCAGCCTGGGTCTTTCAGAGAAATTAATAACTCAACGGGGGCAGTATTTTGGAAATATGCAGATAAAATGAGCAAAAATGGGTAAATTTCATGGTAAATGGGTACTTGGACAAAAGATTTCATTCTGGCTACCCACTCTGGTCTGGGGGCTTCCTCTAAGCCCAGGCACAGGGTCATCAGAGACTGCCCTCAGGCCTGATGGGAAAGGTTGTGTCTGATTATGCTGTCCTTGAGTTGTTGAAGGAGAGCTGGCACATGGCTTATTCCTGGTCTGGAGAATGTGGAGGGAGGGGTCAAAGTGAGCAAGGGTAAGGGCTTTGGGAAGAAGTGTATCTGGCAGAGTATTGGATTTTCAGGAAAACAGATGATGAAACTGGAGATCACAGTCACACTTAAGTGAAATAATGCAGACACAGAAAGACAAACATGCTTTTTCTCATGCATGGAAACAACTAAGACGTGGAGGTAAAGGGACTAATAGGGCGGAAAGGCAGAAGGAAAGGCAGGAAGAGCCGGAAGGAGGTAAAATACGGAGAGGGATCTCATAGTGAAACCTAGTAAGTTTCACTGCTGAGAGGAATTAATCTTTATAGGAAGAGTGAATTAGCAGGTAACGTAGAGGAGCAGGACCCTCTTCTGTGACTTGTCCTGTTCTTTATGTTTCACACGGCCTTGTTGTAGTAAACCAGCTCCACCAGGCCACTCTTTTATTCCAGTCATTCGGCAATCCTGGCACCCAGAAGGATGCCCGGCATATAGTAAATGTTCCAAAAAGGACAACGTAGGGACTGGAGAGATGACTCAGAGGTTAAGGGCACTTAGAACCCTGGCAGAGGACCAAGGTTCCATTCCCAGCAACCGCATGACATATCATAACTGTCCATAACTCCAGGCCAGATAATCTAATGGCCCTTTTTGGCCTCCTCGTGCTCTGTGCACACACAGATAAACATGCAGGCAAAACACCCATTCAGATAAAGTGAAATAAATCAAGCTATAAAAAGACAAGTTGATGGACAGGTAAGAGGAAACACTAGGTGGGCGTTGCTCAGGATAAGGTCTTTCCATCAAAGGGGATTTCTGCAAGATCCTGGTGGTTCCTCCCTTCCTCTGGCCTCAGGACCCACCACTTCCCCTACACTTGAGATCTTCCTCCGTCATTAGTGGTGGTTCCCCTGGTTTTAGAGAGCACAACACCCGAGTTTCACTTCAGTAAGCTGACTCTTCTCTCCAGAGTAGACCACCTTGCTTGCTGGGGGTGGGGGTGGGGTGGGGGAATTCTGCCCACTGTTGCCTGAATGCTAGAGTTGCCTCCTCACGGAAACCACAGGTTCTCTAGAACTCTTGAGGAGTGTGCAGGAAGGAAGATGAGGGAAAGAGACTGGGATGCTCTGCTTAGTGCTGTAGGCATTACACCGCAGGAGCGGGATAGGGGCCTTTGAAGTGCTGATGTTTAGTTGTCACTAGTTTTGATAACAAAGCAAGCCAGGGAACTTCCCAAAGCAGGAGATGAAGCCCTAGGAATTGGTTTGATTTGAGGGGATATTATGCTTCCAGTGAGAGGAAGCAGCAGACGATAAGAGTCGTGTTTTAACTTAGAGAGGGAGACACTTGAATTTTCAGTGGTAAGCATTTGAGATCTTCCTCTGGGTGTCAGTGGCGTCATGGGGGGGGGGACACGACAGACAAGGGATGCAAAGCAACCCTGGCAGAGCAGGGGAGACTCCAGGAAAGTTCTCTTTCCAGCTTTAGGAATCTCTGGGATGCCATTCTAAAAAGACCTCTGTTGACTCCGTGGTGATGGTGGCTGAGACCTCTTAGGTCTTGCTCTTAGAAAACTCAGAGCAAGTGCTGTGGCATTATCTGTGGAAACCTGGCCAGAATGCTTCTAGACTGTAGGAAGAAACTTTGATCAGAACTATGAAATATTTGGTGGGATGGAAACCTGACTGGAGCAGAGTCTGCAAGGGCATGTTCCAGGCAGCAAACTGGACACTGGGAAGAATTACACAGAGTAGGGCCAGCATTGACCACTGGACTCCTCAAGGACCATCCAGAGATATGACCAGCATTCACCACCCTCCCTTACAAAGGAATGCATAGGGGTGTCACAGTCTTCTGGAAGCCCAAGAAAGGGACAGTAAGACGAGCACGCAGGCTAGGCAGCATCAGTCTCCAGCCTGGCTCAGCTCTCTCTCCTTTCTTTGTACTTTCACATCGATACCAGTGAATATGAATGATAGGTTAACAGCAGTGTGGCAGCCTAACTTTAGTCTCTTTTGTTTGCGTCCTTGACGTCTTATCTTTCTCATTTTCCCTTTTCAAGGAGCACATGCTTGTCCTGGTTTGCAGGGTTTCTGCGTGTCAGCCTCCTGAGAGCTGAGGTGGCTGTAGACTATCCAACTGGATGGATTCACTGATGTCTTTCCACTTTACCTTCAGCCCAAGCTGGCTCATCCTCCTGCTGTTCCCTCTTCTATCCACACTTACCCTCCACATCCGACACTCATCACCAGCCTTTCGCTCTTTCCCCCACTTTCCCATGGTAGCTAACTGATTATCCCACACGGTAGTGTCAGTGCTCCTTCACTTCCTAAAAGGATTGACATTTAAGGTTTTGTTTTTTGCTTTGATGTTTACTGTATTTTCATAGCAAGCATATCCTTTGATAGTGACCATTTTGAAGACAGTATACTAATTTCAGGGGGGCCTTGGGGATTGAGCCTGGTGTCCTAGACACCAGCGTAGGAGAGAAAAATGGCAATCCAGTCCTTGTTGAATGTTAAAAATGCTTTCTCTGAAAGAATCAGGGCAACTTAAAAAGAATTCAACCAGTGACCAAACACAGGTGCTTAAGTCCCAATGCCAAAGTAGAAGAAACATGAAATAGCAGGACAACACGACTTCTGTAAAATTTAGTAATGCAGTAGTAATTGGCCTCTGGGGAGAATGAATTAGACAAAATCACTGATAGAAAATTCAAGAGGATGATTTTTAAGTGTGTTCAAATAAATCAGAGGCCATAAACTCCTTAATGAATTCCAAGAGAACAAAGTAGCTGACTAGATGAACCTAGCTAGTATAAGATATGAAGATCACACCAGTGGAGATAGAAATACTGAAGAAAAGCCCAGTGGAATATTGGAAATGAAAACTGCAATAAGTCAAATAAGAGACTCTCTGGAAAGCTTCAGCAAAGGAATGGGTCATGGGGAGGACATAACATCAGTGCTTGAAGACTAGGTAGAGAAATTTCATCACTCAGACTGTAAAAGTATGTATTCACAAGAAGGCATGAACAGAACTTTTAAAACCTATGGGATACCCCGAAAAGACCAAATTTACAAATTGTGGGCATAGAAGAAATAGAACCTCATGTTAAAAGCATAGAAAACGTCAATAAAGTCATAGCAGAAAAATTCCCCACATCTAGGAGAAGAGTTACCCACTTAGGTACATGTGGCAGTTAAAACACTGAAGACCAGGGAAAAAACCCCTCACGTTAAATTGTAGTTAAAATAGTAAAGAGACTGAACAAAGAATGCTCATTGAAAGACACACAAGAGGAACACTAGGTTCTGTGTAAAGCCAGGCTCAGCACAAGAGATTTCTCACCAGAAACTCTAAAAAGGCAGGAGGGCTTTAATGTCCTTAGTTGAAGGAAAATGAAAAAGTTGTTTTGATTAAAAAGAGCTTAAGAAACTTCTGACCACTTATTGAGCTCTGCAGAAGATACTTGAAGAAAGATAAACACATCTATGAGACTACAAGAGAAACAAAGCTACACTGTAACAGCGAATAACCAAATGAGGCCGAGGAAAACACCAGCCACCACACAGTCAACAAGTGACATGAGTTAATACACACCGGTCGACAGTAATCCTGAACAGCAATGGTCTCTAGTCTCTATTTAAAAAAAAACCTCAGACTAACATATTGGATTAAAAATTAGCTGCTATGTTTTTTCTGTATCTAAGAGACGTACTTCACCATCAAGACAAATACTACCTTAGGATAAAGGAAAACAAAATATCCAAGCAAATGAACCAGGCAAGCAAGCAGGTGTTACTGCTTGATTACCTGACAAAATTCACTTCAAACTAGTCAGAAGAGATAAGGAATGTTACTTTATACTGATTAAGGAGAACAGACCATCAGGAAAACATTATATGTATGCGTACACTGTATCTGGCTTCAGACACACCAGAAAAGGACATCGGATCCCATTACAGATGGTTGTGAGCCACCATGTGGTTGCTAAGAATTGAACTCAGGACCTCTGGAAGAGCAGCCAGTGCTCTTAACCTCTGAGCCATCTCTCCAGCCCCCAGGAGGACATTATAATTCTAAACATGTATGTGCCAAATGTGAGCAAGCTCAATTTTATGTAACAAATACTATTAAATATAAAGTCATAGATTAACCTCAACACAGTAGCACTGGGTTATCTCAGTACCAACTTCCACCCTAGACATTCCAAGAAAAATATGTATCTGAATTAAATAGCGTCATAGGCCAGGTGCGGCTGACAGATCTTTATAGACATTTCATCCAAATATGCAGAATATTCTCGTCGGCAGTCTCTGGGACTTCTCAAAGAGGACATGTGATGGACATTCCAGCAAATGTGGAAATAATGTTTTGTATTTTGACCATAACAGAGTAAAACTGGAGATCAACAGCAAGAGAAGCTAAGCAACAGACCAGACTCATGGGGATTAGACCACATGCTGTTGGGCGACGAATGGGTCACTGACAAAATGAGGAGGAAAACGTTCCTACAGTGAATGAAAATGAACACTTTACGTGAAAGCTTTCAGGGTACAGCCAGAGCAGGTCTAAGAGAGAGAACTCAGGGCTACACTGCCTACATTATCAATTAGAGAGATCTCAAGTAAATAATAATCACCCCGAGGGAGAGAACAAGTTGAGCATAAAATTAGTATATGAAAAGAAATAACATCAAACTAGAAATTACTGAAGAAAGAATCAATGAAGCAGAGAGCTATTTCTTTGAAGAGAAAAACAAGAAAGGCAAGACCTAGCCAAATTAAAAAAACGAGGAAGGCCCAGATTAATAATAATAATAATAATAATAATAATAATAATAATAATATAATAAATCCACAACCCTAAAAATGCAAAGGAGACCTTACAACAGATCCCGGGGAAATTCAGAAAACACTTAGGGCATACTTTAAAAGTCCATGATCTTATTAAGTTGGAAACTGTAAAAGTAAAACATGAATTCCTGATATATATGGTCTATAAAATAAACCAAGGTGGGATAAAGAATTTAAATAGGGACCTGGAGAAATGTCTCAGTGGTTAAGAGTGCTTGCTGTCCTCCAGAAAATCCAGGTTTGGTTTCCTATACCCATGTCGTGTGACTCACAATCATCTGTAACTCCATCTTCAGGGGATCCAGTGCTGCCTTCAGGACTTTTTGGGCACCTATACATGTGCATCTCACACACACACACAGAGAGAGAGAGAGAGAGAGAGAGAGAGAGAGAGAGAGAGAGAGAGAGAAATTAAATAAAATAATAGATCTATATCAATTGATGAGATTGGCCAGTAATAAAATCTCTCAGGAAGAAAATGTCCAGGCCCAGATGGATTCACTGGTGAAGTCTATCAGAGGCTATATATTTATGTATTTTATATATTTATATATAGACAGGGTCTCACTATATATGCCTGGCTATCCTGGAACTTTCTGTGTAGACCAGGTTGACCCCAAATCCACCATCCCCAGCTTCTATCAGACTTTTAAAGACCAATGCTCAAACTATTTCATAAAATAGAAAAGGAGTGTCTTAAAATTCTTCTTACAAAGCCAGTCATACTGTAATATGGAATCAGATAAAGACACAACAGCAACAAAATAAAATTGTAAGCCAAAGTGCTTAATGAACATAAATTCAAAAATTATCAATAAAGAACTTACACACTAAATTGAATAAAACATCAAAAAAATCATTTACCCTGGCCAAGGTGGCTTCATTCAACAGATGCAAAACAATAAATGTAACACATCATATAAATGGTCTCAAGGACAGAAATCACAGGATCATTTTAATAGATACAGAAAAGCCTTTTGTGGGGCTAGAGAGATGGCTCAGTGGTTAAGAACACTGGCTGCTCTTCCAGAGGTTCTGAGTTCAATTCCCAGCAAGTGCATTGTAGTTCACAGCCATCTGTAATGGGATCCGATGCCCTCTTCTGGTGTGTCTGAAGACACTAACACTGTACTCATTTATATAAAATAAATAAATATTAAAAAAAGAAAAGGCTTTTGACAAAAATCCAACCTCCCTTCATCACAAAATCCCCAAGAATAGAAGGAATGTATGTCAACGTAACAAGTGTATGCATGAGAGATTGCATCTAACTTTTTACTAAATGAAGAAACCTCTCAGAGTTCTTCCAATAAAATCAAGCACAAGACAAGCTTTTGCCTACTCTACTTTTCTCTACTTTTGCTCAATGCAGAGCTTGAAGTGTTTTTTGTTGTTGATATTGTTTTGAGACAGGGTTTCTCTGTGTAGCCCTGGCTGTCCTGGAACTCAGTGGTGGTGCAAACCTTTAATCCCAGCACTCGGGAGGCAGAGGCAGGCGGATTTCTGAGTTCGAGGCCAGCCTGGTCTACAGAGCTTGAAGTCTTAGAGAAATAAGACAGAAGAGAGAAATGAAACGGGTGGGGGGGGGGGAATACAGACAGGAAGGAAAGAAGTCAAGATTCTACTAGAAAACTTGTAGAGCTGGGAAACTCTTGCAGTAAACTGGAAGGATGCAAAATGCACACACCCAGTTGTCAGCAACAAACATGATGAACGAGAAGGGAGTCAGGCGGTCAGTCCTATTCACGCTTGCTTTTAAAAAAAAAAAATACTCAAGAATAAACCTAAGCAACAAAGGGAAAGACCTCGCCAATGGAAACGTTAAAGCTCTGATAAGAGAAATCAAAGACAGTTGAAGATGGGAAGACTCATGCTCATAGATGGAAGAATTAACACCGTGAAAATGGACATCTTTAATTTTTTGTTACATTTATTTGTTAATTACACTTGATATCACCTAATATGAGCACCAAACTTAGCAAGGGACTGTGTGTCTCAAGGGAAGAAGGTGGTGTGAGAGGGAAAACCCTATGTCATCCTCTGGCTTTTTCATGTGTGCACACAGGCACATGCTCATCATATGTGTACAGACTATAGACAAAAATTTACACAAACAAACAAAATTTTAAAAAATTCTATTTCAATCGCCATCAAATGATTTAACTTATTTATATGTTTGTGGTGTATTTGTCTATACATATATATGTATGCATTCATGTATGTGTGGCTGCTTATGCCTGTGAGTGCCTGTATGTTGGACAGATCAGATGTTGGTGTCCGTGTCCTCCCTCCCTCCCCCTCTCCCTCCCTCCCTCCTTCTCTGTATGTGATTGCTAATGTGTGTGTTGGTGTGTGTGCACATGGAGGCCAGTAGTTGATTTTGGGTGGCCCCCTCAATTGCCCTCTGCTTTATTCTTTAAGGATTCTCACTAAACCAGGACATTACCAGTTGGCTAGACTGACTTACCAGGAAGTCTTAGAAATCCTCCTGTCTCCCCCGAGCAGTGCACATGGGTACTGAGAGTCCAAACTCAGGCCTTTATGCTTATGAAACAGCCACTTTACTGACTCAGCTGTCTTCTTAGCCCCCGACTGGCTCTTTTTTCCCGAGACTATTCATTTTTTAGCTCTAGAATATTTGAAGATCTGAAGAAACTATGACAGTGTAAAATATCTTAACCTAATCATATAGTCTGGATAATGCTGGGACTAGGGCAAACAGCGGAGAAAGAGATGAGGATGGGGGAGGTAAAGAGGTCAGGGAAGATGAGGGTTAGTGCTGTAGACTATCCTTCAACACCCAGGCAGCTGTTTTTGTAATACACCAGCTGCAGTTTATGTCTTGAGATCCCCTTCTCTTGGTACAGATTAGCTGTGCATTTTACTGGAGGAGGAAGGTGGAAGAGGGCTCCCCTTCAAAACTATGCACAAGCCAGGCACAGTGCTATGTACCTGTTGTTTTAACATGTTGTCTCGCTGGGCAGTGGTGGCACACACCTTTAATCCCAGCACTTGGGAAGCAGAGGCAGGTGGATTTCTGAGTTTGAGGCCAGCCTGGTCTACAGAGTGAGTTCCAGGACAGCCAGGGCTATACAGAGAAACCCTGTCTCGAAAAAACAAACAAACAAACAAAAAACCCCCAAAACCAACCAAACAAAAAAACCCAACAAAATAAAACAAAACAAAAAAACCATGTTGTCTTAACTTACTTGAGGTCAGGAGTGCAAGGCTAGCTTTGACCATATAGATGCCTTGTCTCTTAGGTGGAAAGGACTTCCGGCCTGAGAGTAGCTAGTGTTGAAGGCCTCTATGCTTCTTCCCCTTGTACAGAAGGGGTTTGGAGGAGACTGAGCTCAGTGGAAGCATGCTTGCCTAGCAAGTGTAGGGCTTGCTCAGTTCCCAGCACCCAAAACAAAGCAAGACAAAAGCCATTAAAAACAGAAGTCTTGCATTGTGTGTGTGTGTGTAATATGCATTGTTAAAGACTTATTTTTATTTATGTGTATTGTGTCTGTATGTCATATATGTGAGGTTCCAAGCAGGCTGGAAGAGGATGTCTGATTCTCTGGAGTTACCTGGGATAACAATGAGCTGCCTGATATGTGTGCTATGAACTGAACTCAGGTCCTTTGGAAGAACAAGTGCTCTTAACCATGAGCCATCCCTCCAGCCCCTATTTGTGTTGTTTTGAAACAAGGTCTTATGTATCTTAGGTTGGCCTCGAACTCACCATGTAGCTAAGGCTGACTTTGAACCCCCAGTCTTCCTGCCTTTGCCTCTCAGTTCTAGGATTGCAAGTATGCACCACCATGCCTGCCTCTGAGGTTGGTTTTATTAGTTTATTTTTAGTTGGTTTTTTTTTTTTTAATTATTACTGAGTCTTGCATCTTAGACTGTGACATCACATCTGAACGTCCACAGTGAGTGAACGCTCTCCAGCAAGGGCAGTGTTTTTCATGTGTTAGCCAAGAACGCATGCCCATAGCAGGACCCATGGTCTTCTCTTCTGTTCCCTGTAGGGCATCAATTGAAGAGAAATATGGCAAAGATCTGCTGAGTCTATCCAGGAAGAAGCCGTGTGGACAGTCGGAGATCAAGTAGGTGCCAGCGTCTTTCTGCCTCCTATGCTGCCCGTGGCTGCCAACACCCCCGTTGTTTCAGCGAGCACATTTGAGTGGCAGTTGTAGTAAGTTAGAAGGGGGGAATTGATATTTCTTCCACTTCTTGCTTTCCAATTGTGAAAAATGTGTCTCTTCTTTGAGACACATTTAAGAGATCTTAATGGGACAAGGATTTGTGGTTTCAAATTGCCATGTTTCTTCTTTTCAATGAAGTCTGAAGAATCCTAAGCTAGATATGTAGTTTAAGGTGGACCTGGTAGGGGTTCTGCTTAACCAAAAGACATGAACACAGACCCTTGCTAAAGAAATACAGTGAAATGGAATATTTAGTTCATAATGCATGTACACACACACACACACACACACACATACACACGAACAACAGAGGCACATACACACACAGGCACATGCACATACCCATGCACACACGCAATTCAACAGTGCAATAAGATATAGCTAGGTTTTTAGTGCTGAAATGAACAGATCTAAAAAAGGTCCTCGAGTGTATAAAGTCTGTTTATAAAAGAGTGAATTAAAAGCTTAGGAGAAAAGTTTTAGAATGTTCTCGAAGTTCTGAAGAAGAATCAGCTAGGAATGAAGTCCCCAGGGGCTGAGGCCAAGCTTAGGGAGCAGTTAGTCAAAAGACAATGATTTTCGAGCTGGGACTTGGCTCAGTGCTTAAAGCACTTGCTGCACAAGCATGAAGACCATAGCTCAGTCCCCAGGACCTTTGTACATGGTGATGGGCATGGAAGCCTGCCTGTAATTCCAACCTGAGAAGCTGGAGACAGGGGATCCCCAGAGTAAACTGTACAGAGAGACTGGTCATATTAGTGAGCTCTGGGTTTGATTGAGAGGCCCTCCCTCTGTGAGTGAAGCAGAAGAGCGATGATTCCCAACATCAGCTTCGACCTCAGGCCTTCCTTCACATGCACACGCATGTATACTCACACACATTCCCAAACATGTGGAGACATGCACGCTCTCACACACGTACAAGACATATGACATGGAAAGGAAAAAGGGCATGAAGGTTTTAGTTAGGAGAAATAAGTTCAAGAGATTTATTATACAACATTGTGACTGTAGTTAACAGCAGTGGGTTGTACTCTTAAACAGAACTCAGAGTAGAATGTTAAGTGTGGCTCTCCCAAACAAGTTAAGGAACAGATGTGGGGCAGTGGCTATGTTGATTACTCCACTGGGCCGTTCCACAATGCATGAAGATTTCAAAACACCACATTGCACATGGTGAAGAGGCACAACTCTATCTGGAATAAGGTTAGCCTGTGGTTTCTGATCAATAAATATATGCCCGGTGTAATGGCACACCCCTTTAATCTCAGCCCTCAGAAAGCAGAGGCAGGTGAATCTCTGTGAGTTTGAGGTCAGTCTAGTCTACGTAGTGAGTTCCAGGACTACACAATGAGACCCAATCTCAGGAAAAAAGTATGGTTTCTCAGGAAAAGTGATGGTTTCCTGACAAAGGAGTCAGCTCAGAGCCAGAGTTTGAGCTGAGGCATAGTGATTTGCTCCTGTCCGTAATCCTAGCACTTGAAAAGTGGAGGCAGGGGGATTAGGAGTTTAAGGCCAGCTTCAGCTACATAGCAAGCCTGGGCTATCTGAGATGTGGTCTTCACACTCACACTCACAAACACACACACACACACACACAGACATTCACACATAGACACACACCAAGCAC
>JADRCH010000107.1:6396918-6422422 GCA_019843965.1 Rhynchomys soricoides | reverse complement strand
TGAGTCATCATGTGTGTGTGGGGAAAGGAACTCAGGTCCTCTGCAAGAGCAGCTCCTAACCATGGACGGTCTCCTCAGCTCCCAACCTTTATTTTAATCCTTCATACAAACTTAGATATGAATATTTTTATATAAAAATACACTATCCCATTTCTTTAGAACTGGCTATCTATTTAATATCTACCTC
Organism: Rhynchomys soricoides; assembly: GCA_019843965.1. NCBI lineage: Eukaryota > Metazoa > Chordata > Mammalia > Rodentia > Muridae > Rhynchomys > Rhynchomys soricoides. Next base: position 6,422,235 of record JADRCH010000107.1, on the reverse strand, counting down.
AGTTCATAGACTTCTGCCTCATTCTTTTATATTAAAAAACCTGACCATCCAAAATACCAGATTTTCTCCAAAAAGCTTGTTCCATTTCCCCCACCAACAGTGACAGTTTTTCAAATATTAATACCTAGAGGTTCTTTGTTTTTCTAATTTTTTCAAAGCTGAAAGATTAAAAACAAAGAGATGTGCTGTGTTTAAAACTCTACCCTCTCAGTACCCTTCAGTCCTGTGGGTTTTTCAAGTATGCGTTGTCATTTGTTCTGTCTTTTGAATTTGACATTAAGTCATTTTTTAAATATGGCATATATGTAAGAGTGTGTGTATACACATACCTTTTTCTTTGTTTGTGAAAGTGCTTTTTTTTTTTGAAAGCTGGGAATTTTAATCTAGTTCCCCCCCCACCCCAGAAACTGATAATTGAAAGCAGTAAATATATGAAACATTTAAAGAGTCTAATCATTTATTTTGAGCCGAAAGGCATATAGAGCCATTTGCGCCCAACAAAAAGATGAAACTACATTTTAAAATGCTTAAGGTAGGAACTGGAGAGATGGCTCAGAGGTTAAGAGCACTGGCTGCTCTTCCAGAGATCCTGAGTTCAATTCCCAGCAACCCCATGGTGGCTCACAACCATCTACAAGCAGATCTGGTCCCTCTTCTGGCCTGTGGGCATACATGCAGACAGAACACTGTATACATAACAAATAAATAAATGGTTTTTTTTTTAAAAAGATGCTTAAGGTATTAATGAGACAGTGCTAGAGTAGCTACGGTCTTTAGTCAACCGTGTACAAATCCAGCTTGGCTAAACTTAATACAATTAAATAAAAATAAATTATAACCAGAGTGCTTTAGAGGTCGTACTTACACACACATATATGTAATCTGAAAAATAGGCCTAGAGAATTTGAGGGGAAAAGGGAAACAATATAGCAATTCCAACTCAAGTTGACTGGTGGGGAAAACGTCATGTCAGAGCATGGGACAAAAGCCGGGTGGTGGTGGTGCACACCGTTAATCCTGCCACGCAGGAGGTAGAGGCACGTGGGTTTCTGTGAGTTCGAGGCCAGCCTGGGCTACAGAGTGAGTTCCAGGACAGCCAAGGCTACACAGAGAAACCCTGTCTCGGAAAACAAAACAAAACAAAACAAAACAAAATAAAACAAAACAAAACAAAACAAAAAAACCCAAAAGACAAAAGACAAGGAGTAAGTGGTACTTAGAGGAATATTTAGAATGAAAATGAACTCTACTTAATAATAATTATTATATAGAATAACCAGGTTGAGCTTTCGACTATATCTTTAATAATAACTTTTTTCTTTGATCATAATCTTTCTCCCTGATTCTCTCCTACCTCCCACCCCCACCCCCTTCTCTCTCTTTGGTTTTTCGAGACAGGGTTTCTCTGTGTAGCCCTGGCTGTCCTGGATCTCACTCTGTAGACCAGGCTGGCTTTGCTTCTGCTTCTGCCTCCCAAGTGCTGAGATTAAGGGTGTGCACAAACCATAATCAGTCTAATTTGAGCAAAATACAAGATGATTTTTTCCTATCCTTTCTCTTATAAAGACAAATAATTTTCAGAGGCCAAAATATTGTATGAACTTTTGATAAATGTTTAAGCTCATGAGAGGCAGGAGATAGGAAGCACCCAGAGATCATGTAGAGAGATTGAGGAATTTAATTTGAAACTGTGGTCTTAGCAATGCTCTAGTTCTATTTCTCTTGCTATGATAAACGGTTCTGACAAGAAATCAGGGAGAAAGGGTTTATTCAGCTTACAGTTGCAGCCAATCATGGGAGAGAGTTCATCACATCCACAGGCGAGAGCAGAGAGTAATGATTATTATACACATGCTTGCCCACCCGCTCTCTACTTACCCAGCTGACCGCTCGCTCGCTCACTTGTGCTTGGCTAGATTTCTCTACTTTTATAAAATTCAAGGTCCCTGACTAGGGAATGGTGCTGCCCACAGTGGGCTGAGACTTTCACTGTCAGTTAGCTTAATTAAGCAACCACCCACAAATGTGCCCATAGGTCAACAGCCCTTCATGAAGACTCTCTTCCCAGGTGGCTTTTGGTCATGTCAAGTTGACAATTAAATCTAGCATCTCAGGATGTAAAGTTATTGAGTAGGAATCTTGTTTGTGCACCCTCAACCCTAAGCTCTGGGCACACACTGGGATAATAACAGTTAGTGGCAAGAAACGAAGCTAAAGACTTAGCTTTGCTCTTGATAGTCAAGGCCATGTTGTGCACAAGAAGAACTTCAGTGGGTATTAGTGACCAAGAGAATTATTCTTAATTTTGCTTCTTGCTCCAGATTTGTGTGTGTAATTTTGAATAGTTGTGTGTATATTTGAGTTTAGACATATGTGGACTTTGACTTTGTGTTATTTACAAATTCTTTTTACAGAAGTAGACAATGTGGCCCAGTGTCACATTCAGCTTGCACAGACTCTAAGAGAAGAGGCCAGGAAGATGGAAGAATTCAGGGAAAAGCAGAAGCTACAGAGGAAAAAGGTTGGTTTTGTGCATGTGTTAAATATTACCTTTCTTCTACAGAGAAATCTCAGGCATGTCTGTTAGAAAATTGCTCAGCATTTGGGAGGCAGAGACAGACAGAGCTCTCTGTGAGTTCAAAGCCAGCCTGGTCTACATAGTGAGTTCCAGGACAGCAGGACAACAGGACAGTCAGAGCTACACAGTGTGACCCCATCTCAAAACCAAACCAAAACAAAACAACCAAACAAGGAACAAAACCCCCAAACAGCTCAACTTGGTTCTAACCCCCGATAACCTTTTTCTGGCTTGAGAAATTACATATTCTTCATGTAGAGACTCAGTCTAGGAGTGCATGTCTTGTACCTCAGGCCGGTCTTCCTTGTATACTCGCAGAGGTGCTGGAGAAATGCTTCAGTGAGTAAAGTTCTTCCCATACAAGCATGAGACTGTGAGTTCAAGTGTCAAGAACTTGAGTGAAGTTCTTTCGTGGCTCAGTGGTTCTGTGTGCGAGTCCCCTCTTTTCAGATCTACTGTTAAGAAGATGGCTGGAGATCCCTTTTCCCATCAGTAGGATCTAGCACATCCTAGCTAGTGAGCTTCCAGATCACACCCCTTCTAAGCAAGGGGAAGGTGAAGAACTGGAGAAGACTCACACTTTCCTTGAAGTTCATGATGCCCTAGGAAAATCCTATTCTATAACTAGAGAAATCATGGCCCTGGGAAATTCAAGTTGGTTCGTCTTCACAGCAGCTCTGGGGAGGTTCCTTTTTATTTAAACATGCATTAATTGCTATTTTATGTGTATGATTGTTTGCTTGCATGTATGTGTGCGCCACCTGTATACCTGGTGTCTATGGAACCAGAAGAGGGCATCAAATACCTTGGAACTGGAGTTACAGACTCTTGTGAGCCTCGTGTGGGCCCTGGGAGCTGAACTCAGGTCTTCCATAAGCACAGCCAGTGGTGCTCAGTCATTTCTCCAGCAACCACCAGACATTTTTTCCTTTCCTTTCCTTTCCTTTTCCTTCCTTCCTTCCTTCCTTCCTTCCTTCCTTCCTTTCTTTCTTTCTTTTTTTTTTTCGAGACAGGGTCTCTCTGTGTAGCCCTGGCTGTCCTGGAACTTACTCTGTAGACCAGGCTGGCCTCGAACTCAGAAATCCACCTGCCTCTGCCTCCCGAGTGCTGGGATTAAAAGCATGAGCCACCACTGCCCGGCCAGCATCCTAGCTTTTGTCTATAGCTGATGTTGTGTTTACAGTCTGTGTCCACCCACCCACAGCCAGTATTAAGGCTGACGCCTACTCTAACCACTCAAGATAAGTAACTTTGCCTGCAGTTTGAAGTTGGAATCTGGGTGGCTCTGAGTTTGCTACAGTAACATAAGGGCCTCCCTGTCTTATGTCCTCTATAATTTCATGAGCTGTTTGTTTGTTTGTTTGTTTGATCGAGACAGGGTCTCACGAAGCCTAGGCTGGCCTCCAACTCACCATCTAGTCGAGCCTTCTGCTTCACCCTCAGGAGGGCTAGGACTACTGACCCTGCTACTATGCCCATTAAGAGCTTCTGGTTGCACAGCACCGCCTATTCCTTAGCCAGCGCTTGCGAAATGTCTCTTACCATGAAGGAAGGACACACACAGGGCAGTTAAGGAACGCTGTATCAAACCACTTTACACGTTCTCTCAGGCTGTTGCATCTCTCCCAGAGTCTTATTCCAAGCAGAATTATCACGTGTGCCACACTCATTGGATAGCACATCCTTTTGCCTGACATTGCCAGGTCTGTCATCTCTTTTAGGACATTATAGGTTGTTTTGTTTTCTTTTGAGACAGGGTTTCCCCGTGTAGCCCCAGCTGCCCTGTAACTCCTATATCTTCAGGCTGGCCTCTAGCTCATGAAGATGTTTCTGTCTCTGCCTTCTTAGTGCTGAGATGAAAGGTGTGTACCATCATGCCCGGCACCAGGCCTTTTAAAAGTTACTTTTTATTTATCGATTTGAAATAGGTTTTTAACTGAAATAAAATTACATCACTTCCCCCCCCCCCCCACAGCTTTTCTTAGCTGCTCACTTCGGACCCCTCCCTTGACCCCTAGCCACAAAGAGTTATTGTTTAATTTTTAATTATGTTGTACATGTGTGTCTTTGTGTGGATTTGTGCACGTGTGTGCAGGTGCCCATGGAGGCACTGAATCCTCTGGAACTGGATTTAACAGGTATTTGTGAACGACCTGACATGGGCGCTGGAGCCAAACTTGGGTCCTCTTAAATAGCTAGTTCTCTACAGCCCTGAGTGACAATTTTTGGTTTTTTCATTTTATTAACTCCTGTCTCCCTTCCTCCCTCCCTCCCTCCCTCCCTCCCTCCCTCCCTCCCTCCCTCCTTTTCTTTTTTTCTGAGACAGGGTTCTTTACATAGCCCTGGCTGTCCTGAAACTCACAGAGATCAACCTGTCTCTGCCTCCTGAGTGCTGTAACTAAAGGCATGTGCCACCTGGCTGAAATGACAGCAAAATAAATTGGAGGTTGGAAAGATGGCTCAGCAGTTGAGGGTGTACTGCCACCGCAGGGGATCTGAGTTCATTTCTCAGCATTTATGGTAGACGGCTCACTTGTGACTGAGTTCCAGGGGCCTATGATCCTTCTGGCCTCCATGACACCCGCATTTACACGCACATGCTCACTTACAGGCAGGCACAGACAAACAATTTTAAAAATATAAGCTGTGTGTGGTGGCGTCTATCTTAGAGTCTTGGAGACAGAGGCAGGCTGGTTCCTGTGAATTCGAAGATAAGTCTGGCTCCAGGCCAGTGCGAGTTACCCAGTTTGACCTTGTCTCAAAAGGATAGGAAGATAAAAAAATAATTAAAAAGTTAAGGAGATATCATGTCTTGTGTGGAAACAGTAAAAAACTTAAGAAGAAGCGTAATGCCCAAGTCGACTGGGATCTGCATAGATCCCACTAAAGGCTGTGTTCCTGAACCTCGTCAGGTGTATTTATCAGCCCTGGCCCTAGTGCAGAAACCTGCCAGCTCTGCACGGCTTCTGGAAAATTCCTGCTCACGTTACATAGGCCCTGGGGTTGGAATTTGAAGAGCAGCAGAACAGCGAGTGCTCAGTTGAGGTTCCATTTGCACCCGGAGACACTTTCAAAACACTGAAAAGTCCAAAGTTTACTAAGAAAAGTGTTGTTCTGTGTTTCACAATGAACTCTGGGGTGACTTTGAGCAACTTTTTTTTTTTTTTAGAATCTATTTTAGGGGAAAAAATGTGCCAACGCTAACTTCCCTTTTACGAATTGTCGCACTGCATCTCTAGTCTTCCACTTCTTGGAAATGGAGCCATTTCCACTTATCAAAAGCACTTTTTTTTGTTTTGTTTTTCAAGACAGGGTTTCTCTGTGTAGCCCTGGCTGTTCTGGAACTCATTCTGTAGACCAGGCTGGCCTTGAACTCAGAAATCCGCCTGCCTCTGCCTCCCAAGTGCTGGGATTAAAGGCGTGAGCCACCACTGCCTGGGTTGCTTGCTTTTCTTGCCTGCCTTCTTTTTCTCTCATGCTGCTGGTTGATCCAGGATCTCGGTTATGCTAGGCAAGTAAGGTATTGTACTTGAGCTGTGTCTCTACACCTAATTTACTGATCTATGTTGGAAAAACCCAATAAATTTTTAAATAGAATGTTTTCTGCCTTTAAATATATAAAATATAGTTATTTTTAACCAGGTGTGGTAGTACAAGCTTTTAATCTCAGCTCTTGGGAGGCAGTAGCAGGCGGATCTCTGTGAGTTCAAGGCCCACCTGGTCTACATAGTGAGTTCCAGGAAAGCCCGAGCTACATAGTGAGACTCTGTCTTAAAAACAAAACAAAACAAAGAAAATCTTTATCTTCCATCTATTAGTGTTTTATCTACATATGTCTGCATACCATGTGTGTGTGGTACCTGTGGAGGTTAGAGAGAGATATCAGAGATTCTGTTGAAGAGGAGCTACAGATGTTATGAGCCACCATGTGTGTACTGGAATTGAACCCAGAGCCTCTGCAAGAGCAAAGAGTGCTCTTAATTGCTGGATCATTATTCTAGTCCTGTTTTCTGATCTCTGTCTCTGTCTCTGTCTCTCTCTCTTTGTGTATGTGTGTGCACATGGACACGCACAAACATGCATCCAATGTATATGTGTATGTGCCATGGTGTTTATATGAAAGTCAAAGGACAACTTGCAAGAGGTGGTTCTTGGGCTGGAGAGATGGCTTAGTGGTTAAGAGTACTGACTACTCTTCCAGAGGTCTTGAGTTCAATTCCCAGCACCAACATGGTGGCTCACAACCATTTGTAATGGAATCTGATGTCCTCTTCAGATAGCTACAGTGTACTCATATAAATCTTTAAAAAAAAAAAAAGAGGTGGTTCTCTCCTCCCACTGTGTAGATGCTGGGGATTGAACTCACGTTTGACAGCAAGCGCCTTTATCTACTGAAACATTTTATTGGTTCCCTCATTAATTTCTTTAGTAAACCGAGGCATGGGAGATATGGGAAGGACGCTGCTTAGCTGTTTCTAGATGCTCTCCTCTATAAGTAGTGCTTTCTTGAGGATGAGCCCCAAGGGGGACATGTTTTCCTTCTACTAAGCACAGCACCTAGCCAGACAGACTGATAGCCAGACAGACTGATGTGACATAAACTCAGGATAAAATATGAGAGCCTTACACAGTGGTAAGGGAAGGAAGTTCCCATCTGAACATCTGGTAGGGACATACAGCCTCACTTGGGGCTGCTGAAGCCTCCTGGAGGAAATCATTCTTATGGTAAAGCCAGCAGTTAGAGGCCACTGTCCAGGTAATGAGAGGCAAACCTCTCATTCCTGGAGGGAGGCAGGGCACAGAGGCAGTCCTTGTACCTCACATTTAGGAAGCTACCTCAGAATTACTTGGGTCGTTCTCAAGTCTCTTATCCTTCCCCCTGCCTCTTTGACCTTGAAGATGACATAGTTGAGTTGAGAATATCCCCCCAAAAACACCTCAAAGAGAATTTGGATTCACTGAGGTCACCATGAGTGGGTCACCCTGGAAGTGAGGATGGACAGAAGACGACTTAGGGCAGGTAGAGATGGACCTGACATGCATCCACTAACTCCGAGGGGTCTAGAGCAATGCATGTCACCCCAACGACCAGAAATTGCCTGTATCTCCTTCGAATCAATGGCTGCCTTTTAGGATCTTGACAACTTTCAAATGCTGGTGTGCCTGTGAAGGCAGAGGGGGATGATGGGAAGTGAAGAGGTAGTGTAAGTCACTCAGCACTGAGAAGTGTTTAAAGTAGATGCTATATAGAACTGAGAGATAAAAGAGGCATATTGGGCTGTCAATGATAAACTGGTGCCAACAATCAACTAGACAAGTAGCAAAGTGTATATTTGGACCAAAAGGGTCATGGCGAAGCCTAGCACTCCTAATTCATCTGCTCAAGTAGCCTCAGAAAACCAGCTGTAATTATTTAAGAAGTAAAGCTAACTCTTGCTGGCAGAGCTACCTAGTCAGTTCAATGAACCTCAGCTCCCCAGAAGCTGTGGCCAGGGTTCATGTAGGACTCATGCTGGAGCCTGTCACTGTGTTTGCATTGTCTTCCTCCTCAGCAGAGGAATAGCTATGTCCTGCTATCTCTCTTTCGAGAAAGCTAAAAGGTGAATTCTGGGCTCCTTCAAGCTCTCCTGGGGGAATTTCATTTATCACATTTGAAGTGAGACTACCCCAGGTATTTCATCCAAATATCCTGAAAAGCCATCCACGCTCTGTCTGTTGTGGTAATTCATGTGCCGCCACCTTCCAGCAATGTCAGCTTTCTTATTTGCTGACTATCTTAGTTGCTTTTCCATTGTGGTGCAGACACCATGAACAAAGCAACTTATAGAAGAAAAAGTTTATTGTTGCTTACAGCTTTACAGGGTGATCCATGACTCCATGGCAGGGAACGTGGCAATGGACAGACAGGAATGGCACTGGAGCAGAGGCTGGGTGGTTACTGTTAAGATATCAACCATGAGGCCAAGAGAAAGTTAGCTGGGAATGGTGTGGGCTCAAAGCTTGCTCCTAGTGACACACCTCCTCCAAACAAGACCACACCTCCCAATCCTTCCCAAACAGTTCCACCAACCGGGAACTGAGCATTCAAATACGTGAGCCTCTGGGCGTCATCCTCATTCAGACCTCCACACTGACTGTGTCTTTTGGGCACACAAAGTTCATTGCCATGAGGAAAATGGAGATGTAGCACTTACACAGAAGAGATACTGTGAGCATAAAACTGTTGCCTGTAGCAGTGTTGGATCATGGGAGGAGGTATTTATCATAAGTAATCTATATTATTAGTTTGACTAACGAACATCCAGCCATCACAACTACAATGAAGACATCGCTCGAGGGAACTACATGGAGTTACCTTGTTGGGCTAGATGAGGTGGTAGAGGATTGTATTTCTGTTAGCAGTGCTACACTTCTGTCCCTGGCAACTTGCTGTAAAGCATTTGTCATCTGGGAGCCACAAGGTGGAGGTTGAGTACCTAATTTTCCTGTGCTGACGAAGCTTCCAGAACAAAGACTCTTTTAAAATACAAATGGCATTTTAGCACAGATTTGAAATTCCTTCTTGAAACAAAAGTTCTTTGATTCTAGATTCACCGAGGAAAGCACTCCATGGTGACCGGTCAGTTCCTGGTCATGTCTTGAGTGTTCAGAGCCTGCTGTGTGAGTGTCCGGGCTAAATGACAAGCAGAGTCATTAGCTGGCTGTGAGCCTCTGTTCTTTACTGTCCTCATTTGTGAGGTGGGGATAATAAATAGCACATCTGGCTTCTGGGTGCTGCGAGGACCAAACCAGAAAACCCACATTGAAGGCTTAGCCCTCACGACAAGCTGCTGTTAGCAGTACTTACGGTTTTTATTGACAGTGCCTGTATTCTCTTTTACAGACAGAAACGATAATGGATGCTGCCCATAAACAAAGGAACTCACAGTTCAAGAAAGCCATGGATGTGAGTCACGCCTGCTGCTGCTGTCATTGTAATAGTGCCATCATCTGAGATTCTGTGCTGTGCATGAGTGTGTCCCTACTCAAGTGGTGTCATCTATCGGTGCTTGCATTGGGAAGCTTGAAGATAGGAGAGTAGGTGCAATGGTGCTTTGTTTCCAGTTAGCTGGTGCAGAACTGTCCTCTGGCTGTTGCCTTCTAAGTCAGAGTAACTCTGGCTACCAACATCCCTGGCAAGAGTAAACCTAGTACCCCTCCCTCAGGAGTGTCTAGAGTGGATAGACACAGCTCTATCCAGGAGTGGATAGACACAGCTCTGGGGATGGGCAGACTTTTTTGTTTCTGTGGTATAGGTACCCGTATGTTGTCTCTGCTTCTGTAGGCAACCCTTCACCCTTGTTCCTATAAATAGCTGCAGTCAAACTCACTAGTTCACCAAGCTAGAGTTGAGTGGAATCATCTCTTTGTCTGTTGTTGGTGCCTGATTGGGAGTGAGTAGATATTTGTTTATCTCTGCTGGAAAAGTTAACAAGAACAAGACACCTGGAAAAAAATAAAACAAGTCCACTTAAATATTTTAGGCTGTGATACAAAATCATGTGATACACACACAAATGTATACACACAAACAAATATGCACAGATACACAGGCACCCACACATGCATACATACATAGACACGCACATAGAGACAGAAATCTATAGATACATACACACTCTCTCTTTCCTTCCCTCGTGTGTGTGTGTGTGTGTGTGTATGTGTGTGTGTATGTGTGTGTGTATATGTGTATGTATGTGTGTGTGTGTATGTGTGTGTATGTGTGTGTGTATGTGTGTGTGTGTATGTGTGTTTATGTGTGTGTGTATGTGTGTGTATGTGTGTGTGTGTGTGTATGTGTGTGTGTGTGTGTGTGTATACAGACACCTACACTATTTATTTTGTACTTGAACTTTTTACCCCATGGCATTTCTGATTATTGTCTGTTGCTCATTTTACTGAATGATCCTTTTGTATTTTAAGATATCTGGAAATTATAAAAGCCTCCTTTCCTTTAATTCATTTATATTAACTAATTTAATTAATTTCCTTTAATTTGTTAACAATGTCTGCCAAGCAAGGGGTAAGTTGTTATGGATCCCATCTGAGCTTTTCATGAGCCTGTTAGTGCTTGCTACAACAAAATCTCTTAGAACACATGTCGCTGCATATGTAAATGATGTGTGATTTGAGTTTGATCCCTGGTCCACAAGGAAGAAGGAGAGAACTGACTCCCATGGCTATACTCTGTGGCATGGTATGTGTTCCCTCTACTGACAGAGCGGCTCACAACCACCTATAACTCCAGCATACACTTAAAAATGATTTTTAAGGAGTATTTTGATTTTTCCGTAAATCTTTGTAAAATTATTTTTATTTTATGTATGTATTTTTCCTATATATATATATGTATATCACTATGGACATGGCCAGAGAGGCCAGAAGAGGGTGTCAGAGCTGGAATTAAAGGTGGCTGGTTGTGAGCTGCCATGTGGGAGCTGGGACTCAAACCTGGGTCCTCTGAAGAGCACCAGTGTTCTAACCACTGAGAAACCTCTTCAGCTTCTCTCCATAAATCCTAAAAAAGGTGTGTGTGCGTTTGTGTGCGTGTGTGTGTGTGATGGAGAGAGAGAAAACGTATGCAGCAGTCCTCCATGCATACAGGACACGTGTGAAAGTCAGAGGACGACCTGCAGCAGTTGTCTCTGTCCGTCCATAGTGTGGGTCTCAGGGATCCAACTGAGGCTGTCAGGCTCGGTGGTGCGAGCCCTCGGCTCTCTCCTTTTTCTCTGCTTTGTTTCTTGTGGCGAAACACAACCGACAGGAGACTTCCATTTGAGAAAAACATCCTTGTTTGAGTCTGGCTGATCTTGCTTGCTATAATCTCCAGTCCCACTCATTTTCCTGCACGGGACACAGTTGTATTCTTCCTTATCATTGAGTAAAGCTCATCTGTAACGCTGTCCCGTTTCTGTTTGCCGATTGCCCGATGGGTCAGGGGCTGTGGGGTTGTACTTTCACAGTTCATTTCCTTCAGGGTTACCATCCTCCTTCTCCTTTTTGGTTCTCACTGTTCCGAGTAAGGAATCGGTATCACTCAAGTTGCTTTTTCTTTGAGATAAGATGTCATTACTACCATTGTTCTAAGACATTTTCTTGTTTTTAGCTTTTAGTAATGCAGTCATATGCCTTGGGTGCCTTTAGGTTTCTCTCGTTTGGAGTTCAGTTACCATTAATCTGTAGGTTATATCTTTTTGAAAAGTTGGAATCTCCCCAGTTATGTCCTCAAGTGTATTTTTAGTCTGTCTTCTCTTCTAGGATTCCAAGTCCATGAGTACTGGCTTGCTTCTCTTTGTACCAAAGGTCCCAGAGGCTCGGTTAAATTCCCTTAGCCTTTCTTCTCTCTTCAATGACGGTTACTTTTGATTGCCAGTGTGGTTGGATTAAAAATACCAAGGGTATTAATGACGTTTACCTTGGAGTCGTTCTGTGAAGGTCTTTCCCCAGAAGCTGAATTAAGGATGAACATCCTGCCCTGGACATGGTGACACCACCTTACAGCCTGGGCTGAGTCTGAATCAAAAACAGGAAAGGGGGAAAGCCAGTTGAACATGAGCGGTTCCCATTCTCTGCTTCTAGTCCAAAGCACTGAGCTGCGAGGAGTGCCCGGCTCTGTTGTCATGGACTCCATCGTACCTTTCCTGCCATGATGGACTGTGACCTAAAGTAAACGCTTCTTCCCACTAGCTGCCTTTTGGTCACCGCCATGAGAAAATACCAAACACACTCTGGCTCTCACTGGGTGATGTCCACTCCTTGCTGTTCGTTCAACCCTCATCTCCTTTCTTCCTCATGGGGCTTCTGTGTTTCTGAGCTACTTTTCAGCTCTGAGATTTCCTCTTGGGTTCTTTTTATATCTTCTGTTTCTTTGCTTAGCTTTTCTGTAGCTTTGCCATGCTGGTTTGCTTCAGATTGTTTGGGTGTGTAGTTGTAGAATTACCTTTGCAGTCTGGTCATTCTAACATCTATGGGAATCTGTTTGTTGCTTTGGTCTGTTCAGTTTGATTTTTTTTCTAACTCTTGGTTTGGGTGATATTCAGTTGATTTGGTAGGTTTATGGTACCATAAAAAAAGCTTTGGGTTATTTGAGTCATGTTTAGCTGGTTTCCTGTGATAGTGCTTCAACTTGAGATGAGGCAAGTGCCTCTTCACTGTTATCTGGGGATAAGAGTTCAACTTCCCCTCTGACCACATCAGAAGCTCTGACTTCTCATTGCCCCTGCCCAGGAGGGGAGGAGCCTGATTACTATCTAGTAGATCAAGCAGGGGTAAATGCTCTGGTTCTCCACCTGGTGTCCACTGCTTCTTTCTGGAAGAGACTCTGCAGTTCCTGTCACTGGTGGTCCCTCCGCAGGGGAGCTGGTGTTACTTGTAGCCTGGTAAACAGATGACCTTGAACTCCTCACCCAGGTGGCTTCTCCCCAAAGGTGCTGGCTCTTTGTCTTTCAATACTACTTTTTAAAAGGGAGTTGGTTTTTGTTTTTTGTTGTTTGTTTGTTTTTTTCGAGACAGGGTTTCTCTGTGTCACCCTGGCTGTCCTGGAACTCACTCTGTAGCCCAGGCTGGCCTCGAACTCAGAAATCCACCTGCCTCTGCCTCCCAAGTGCTGGGATTAAAGGCGTGCGCCACCACTGCCCAGCGGGAGGTTTTTTGTTTTTTCATTTTTTTTTTCTTGGTCATAAATATGACCACAAAATCCTAAGAATCTAAGACTTTACCTCTAAGAATCATCCAGAAACCCGAAGAACAAAGGTGTAAAGCTGCTCATTAACTGTAATAATGAGAACTATAATGATTTAATGACTAACAATAGGAGAAGGGCTGTATATAGTAGGTAGCCTTTAAAATACAGTTAGACCGTGCCTGGTGGCACACGCCTTTAATTCCAGCACTTGGGAAGCAGAGGCCGGTGCATCTCTATGACTTTAAGGTCAGTCTTGGTCTACATAAGTTCCAGGTTAGCCCAGGCTACATAGAGAGTCATCTCTCAAAACAATAACAACCGATCATAGGGACCAGTTGATGGCTCAGTAGTTAAGAGTGGCCATGTTCTTGCAGAGGACTAGTGTTCAGTTCCTAGGGCTCATAACTGCCTGTAACTCTGGCGCCAGGGTATTTGCTGCTCTCTTCTGACCTCCATGAACCCTGCACTTGAGGCCATCGTGATCACCTATAACTACAGACACACAGAGTTAAAAATGAAGTTAAAATGGACCGATTTATAAAAATACACAATTATGAAGAACGTGTTACAACATGGAAAAAAACTACTTAACACATTAAACAATAAAAGAGGAAAAATGAGTAATTTAATAACATTAAAATTTAAGACACCTTTTAGTAAAAATGATATACTTTATACATATTCCAATATTTATTTCCTGCACATGTGTACACGTACATGTAAGGGTCAAGAACAACCAGCAAGGCTAGGTTCTCTCATTCCACATGTGGGTCGGGAACTGAACTCATGTTGTCAAGTACTTACAGCTAGGCCATCTTGTGACCCTACTTTTATGATACGCAAATGGGGTTGGGTGTCTGTGACTTGTATAACATGCAGATGCTCAGTGTTTCTAATGCACACTGCACTTTAACAAATCAGTTAATAGGGCTCAGGCTATCGTTCAGTTGCAGGCTACATGAGCTCCAGGTTCAATCCCTAGTACTAAAAACTAAATGAAATTCCTCAATATTCATGGTAGATTGCAAAGTATAAATGTTTGGAACCTTTCATGCATTATTTATAGGCTTAAAAGATGTGATTATCATAATTTTGTTGCATGAAATAGTTTGAGATGAATATTTTGTATCAGCTTGGAAAAAAAAACAAAATAAAAGGTATTTAATAGATAAACAGGTAAAAGACATGGAATAGAAAATGTGCCATTTTAGTAATGACAGAAGACAAAAATAAGTTGTAAATAAGATAATAGATAATAGTTTTAATTGAGTTTATTCTTGCTGTGGTGAACATCAGGGCCAAAGCTTGTTGAAGATAAAAGGTTTTATTTGGCTTACACTTCCCTATCACTGTTCATTACTGAAGGAAGTCAGGTCAGGAACTCAAACAGTGCCATAGTTGGCACCACTCACAATGGGCTGGGCCCTCCCTCATTAATCATTAATCAAGAAAATGCCTTACAGCTGGATCTCATGGAGGCAGTTCCTCCACTGAAATCCCTTCCTCTTAGATGACTACAGCCTGTGTCAAGCTGACATAAAATTTGCCAGCACAACTAACATCTTAGTGTGAGCACTAAGAAAAATAAAAATGTGCTGGCCGTGCTTGGTGTTGGTAGGGAAATTCAGACTTTCAAATTATTTCTGGGAGAATTAAATGCTGCAGCCATTTTTAGAGAAAGTCTCATAGACATCCCTTTAAGAATTGATTATTTTATATTTATTTTCATTTCACTGCACACATTATTGCGCACATAGTATGGTGTGCGTGTGGAGATCAGAGGAAAGTTTCAGGGAGTTAGTCTTTCTTTCCACTATGTGGGTTCCAAGAATCAAGCTCCAGTCATTTGGCTTGCAGCAAGTGCCTTTACCTGCTGAGGCATCTTGCCAGACTTGCTATACGTATGTTTTGGCAGATGATCAAACTTCTATGAATTGATCCTGTATAAAGAAATGTATATTACTCAAAAGACAGAATATATTATGTGTAAAGAAAGGGAAGCTGATAAAATTTCATGTATAGAAATAACATACTATATGCTAAAAACATTTTAGCACAGAGTGTATTTTGTGGCTATATTCATGTATAAAATGAATTAAATATGTGTATGTGTTTTACAGCCATTGAAAGTGTCATAAGGTGGGTAGAGTGGCACAAGCTTTTAATCCTTACACTTGGGAGACAGAGGCATGAGGATCTCTGTGTGTTTGAAGCCAGCCTGGTCTACATAGTGAATTACAGGCCAGCCAGGACTATACAGAAAGACCAGTACCATAAAAACTAACCAATCAACTAACCAACCAAGAAAACAAAACAAACAAAACCAAAACCAATATGGTGGTACATATATGTGACCCCAGCAACTCAGGAGTCAGAGACAGTAGGATCATGAGTTTGAGGCCAGCTTGGGTTACATAGCTAGTCCAAAGGCAGGCTGAACTTCGTAGGGAGACCACATCTCAGAAAGCAAGGGCTTAGATGGAGCCAGTTGTAGGGTGCTTCCCTAGCAGTGCAGAGGTCTAAGGTCCATCCTCAGGACCACAAAGAAGTGTGGAACAAAAGTGATCATGCTCAATAGAGAGAAATGGCTCCAAGATACTGTGTAAAAAGGAATTGTTACATGTTTTTTTCTGAATGATTGCCATGTGTTTTTATAATTACTATAAACTTACTATTTCCACCCATAAAATTTGTATGGTAACAATGTAACATATAGCATGTAGAGAAAGCCTGTGAAAAGCTAACTCTAATTTAATTATGGAAACTTAACTATGAGAACTGTAGCAAAGTGTGTGTACAACAGGGACACAGACTCTCTCTCCAAAGGAGCCACAGTCCTTTGGAGATCATTGACTATTAAATTTTATGGGTTTTGTGGGTTTAATTTCACGTATCAGTGTGTGATAGCTATAAAAATACAGTTTATATTTATTTTTTCAAATGCCTTTGAAGATAAATATATACTATATGTATTGCACAAAAATCTTTATAGGTGGGAAATCAAAGACACTAAGTAATTTATTTTAAAAAACATAGATAATGGGGAGGCTGGGATTTGAACCTCTGTACTCTGGTTCTCACACTTGATCCCTGTTTCATAGGCAGAGAAAGCAAACTAAAGAAAGACTTGTATTTTTGATTGGGAGCTTAACCTCTAGTGGCTGAGCCATGTCTCCAGCCAAGACAGGGCGTCTTTATTCTTAGTCAACTTTAACTGTTATGTTTATTTATTTGCCAGTTGTTTGATTCATAGCTTTATTAGAGTTTATGAAGTGATTTCATAGATATTAGAGTTTATGACGTGATCCCGTAATCCCAGTAGTAAAACTGGCATAAGATAGGCTGTTGGCCACTTTAAACTCTGTAGAACAGAAGTCTTTAAAAAAGAAACATGGGGCCAGACGTGGTGGTGCATGCCTTTAATCCCAGCACTTGGGAGGCAGAGGTAGGTGAATCTCTGTGAGTTCGAGGCCAGCCTGGACTACAAGGTGAGTCTAGGACAGCCAGGGCTCTGTTAGACAGAGAAACCCTGTCTCCAAACAAACAAACCAAAACAAACAAACACGAATATACTAACGTGAATGAATGATGGCATTGGTGGCCCCCGCTGTGTATGGCATCGATACTGATGGCTGTTTAGAATGACAGGGAGTTGGTTTCTGTGACCATGTAGTTACACATAGATGTTAAGGATTATGGAAGTTACATAAATGTTGGGTTACACGTCCTAGAAGTTTTATATATATGTTTTATATATATGTTGGATACGATCGTATTGTAGCATTGTATGACTATTTCAAGAATAAAGAGAAACTAAAAAAATCAGTCATATAAAAAAAATCAGTCATATACATTTCAAATCCCATATCTTAGTCTTTAGAGCTCACGTGCTTCGTGCCAGCCAATGGTAGTTATTATTTCCTTTGGCCCGGGGCCACGCCTTGAATCGTTTGGAAAAGAGCAAGAACTAGAGAGAATGCTCAAAGGCACCAGTGTGGGAACCTTTCCTCTGAGAGTCTGATGGCTAGCGGAGACTCCAGCACCAATCAGAGCTCGGTTGGTGGGCGTGGACCTGGCCTGGAGGTCGGGGCCAGCCGATTTTCAGACTTTATACCCTGCTCACCTGTCCCCATTCTCTGCTTACACAAAGGCCAAGAAGAATTATGAGCAGAAGTGCCGGGACAAGGATGAGGCAGAGCAGGCTGTCCACCGCAGCGCCAATGCGGTCAACCAACGGCAACAAGAAAAGGTACACAGCATGGCCTACAACCTGAAGAGTCAGAGATTCTCTCGAGTCTGTTTAAAGCCAGTTCAGGATTGGGCGGGATGCACATGCACCACATTCTAGTTCTCAGAAGGGCGAGCAGGGGAGGCATGAGTTTAGTGCCAGACTGGGTTGCACAGTGAAACTCCATCCCACAAAACAAAAATAAAGCTAACCAAAAAGCTTAACTTATTTGAAAAAATACTTATATCCCAAGTGTCTGAGAAATAGCTCCTTTGGTTCTGGTCTTCAGAACCAGAAAAAGCCCTTGTTCACATTTTGAGGTTGAGGAATGCACCTGAGAAGTTTATGACTAGGAAACAGTGTTTGGGATAGGAGGCTTGATTTTTTTTAAAAAAAAAAAAAGATTTATTTATTTATTTTATATGAGTACACTGTGGCGGTCTTCAGACACACCAGAAGAGGGCATCGGATCCCATTACAGATGGTTGTGAGCCACCATGTGGTTGCTGGGAACTGAACTCAGGTCTTTTGGAAGAACAGTCAATGCTCTTAACCTCTGAGCCATTTCTCCAGCCCCGATTTTTTTTTTTTTTTTTTTTTGAGACAGGGTTTCTCTGTGTAGCCCTGGCTGTCCTGGAACTCCCTCTGTAGACCAGGCTGGTCTCAAACTCAGAAATCTGCCTGCCTCTGGCTCCCGCCTCCCAAGTGCTGGGATTAAAAGCGTGCGCCATCACTGCCCAACCCGATTTTTTTAAAGTGTCTTCAAGACTCAGCTCCTGTATTCTTTGTTGACAGTATGCTTCTTGAGGGCAGGACTTATATATTTAATAACATAACTGTAATATCAATAAATTAAACAAAAAATTTAATAATATGGCTGTAGTGATGACTTAGCAGTTAAGAGTACTAACTGCTCTTGCAGAGGACCTGAGTTCAATTCCAAAAATCAACATGGCAGCTCACAACCATCTGTAATTCCATTCCCTGGGTGTATGATGCCCTCTTCTGGCCTCTGCAGAAACCAGGCAAGAAGGTAGTACACAGACATACATCCTAGCAAAACACTCCTACACACACAAAATAATAAAACAAAATTTAAAAATAAATTTAATAACATATAATCTGAATATAATATTATCCACAGCTTGAGGGCAGGAGATATGTCTCTAGGAAGACATAGGATATCTGTTTTCTGATGAGAAGATTAAAGAAGAGAGAAAAAGATTTGCTTCTAAGTGGAAAGTATAGAGAACGTAGACCAGACCTTACCTCTCCATTGTTGTTGCTTTTACGTGTGTTTGTTCATGGAAGTGGGATCAGCTTTCCTAATCTCTTTCTCATTTTGGTCCTCACAGCTTTTTGTGAAACTAGCCACTTCAAAGACTGCAGTAGAGGATTCAGGTGAAGGGGGCGAGCCCTGATGGGTGGGGAGGGTTGGTTGGGGGCTGTTTACATTCTTCTGAAAGTGTAGGATTAACAGGCACCAGAAAGGAACTGCTACAATGTAACAAGCCTGTCTAGTTCCTAAGTCTAGCTTCCCTCTCCCATCACAGACAAAGCGTACATGCTACACATCAACATGCTGGAGAAGGTTCGAGAAGACTGGCAGAGTGAGCACATTAAGGCCTGCGAGGTAGGCACCTGGGACCGGAAGCAGCTGGGGATGGGGCACATCTTCCTTCTTGAACCCAAGAATTTGTTCCTTTTAGCACACAGTCACTGAGCATGAGGAGGGTTACAAATCAAGCATTTAAGCGAAGAAGGGAAGGGATTGGAATAATTTCCTCTCATCTTCATCCCCCCCCCCCCCCATCCTGACCTCACTGTCCAGCGCAGTCCGAGGTTTAGTCTAATATTTGGTTAGCCCAGGCATGAGACAGCTGTGACAGTTAATGGTGGGTTGAGCACTGTAATTACTCTGAGAGTCTTGCCTGTACTTGCTGGGTCCTAAGGAGAGTACACAGGCCTCCATAATTTTCATGAGGAAACAAAAGATACAAGCTGGGAAGTTCTTCAAGTTTCTGACAGCAGTTTTTAACAGCGTCCCAGCAGATCCAGCACTGTCCAAGGACTGGGTGCAAGTGTAGATTCTCAGCCCACCCCAGGCCTCTGGAGTCAGGAACTCTCAGGGTAGCAGCCAGCCATCTCTGAATTAAAAAATGAGAACCACTGAATCGTAGCCATCCTTAAAGAAGAAAAGGGAGCTGAGCTGCTCCCTGCCCTGTCCAGGTCCTTCTGCTGTCCAGCTACACCCTTGACACTATCTCCTCCCCTGTTGGTCAGGAGCAAACTCTCTCTCTTTCTGCCCTTCTGCCTGTCTATCTCCCCCACCTCGGGCCCGTGTGTGTCTCTGTGTGTGTCTTCTGTGTCTGTGTTTCTCTGTGTATGGGTGTATGTGTATGAGTGTGTGCATGTGTGTATATGTGTGTGTCTCTGTGTCTGTGTGTGTGTGATAGTGTGTATGTATGTGTGTGAGAGAGTGTGTCTCTGTGTCTGTGAGTCTGTGTGTGTGTAGGTCTCTGTGTGGATGTCTATATGTGTCTCTCTGTGTATGTGTGTCTCTCTGTGTGTATGTATCTATGTCTGTGTCTCACTGTGTGTCTGTGTGTGTGCATCTGTGTGTATGTATCTCTCTGTGTGTCTCTGTGTGTGTTTCTCTGTGTGTGTGTCTCTGTGTCTGTGTGTGTCTGTGTGATAGTGTGTGAGAGTGTGTGTCTGTGTGTGTATCTCTGTGTCTGTGAGTCTGTGTATGTGTATGTCTCTCTATGTATGTGTGTCTCTGTGTCTCACTGTGTGTCTGTGTATGTGTGTGTGTGTGTGTGTGTGTGTGTGTGTGTGTGTGTGTATGTCCTGGAAATTAAGCTTAGGACCTCACGCCTGTACATGCTCAATCACTGAGCTATGTTCCCAGTCCCAGCCATGTTTTTTCCTGTCTCAGCCTAAAGGTTACTTCTTTACACCTTTCTCCTCTCTCATGAATACCAAGGATGCCCTAGGTGTGAGGTCCAGTGGCCCTTTGTGATTTCTTTTTCCTTTGTATAGCTAGTGATAAGGGTCATGCATGCCAGCTGAGTACTAATCCACTGAGCCATACTCCCAAACCAACTTTGGTGATTTTTAAAAATTTATCTTATTTGGTTGATGAATCTTTTTTTTTTTTTTTGGTTTTTTGAGACAGGGTTTCTCTGTGTAGCCCTGGCTGTCCTGGAACTCACTCTGTAGACCAGGCTGGCCTTGAACTCAGAAAGGCTTAAAGGCATATGCCACTACTGCCTGGCCCGATGAATCTTTTTTTGATTTGTCTGCACAGTTAGATATTATGGGACTATTATGTCCACACGAAACACTGCCGTCTGTTTTACTTTTCTTTAACTCCACCCCTTAACGTAGGTTAAGTTTAAGTCACAGGCAGTCTAAACAGATGCCCCTTCTTTATGTATGCCTGGATACGTAACTGTTTTTCTGTAGGTGTTCGAGGCTCAAGAATGTGAGCGAATCAACTTCTTCCGGAATGCCTTGTGGTTACATGTGAATCAGCTGTCACAACAATGTGTCGCAAATGATGAGGTAAGTCATCTAGGAATCTTGTGCTTTGCATGTCAGAATCATCAGAGCAGAAAGAATCATAAATGCTTCTTAGTTCTCCCTCTCCCATCTCCCTGCATCCATGAGGTACAGAGTGATAGTGAGTTAAACATTGCTATCACCGGTGTGTCCATTTTACCACCGTGACTCTCATTAAGAAACCGAGAGTTGGGAATCTAGATCTGATAACAAAGTCCAAACACAGTTGGATGTGTGGAAGAGAGAATGTGAATCCCAAAGGCAGCTCCGATGTGGAATGCCGCCGTTGAGCCCTGGACCAAGCATCAGTAGACTGAGCCACACCCAGGCTGGTTCATTCACTCCCGGATGAGGACTTGCTTCAGTATCATCATGGTTCTTAGCCAAAATTAACCTGTGCACAGTCATAGTAACTGGGTCCCCAGATACCAAAGACACCAGACCAGGGTGTCTTAGCCTTTGCTAAGAAATGGTCTCACTCATTCATATGAGACACTGACTTTAGAAGAAAGGTCAGATGTCCAGAAAAACTATAGAATCGAATGGAAGAACTCACCCTCAGGGTAAGTAGCTGTGTTTGCATTTGTGTGTGGCATTGGGACTTGGTCATGGGAATTAAATCATCGGACTTGGCATAGAGTTTCTTGGTTCTAACAATGCTTTTTTAAAAAGTCTTGAGAATGTTTTTATTTTCAAAGCAAAAGGTACAAAAGAGTCAGCTGTTCATGAAAGATCCTTTTATATAGAGTGGTACTTTAAGTGCCATCAATAAACTTCTGCATAATGCTTTATCTTGTTTTTCTCAGATGTATGAACAAGTCCGTAAGAGTTTAGAAACCTGCAGCATCGAGAAGGACATCCAGTATTTTGTGAACCAGAGGAAAACTGGACAGACTCCCCCAGGTGACCCCGGTGGCATGGTGCGAGGGACAGTTACTCAGCAGTGTTAGCCTTTCTTGTCCTATGGCACAGGAACTTTCTCTATGACTTTGCTGCTGCTGCAGCAATAGGTATCTCGTAAGTCAGCCTTTGAGAGAAAGGTTTATTTTGGCCAGTTTTTGAGGCTCCAGTCCAGTGGTTGATGCCTTTACTTTTGAGGCTGTAGCCCAGCACATTATGGTAGAGAGTGGTGGGTGGAGCAGACTGCTCATTTTTACAGCCAGGATGTGAAAGAGGAAGAGATCAGGGCATGCCTCCAATGACCTCTCCTGGTGTGTTCATGCTAGGTTATACTGCTTCAAAGTCTCTAACACACATGGGCTCTTGGGGACCATTCTAGATCTTCCTAGCTTTTTCCTTCTCTCCCCTCCCCCTCCCTCTCCCCCTCTTCCCTCTCCCTCCCTTTTCTTCCTTCCTTCCTTCCTTCCTTTCTTTCTTTCTGGATAGGGACTCATGTATTCTAGGCTAGCCTTAAACTTGATGTAGAGCTGAGGATGACATTGAATTCTAGATCTTTCTGCCTCCTTCTCCTGAGGGACAGTCCCAGGGACAGGCACGTGCACCCCAGCCTGTCTGATGTAGCGCTGGGTCATGAACCCAGGTCTCTGCGTGCTAGGCAAGTGCTCTACGAACTGCGTGACAGCCCAGCCTTTACACGTCTCTGATGTCTCGTGTCTTAAAAATTATAGCACCCATCATGTATGAGAATTTCTACTCTACTCAGCGGAATGCCGCCCCACCAGGAAAGACTACAGCGCCCAATCCAGCAAGGTAATAACCTGCTGCTTTTCATGTGAAGGGAAAATATTTAAATAAATGTCTACATTATTAATGATCTAAGTCATTGTCATTTACTTTTAATTGACAAAATTTGTATATTTTATCTGGTAAGGAAACTTAGTTTTTTTGAAATAGCATTTTTAGAACAAATATTATATAGCTTTTATTAATTGTGGGATTTTTTTTTTTTGGATACTATAATGTACTTGAGTATGGCCATTATTACTTGTTTATGAATTCTGTGCCTTTCCATAGCTGGTAGAAAACACAAGTAAGCAAGCTATGCTCTGCCCCTATAAGTCAGATCTGATCTACTTCTTTCCATAGGGTCTATGAGTTAAGGATTTCTACACTCCTACCTGTGTGTGTGTGTGTGTGTGTGTGTCTGTATATGCATGTGTGTGTATATGTGTGTATGTGCATGTGTGTGTATTTGAGACAGTTTCTCACTCTAGCCTAGGCTGACTTTACACTCAGAGATCTTTCTACGCCAGCACTTGAGTGAGCCATTACATGTAGCTTATATTGTTTTAAAATTGATTTTTACTTATGTGTATGTGTGTCTGTCTGTGTTGCTGTATGCTGTGTATATATGAGCATCCACAGAGGCTACAAGAAGGCATCAGATGCCCTTGAACTGGAGCTGTAGGTTGTTGTGAGCTTCCAAACGTGGGTACTGGAAGCTGAACTTGGGTCTCCTGGAAGAGTATCAAGTACTCTTAATCACTGACCCATCTCCCCATCCCTGGCTAATATTTATAAATGACTGGAAAACATCAGAAGGATGCCCTTTAGTGATGTGAAAATTATATGAAATTCAAATTTCGGTGTTCATATAGAAAGCTATTGGAGCTAGTGGATCATGCTTTGAATCTGGCTGTTTTCCGCCAAGTCTGAGTAGAGGTGTACAAGGGACCCTGTGGCCAGCAAAGCTGAGCGACTTCCACTGGGTCCATTGCATGGAAAATGTGTTGCTCCTAATGCAAAGGGCCTGCAGGGGGAAAGACTTCCACTTCACACAAAGCCAGTGGCGGGGTGGCGGGTAGGGATAGGATCTCATCTGTTGAGTTTTCCATCCAGCCTTAGAAAAAACAGAAAGCATTTGAGAGAGAAAAGAGCGTCCTGTCAACTGGAAGGACCATTCCAAACTGTTAACAGGAATTAGCTGACTCGACTCTCATTGTGAGGTAGAGCTGTTTCTCACTATATGTACAAAGATTTTGACATTCTGGAAGATCGGGAGATTTTCTTCCATCAGCTGAGATGAAAATCCTGCCAGCAGGCCCTGGGCAGAGCTCTGCAGTCCTTAGTACTGTGAGTCATATGTCTGCCCTTTGGGTTTCTGCAGGTCAGAGCTGCAAATCATTTGCCTCATCTGAGCCTTCATGCCTCTCTAGGATAGGAGCCAGCTGATTACAGTATGATATGTTTGTAGCATGAAGTAGAAAGTTAAAAAAAATAATTAGAACTCACCTGAAAGACTTTGATTTTCATCTCTTACAGGAGAGGACCTCTCCCAGTTCCTAAGCGTATACCAGGTAAGCCACCAGGAAGAGCCTCTTGCGAATTTTAGGTCAGGCATTATTTTAAGATTGACTAGCTAGAAATGAAAATAACAACCAGGCACGAGCTGGGCTGTGGTGGTGCACGCCTTTAATCCCAGCACTTGGGAGGCAGCCAACCTGAGTTCAAGGCCAGCCTGGTCTACAGAGCAAGTTCCAGAACAGCCAGGGCTACACAGAGAAACCCTGTCTTGAAAACAAACAAACAAACAAACAAAAAAACCAAACAACACCAAACCAAACCAAAAAAGAACCAGGCATGTCAGACTTGTTGACACTGGGACCTGGCTCTGTCATCTATAGAATTTGTGCTTGAGGACAGTATAGTCTAGTTAACATCAAATAGTCACACTGTCTTAAGTAAGTTTTTGAGTTTGTGTTGGGCCACATTCATAGCTACCCCAAGCTGTGTGTGGCCCATGGGTGGCAGGTTGGACATGCCTGATAGGATAGAGTTCCTAGGAGATTGTATCTGTATTTGGATCTCACTCTAAGACCTTTCTTTGAGACAGGGTCTCATTGTGCAGCCTCTAATTATGCTGGTGCACACTGCCTGAAAGGAATTGTTTGCAGGTCTTGTTGATCTCCCTTTCCCTCAGCAGTACTTCTGAGGGACCACATGTAGCTTCCGGCTTTGTTGTATTCCTGGTCAATTAACACACCTTTGAAGAGGGACATTTTGCCTTTTATCCTCTCCAGCCCTTACCTTAACAATGTTTCAGGCAAGAATGGGTTAAGTAGCCGTGTTCAAAGGGGGATTGAGGGGAGGGTCCGCTTCTGCCAATTTGGCATCCTAGTAAAAATTTAATGGCTGTTGAAAATTTTGGGGCTGGCAAGATGGTTCAGTGGGTAAAGGTGCTTGCCCTCAAGGTTGGCAGCTTACATTCGATGCCCAGCACCCTTGCCCTCAAGGTTGGCAGCTTACATTCGATGCCCAGCACCC
>JADRCH010000107.1:6351946-6380858 GCA_019843965.1 Rhynchomys soricoides | reverse complement strand
CTGTAGGCCTCAGGGTTGGTGGAAGCCTGGGTTACAGTCAAGTGGGGAGCCTGCTGTAGGCCTCAGGGTTGGTGGAAGCCTGGGCTATGTAAATTTTGAAATAAAGGTTTGTTAGTAGCATAGAGATATAGTGTAGGGTTGGATATGTGAATCTAGTTTTCTGGATTTAGCTGAGGCTGAGATGAAAATTTGCCAGTAGTTAGTTAACACATGGCTGCAGATGGTAGAGAACTGGAGGCTCCAGAGATGGAGGCCGGACAGAGCCTCTCATGCAGGGCAGAGGATGTAGGGCATTTGCACAACTTGTGAAACAGCCCGGGTTCTGTCCCCAACACTGAAACAATGCAAAACCAACAAAAACCACACTGATGGCATGTAAGCCAGAGGCTGAATTGTTTCATTTTTGGATTAATGCCTTGAAGAAGGCTGTTAGGATGACTCAGTTGGTAGGGAATTTATGTGTGAGCCCAGTGACCTGAGATCAAATCCTGGAGCACAAACAAAGGGGGAAGGAAAGAACCAGCCTCTGAAAGTTGTCCTCTGCCTTCCATGTGTATGGTCCATCTCTTCTGTCCCACCCTGTTTGTCTCTGTCTCTCTGTCTCTGTCTCTCTGTCTCTCTCTCACACACAAATACACTCTTTCATAGACACACAGAAATGCACATGCATGTGCGCGCATACATATATTAATAATAGATCAGTAAGTTAAAGAAGTGGTCAGAACCAACTGCCCTTCATTACTAAGAGGTTAGGAGGAGCCAAGAAATGAGCAGTCAGCGGAGGGGGCTGTGCTCCCAAGGCCTTCATGGAGACTGTGGGCCCTGGAAGCTGAGGAAAGAGTATAGGAGGGAGGGAGAGATCAAGTCAGCAACATGCCTCGGATGAGGGAAGCAGGCTTGGCAGGTGACCAGAGCAACAGTAAGAAAGTATCAGCCCCAGGGACAGTGTTCACAGAAAGAGCCCCATCCGCACAATGTCTTCTGTGTGCGGCAGTCTGTTACCCAAAGAGAGCTGGTAAAATTGTCCCCAGAGCTGTGATCTGACTCTTGTGCTGGTGTGTCTACCTCTCCCTCCTTTTAATTGGTTCCACGCTAGGAATCACACTACGTGTATAGCGTGGGATACACACTTGGTTGATAAGCCACATTGCTTTTAAAACAGTCTTATAACAAGCACTGCATAAAATATAAAAACTGAGCCATTGAGATTCATGAAGGAGTCCTTCATTGTCTTTTAAAGAAAAGAAGGGAGTTCTAGGTTTACTTAATGGAGTACACAGAGAGGTTGGAAGGCATAGTGGACATTCCCACCTGTGTCTCAAAACAAACATAACTGCATGATTATTTTCACATTGCTTAAAGAAGTACGTGCATGATAGTGTGTGCACACGCACATTCACCTGGCTTCTATCTCCCAGAGTCCCTGTGTCCTCCTAGTTTAGCTTTGCCCTCTTAAGCCTTACCACAGCACTGCAGGGCATTTGACTGTGACAAGCCCAAAGTTCAGGAGTACAAACATTTCCAAGGCCAGAAATTATGTAAAAGTTGTAAAAAAGATTATAAATTGTGAACACAAACACAAGCAAATTCCCCAAAAGAGGCAATTCCTTAGCAGTTAAGAGAAGTTAAGGACTGGAGAGACGGCTCAGTGGTTACTAGCATTGGCTGCTCTTGCAGAGGACCTGACTTAGATTCCCAGCACCCACAGGGCAGCTCACAATAGTGTGTAACTCCAGTCCCAGGGAATTAGACACCCTCTGCAGTACCAGGCACATATATGGTGCACAGGCAAAAGACCCATACATACAGATATTAAAATAATAGAAGTTACCTGGCTCTGTCCCCTGAGCGTTTGTGTGGCTTGTCTCATGTACTTGTGTGGTGCTGTGCTTGAGTAGGTAATAGGCCACCCACTACCTTGTCAGTACATTTTCTTCCTCTGCTTGCCTTTCCTGAGAGACTTCATTGGATGACAACAGAGGCTATGAGGTGTCAAACTCTGTTTGTGTAAGGCATCACAGAGCTACTGGGTCAGCTTTAGCAGTTTGGGCTTGACTGTAGAGAATTGGGGTCTGGTCTTTTGGGCTTTCATGTTTTAGCCATTTTGTCTCTAGTTAAGTGTGTCCTTCTATACTCATTATTGACTTACATTGCTGTATCATTTCTAGATTTTGTTGTTGAATTATTGGATTGAATCCAAGTCCTTCCTTGAATGTGAGTGCTTTACCACTGAGCTATTGTGGGGCGGTGAAGGGCAGTCTGTTTTCTGGTAGAGCCAAGGTTTGAACCCCATGGGCCCAATAGGGGCTAAAAGCCCTATAAGGAGCAACTGCAGGCCTTTGCCAGGCTCCTAGAAACAGCTTCTGACACGTGCCTATATCTCTCTATAGGTCATAGGAAACGTCCCCCAAGCCCCATCCCAGGTAGAGGCGTGGCCACATAGTCTCAAGGCCTCCCCAGGTTAAAGAGACACCTAGAGGCTTAGCCATGCCCCTTCCCTGTTACTATTTCAACCTCGCCTCTCCCTGAGGGTGCGGGGGTGGGGAAGGGGGCACAGTCTTACCCATGCTACTCTCCACAATGATAATAAACGTTCTGAAACCTCAGACTGTCTCTCTTCATCTGCCGAGGGTAGCAATGGAACGGGCCTTCACCTAAAGAGCCATGTCTAGCCTCCTGCAGAAGCCATCTCAGCGTTCCCAGCCACAGCAGATATCCACCCAAGCCAGTGCAGCTAGCTGGTGCCCAAGTCGCCAATCCAGTCCCCATCCACGCTCCTTTTCCCCCCTTCGGCCCAGGCTCCATCTAGCCTTTGGCCCCACTTCGCTTCCAACTCTTCAGCAGCACCCAGTGGCATCTGTGATGCCCAGAGCCTGAGAACTCCATGGAGCCTGGCTGAGGCATGTCCCTGGGGACCCACGACTGACCCTCCCCCACCCCTGGGCTGTGTCTCCAAAGAGGCTTCTCACAGCCTGATAAGCCCAGAGGCCTGTGGGGGTGGGTGTGTGCAGTCAACTGCCTGAATCATCTCTGCCTCTCCCAGGGGCCACGGGCGCAGACCTCGGGACTTCACTCTCACCACCACACCATTGTATCCAACAAGCTATATTTATTCTCAGCCCTGAATGACTTTAAAATTGTTTCTTTATGTATATAAAATTGTATTGAGGTGAATATGGAAGAAGCACAGATTCTTTTTAATCTGCTTGGCTATTTTTATGTCTAAGACATGTCTCTTGGACTGGATAAGGGCACTTGCTGCTCTTGCAGACAGATCTGGTCTGGTTCACAGCACTCATGTTGGGAAGCTTAAAATCTCTAGTAACTGTAGTCCCAGGAATCTGATTCCTGTTTCTGGCCTCTGTGGGCATTGCCTGCATGTGGTTGCACATCCAGCCAGGCACACGTACATATACATAAGTTAAAAAAAGAAGCAAATATCTTAGAAATATAGAGACATTAATTTTTATGCTAGTGGCTTCACAACACATTGAGTTGTTTAAATTTTATTTTCACAATCTGTGATGATCACTGTATTCACAATATGGCATCTAGCCCCCTTTTCCCTACATATTTAAAGTAGGCAAAGTACTTGGAAGTTGACTGGCTTTAACCAAAATGGAGTTGCAGTAGATTCCCACCTTGCTATGGAAGTTCACTTCTGAATTATTTATTTTTATACATTCTGAGAACTATGCAAGCCTCTGAATGTGCCAGAGTACATGGCTAGTGTAGGTGTTTGTTGGAGAGTGGTAGCTTCATCTTGGAATTCTAGTATCTGAGCTAGGGTTCAGCATACAGCCGATGCTTGCTCTTGCCAATTACAGGTGGTTCCTGTTAGCTCAAGAAACTCTTACCAGTCACAGAGTCAAACATTGGAGGGAGTTTGTACCCAAATCGTCCTGAGACACAGTGTCTGCTTTCTAGGCTCGTGTCTGTTCGGGTAGGCAGAACGTAGATAGACATCTGGGAGGTAGCTGCCACTGACTGACTGGTATCTAGGATTTCCTTCGAGCAATCATTTCCTTAATTTTCTCTTTGAGCTTCAGTTTGTGCTGAGCACACACTTGACAAGGAGAATCCTTACTCGTTTTCATGTAATGTTTTCTGATTTATTGTTTGACAGTTTGACTTTGTTAGATCTGCACTGTTGGCTGGCCTGGATCTAACACCTGGCTGCTGCCAGTGTGGGATGAAGGATTTTGGAGATGCTTACTGAGCCTTGTAAAATCCTTGTTTGACATCAGTGGGAGGGGAGGCCCTTGGTCCTGTGGAGGCCTGATGCCCCAGTGTAGGGTGATGCTGGAGCGGTGGGGTGGGAGTACGTGGGTGGGGAGCACCCTCATAGAGGCAAAGGGGAGGGAGAAAGGGGGATTGGGTGGGGGGAGCTTGTGGAGAGGTAACTGGGACGGGGGATAGCATTTGAAATATAAACAAACAAGAGGATTAAAAAAAAAATCAGGATGTAAATGATGAACAGAAACACAGGCAAATTTCCAGAAAGATACAGTTGTTCGCTCAGAGGAAGCAAGGTGCATTAATAGCAGTTAAGATAAGTTCTGTGAGGACTCAGCAGTTACTAACACTGGCTGCCCTTGCAGAGGACCTAACTTAGATTCCCAGCACCCACAGGGCAGCTCATAATAGTGTGTAACTCCAGTTCAGGGAATTAGACACCCTCTGCAGTACCAGGCACATATATGGTGCACAGGCAAAAACCCATACACATAAAAATAAATATTATTAAAATAATAAAAAAATAATAAATAAGTTACCTTGTCTCGTGGGTGTTTGTGTGGTTCATGAATGTCAGCAGCTGTAATCCTTTTATGTTCTGCTCCAAAGCCACTTATCTCTTCTTCCAAATATATCAAATAGCTTATTGCTTTGGCCATTAATCTGTCAAATTTTTTTTTTTGCTGGACATTCAGAGCAGAATAGCAAGAATGGGTCATTTGTTTGACTCTCTTGCTTAAAACTTCACAGCAAAGATGAGCCGTTTTAGTGATTTCATTCAGGTGTTTAGTTTGTTTGAATGTAACAACTTTTTTTTTCTTTTTCAATTTTTTGAGACATATCTCTCTCTGAATCCTTGGCTGTATAGACCAGGCTGGCCTGGAACTCACATAGAGCAGCAGTCTGCCTTACTTCCTGAGTGCTGGGAGCACTGCCATGCTTCTGTGTAGTGTGCACACTGCCCTTCCACCTTTGTGAGGGTTATGTGTGTTGAACTCAGGCCTTTAGGCTTATGCAATAAACCCCTTTACCTCCGCCAAGCCAGCTCGACCACTCAGAGGCATTAAGTAGTCGCTTGTTTTCTTTGTGGTTTTGAGAGAGGGCCTCCTGTAGCAGGGGACTTGGAATTAATTCTCTGTACCTGAGGTTGAGTGGAGCTTCCCATCCTGCTGCTTCCTTTCTAAGTACGCGGTGCACCTTGGTGCCATACCATTATATACATTAAAGACTAATTTTTTAAGATGATTCACTGATCACATTTTTTGTTAGTATTATTAATTGTACAAGATAATGTGGTATTTCCAAACATGCATGTAACATACTTTGATCATACTTACCCCTCACCCATCCAATAGTTATTGTTTTAAAATTATTTAATGTATGTGAGTACACTGTTCCTATCTTCAGACACACCAGAAGAGGGCATCGGATCCCATAACAGATGGTTGTGAGCCACCATGTGGTTGCTGGGAATTGAACTCAGGTCCTCTGGAAGAGCAGTCAGTGCTCTTAAGACAGGGTCTCACTATGTAGCTCTGCCTAGCCTGGAACTCACAGGGATTTACCCACTGCTTCCTTCCTGAGTGCTGGATTACAGGTGCACTCCACCAGGACTGGCTCAAAGTCATCTTTCTTTTGAGACCTGACCTTGCTGGCCTTGAATTTGTGATCCTTCAGCTGCCTCTGCCTCTGAGTGCTAGGATATCTATCTATCCATCTATTCATCCATCCATCCATCCATCTATCCATCTATCCATCTGTCTGTCTGTCTGTCTGTCTATCCATCCATCCATCCGTCTGTGCCCACTACTCTCATTAATTATCCAGTTACAAAGCTGCACCTTCTGTGCCACAGAAGGACTCATCAAAACCAATAAATTAACTTGAGTATAATGTTAACTAAAAAATAGAACATATTTGCATTCCAAGTTTTCTCCCTAAAATTATTATTTTGTTCCTGAATCCATTCTAGAATCCCAAGTTGGTGCAGTTAGCACATCTCTAGTTTCCTTCATCCTGTCTGCTGCTCACTCTCCCCTCTTCCATCACTATAAACAGAGTTATTTTGTAGATTGTTTGATTTTCAGCTGTCATTTTCACATGGTAAATTGAGGTTATGCATTACTAGGAAGGACACCACTGCCTCTCGGAACATTGTATCAGGAGATGTTTTGCTGAGGAATGCTTTCCGGCCAATGCTGACTTGGTTATTTGATTATGGTGTGTTTGCCAGAATTCTCCATGAAACTCACCATTTTCGCTTTTGTAATTATGAAATACCTGAGACTGTTTTGCTTTTGCTCAGGTTCTGGCTCAGTTGCTGTAACATCTGTCATGCCTGTGACATCGTGTCATTTCTGTCAGTGTGGTTTAAATATATCCCCCAAGGGTGGGTCATATGTTAAAAAGTTGCTTCCCAGTGCAGTGATGCAGGAGGAGCTGCGGGCTCAGCAGGGTATTAGAGGATGCTTGTTGAAGGAATCCACACGGTTCACATAGGACCCTGGTAGTTCTCGGGGTTGTTATAACAAGAGTGAGCTCAGCCCCTTCTCTCTCCAGCTTCCTGTCATATACAGTCTTTCCCTGCTTCTGCAGCATTTGCTGTTGTGATGTCATGTGATATGAAGTCCTTACAGATGAAGCTTTTGAACTGTGGTCTCAATAAACAAGTATCCAGCTTTAAGCATTTTATTGTCAGAATGGAAAATGGGCTAGCACCCTTGGGGGTTGGGGGGAATGGTGACGTTCTGTTTTTCCTGTTCTTGATATGTTTATTGCACCTCTGTATAGAAGGATGGTCACTTCCTGCTCATTGGATTTATTTTTTTATTTGTTCAGTAAGTATTTATTTTAGACTCATCAGTACTTCTTTTGTATGTTATGATCTAATGCTATGATTTTGCGGTTGATTTGTTTGGGTGCTTGAGTTACTGCAGCCTTCTCTTGAGTTTGGAGAGATCATGTTGATCAAAATGAAGACACGTGTGGGCCTGTGGCAGTTATAAATGGTTTCATTTTACTTAGCCTCTGGTAGATGATCCTTTTAAACATGTCGTCTTCATTTTTGGATCATAATTTGTTGCTTATTGTAATATCTTTTTGTCTTAGTCGGGGTTTCTATTCCTGCACAAACATCATGACCAAGAAGCAAGTTGGGGAGGAAAGGGTTTATTGAGCTTACACTTCCATGCTGCTGTTCATCACCAAAGGAAGTCAGGACTGGAACTCAAGCAGGGCAGGAAGCAGGAGCTGATGCAGAGGCCATGGAGGGATGTAACTTACTGGCTTGCTTACTTTTCCTGGCTTGCTCAGCTGGCTTTCTTATAGAGCCCAAGACTACCAGCCCACAGATGGGACCACTCACAAGGGGCCCTCCCACCTTAGTCACTAATTGAGAAAATGCCTTACAGCTGGATCTCATGGAGGCATTTTCTCAACTGAAACTCTTTTCTCTGTTATAACTTCAGCTTGTGTCAAGTTGACACAAAACCAGCCAGTACACTTTTTTTCAGATTACAGTAGTGAATGTTCAAGTTGAATGTGCTCTAAATGGGCAATAGAAAATATAAGATAGAGTATTCCACGAGGTGGATTTACATTCTATCTGTTAAATGTGAAAATTTAGATCTTTTTTTTTTTTTCTTGAAGGAGGGAGGGTTTTGTTTTGGGTCTCAATTAGGAGTTGTATATTACATAAGTAAGTCCTGGTGGCTGGAGGAGGAGGCAGCTGGCCACATCTGCAGTGGGGATCGCAGACAGGTGAATGCTGATGATGCTCAGTTTGTTCTGTGCTTTATTGAATATGGAGGCACTGCCCACATTCATGCAGGTCTTCTCACCTCAGTTAATCCTCTGAAAATCCTTCTCACATCCGGTGTGTCTGGAATGATTCTCTATCCCACCTCAGGGCCACTTCATCTCAACTTAACAACAAAACATCATTTTAAAATCATAGCATTTCATCACTGGCTTCCCATCAGCTCATGGTTTTTAATAACTAAAATTGTATTAATTCAATTAAAAGTCCCCAAGTCTAGACTATCCTCTGAGAATCCAGATAGTCCATTAACTGTGAGCTCATATAAATCAAAAACATGTTGTAAACCTCACACACACACACACACACACACACACACACACACGCGTAAACATTCCCATTCCAGAATAGAGGAAAGAGGGCATAGGTCTAAGGAAAGATTGTTTTATCCAAAGTTAGATGTGTACCAGCAGATCAGACACCAAATTCTACAGGTACATATCCAGCATCTGGGCTTGTGATGACCCATCAGAGTGAGCTTCAAGGACCCACCAGCTCATCATTTGTAGTGTATTTGACCTCATTCTTTGGCCGGCTCCAGTCTGTAGGCTTGCTTGATGGATGTCCTAGCCCCTAGCATGTCCAACCTGCTGGAGTAGCCATGTCCCCGGGGCTTTACCCACACAGCTTCCTGAAGTGGCATTTTCCTCCCCCCTCCTGGAAATTTGTCCCTGTCATATGTTGGCACCATGGTACAAAAATTCCATGACCTCCAAATTCTTGCATCTTTCATACCTGCAAAACCATTACCACATGGGTAACATTGCTGAGCTCTGGCCGGCTCAGGATGTCTTGTCACCTTCAGTTCAACTGCAACAGCCTCTGTGTGCCACTGAGGATGCCCCATGCATTGTTTTGAAGCTGCGATTCCTGTGTTTCTAGTTCAGGCTTTCTCTTTTCAGGTCAATTTATATGTTTATAGTTGGGGATTCCCATGGTTGGATTAATGTCCTCAAGGAAACTTTTCCTTTTGTCCCAGTGAAGTGAGGGAGGTGTCTCCGTAATGGCAGTAATGGTGGTAATTCCCTCGGCAGTTACTGGTGTTCTCAGACCCATGGCTTTGAATTTGCTGTCACTCATATTCTCACTTCCATGCCTATTTAATTGTTAGAAAATGTTGACAAACTCATACAGAGAAGAGGAGGACACATTACATCCTGTAAATGCATTCTGTTTTAAAGTACAATTTCTGAGTATGTTCAGTTAGGGTCATAGTTCAAGAAGAAAGTGTGACAGAAGGAGCACCTTTACAGGGTGATATTGTAAAGGCAGTCAAGAGTCTCTGGGTGCAGCCCACATCAGATGTGGTCAGCAGGCATGGGAGCTTGCTGGTTGGTTGCTTTTGGTTTACATTATCAATTTCTGATGACTGGTGGCTGGGCTTAGCACTTTAGTCTTCAAAGGTGCTTCTTTGGGGTGTGTGCATGGTTCCCACATGTTACTGAGGAAACTAAGGTCTCTTATTAATTGTTAAATATTTAGAACTGGACTCAAAAGAAGCTCAGGGACTTCAGAGTTTAAGAGAAACTAAACAGCAGATTAGGTGACAGTCCTGGCACCTGCCAGGAGAGATAGAAAAAAATGCATTGTCTTTTAAGTGAGGTCTGAAGTGGAAACAGATAGCTTATTGAGGAAGGAGAAAGCATCTGAAGAATGGAAGTGAGCCTGTGAGCTGAGGAAAGAGCCCTCAATGTAAAAGTTTAGATATTTATGTATAGCTTAAAAATTCTTCATGCTGAAACCGTTAACTCTTGTCATATTTCATACCTTGCTTGTAGGAAAAGAAGAAGTATGAAGTCCTTCAGACTTCTGATGCAGTTCCCCTTCCAGAGACTTTGAGAGAACAGGAAATCCAGTTTTCAGCTTCTGAACTCAAAGGAGATGATCTGAAGGTGTTGGCTGATCCCCAGCTCCACAATGATGTATGTGGATGGAATGAAAGTGAAATGTTTGATATACCACTCACCTCCTTGACTATAGGGGATGAAGGACCCCTGATAGAGGACACAGAGGACCTAAAAGAAAGGTCTGAGATCACAGCCCATGATGGAGATGATGACATCAAGTTGAAGGTTGACCCTGGGAACAGTGTTACAGCTAAAGGTGAACCTTCCAAGAACTTCACAGAAGTAGAGGAACGCACACTCATACGGTGTGGGCCTCCAGAAAGCACACTGCACTCTGACTTTCCCTGCACTCAGCAGGAAATGGAGAGCTCACATGTTAGAGAAAGTCTGACTAGGAAAGAAGATGAGGAAGCCCTTGGTGGTTCAAAGGTGCTTCAGAATGTTAGCTTGCACAGTTCTTATGAAGCCAAAGAAGTTTCTCAGCCACCTAGAGTGAAGAAACTATATCCCGAGTTGCCAGCTGAAATTGCTGAAGTACCAGCTTTGGTGGCAGTGAAGCCATTGCTCCAGAGTGAGCGACTCTACCCAGAACTCCCGTCTCAACCAGAGCTGGCTCCCTTCACTAAAGAACAGCTCAAACTCTTGGAGCCTGGCTCATGGCTGGAAAACGTTGAGTCATATGTAGAAGAATTTGATAACATTGCTCATCAGGACAGACACGAGTTTTATGAGTTGGTTTTGAATTACTCACGATGCAGGAAGCAATTGCTGTTGGCTGAAGCCGAGCTGCTCACTCTGATGTCTGATTGCCAAAATGCCAAAAGTCGACTGTGGAACTTTAAGGATGAACAAATGGCCGTACAGGTATCCTGCTGTGTGTGCCAAGCTTCGGAGCTTGGAGAGTTGATTGTTGAGTTGCTGTTCCTGAGGTGCTGTCTAGGAGTTGGTCTATGTATCAAACTTAAACTGGCCCTGGCTTCATCGGTCCAGGGATCGCATGAGGGAACAGGCATATAACATGCAGGAGAGGCGCAGGGTAGGGTGCGGCTCAGTAGAGAAGCACATGTTAGTCTGGGGGGGATTGCAGCCCCAGACATCTAGTTGACAATGCTATGATTGTGAGGAGTAGGGTTGCTACATCTCAGGATTTCTCAGAGATGCAGGAATCTGGAGTTTTGCATGAAGGATGCTAACTGGCAGTGTTGGCAACTAACTAAATACAAATATGTGCAGATACAGATTCTACAGAGTTCAAGCCAGCAAACCATGTCTTAAGGTAAAATTCAGCCCATGGACTATTAGTTTTAGATTTTAGCGTAGTGCCACAAGTGTGCAGTCCATAGAGAACGTACTGGTTGCAGAGTGCTAAGGAAAGTCCATTAGCTGCTTCCTGCTCCCAGGAGGCCAGAGCCACCATTTCCTAATGAGGGATGGCAAGGAAGAGAAGGCCACTTTTGACAAGTTTGGCATTGAGGGGAAGCTGGAGGAGATACTGGTGACACGTGATTTGCTGGCCTCTTATTTGTACACAGCCTTGTGTATCTTTTTGTAGATTCCGTGGTAAGAGAGACATTTGGAAATATTGAAAAAGAAAGGAAGGTAGAGAAAAAGCGCAATGGAGAAATAAGAGCTCTTGTTGCTTTTGCAGAAGACCCTGGTTTCATTCCCAGCATGTGTGTGGCAGCTTGTAACCTAAAAGCTCAGTTCCAGGGGATCCCATGCCCTCTCTGACCTCCATGGGCAACTAGGCATGCAAGGGGTGCACATACATAATATGCAGACAACAGTCATACACATAAAATCTAAAAAGAGAGAAAGGATAGACTCGTACAGTGGGAGAAATGTGTATAACGGGGAAGGGTCCCTTTAGAACAGTGGACAGTGAGGTAGATCTCGAGGTATTTTGGGTTACTGTGGAGTTGAGGGGATGGCACATCGGCCTTGGTAATCTTAGCATAAAAAGTAAGATATCAGTTGTGAGAGTTCCCTCGCTGACTTCGCAGAGTCGTTTTTTTAAATGATTGATTTATTTTATGTACATTGGTGTTTTGCCTGC
Source organism: Rhynchomys soricoides (assembly GCA_019843965.1). Taxonomy (NCBI): domain Eukaryota; kingdom Metazoa; phylum Chordata; class Mammalia; order Rodentia; family Muridae; genus Rhynchomys; species Rhynchomys soricoides. The sequence goes on along the minus strand of JADRCH010000107.1, from coordinate 6,368,902 downwards.
ATTTCTGTGTAAAAGTGTTGAATCACCTGGAATTGGAGTTACAGACAGTCAAGACCTGCCATGTGGGTGCTGGGAATTGAACCTGGATCCTTTGGAAGAGTAGCTAGTGCTCTTAACCACTGAACCATCTTTCCAGTAGGGCCACTCTTTTCAGAACTTACCATCTATTCTCGAGTGGCAGTGTTCTCTGACACTGACCATTATTTGCTAATATTGTTTTGTATGTACAGTGTTTCCCTCACTGTGGTCTAGGCTCTTTGAAGTGGTGCCCGAGCCTGTAAGTCTTCCACCTGCTGCCTGAGTGCATCAGATGCAGACTGTCTCACATTTCATCCTTTATCTACCGCTAGGGCATCTGTGCAGATCTAGTGAAGGTTTATGGTCATCACCAGTACCAGAGAGTAGAGATGAATGAAAATGTCCTCGTTGAACTGAAGAAGCTATTTGATGCCAAATCCGAGCACCTCCACCAGACCCTGACCCTGCATTCGTACACCTCTGTGCTCTCGAGGTTGCAAGTGGAGTCCTACATCTACACACTGCTCAATAGCTCAGCTGTTCTGAGATCTTTAGCAGTTTACCAGGCAGACCAAGGTAGGTAAGCAGTGAAAGCTTCCCTCTTACACTTAATGTGAAAAACAGTTGAGGGCACGGACCTGGCTGACTGGTCTCACCGTGTCATTGTACATTTTTTCCTTACTCCCTCAATAGCAATGTAAGATCAGGCCTGTTTACTGACATTTCTTGAGTAGTCTGAGGCCTCCTTCCCCCTGGATATCGTTTTTTCTTCCCTCAGGAGACCAGAAAAGGTGCCTCTCTTTGCCTTTCCTAAGTCTTGACCCAATGGGTTTGATCCCAAAACTAACCATCAGGAGACCTTTCCTTTTTCTTTTCTTTTCTTTTCTTTTTTAAAATTTATTATTTTCACTATTGTTACTATTAGAGTTACTTATTTTATGTGTTTGAATGTTCTACCTCCATGTCTGTGCACCACATGCCTGGTGCCTGCAGAGGTCAGAAGATGGAGTTGGGTCCCTTGGCTTAAGTTACAGATGGTTGTGAGCTGCCGTGTGGGTGCTAGGAATCCAACCTTGGTGGGTCCCCTGCAAGAACACGTGCTCTAACCACTGAGCAAGCCCTCCAGTCCAGAATACCTTTTTATTATGCTTTATTTTTTGGTTTGCGCAGTTTCTTGTTTCCTTGAATTTTCATCTGAGGCTCTATGATGTTCTGAGGTAGAAATTCTAATTTTTTCTTGGTAGTTGCTTGCTCTCCCCCAGAGCCACACTCTTCGTTTCTCTCCCGAAGGTTAAGCCAAGCAGTCGACCAATAGAGTTCCTTTTAGACTAACTGTCTGACATACTGCTAGAACTTTGTGGGGAGCATTTTGGGAGAGGGGAAGAGTTTATTTCCATGATGGCAGGGAAGCCATGGTGGCCGGATGTAAGCAGCTGGTCACCAGGCATGTGGTGCACAGACAGACGTGCAGGTAGCTCCTCATTCAGGAGATAACACCTGAAGACCAGCCCCCAGCAGCCCACTTCCTGCAGGTTTCCAGCCTTCCACAAATCACCACCAGCTGGGCACTGAGTGTTGAGTAAATTAGGGAACATTTCACAATCAAACCACCCATTTGCTCTTGGCCTTGGGCATCTCAATTCAAGATGCACTCCGTTCAACTTCAGAAGTCCCAGCGGTCTTTCGCAGTCTCAGCATTGCTCTCAGCTGGATCACCTAATGCAGTTTCAAGAGCATGCTGTCTTGATTTTGCTCAAAGAAAAAGAGAATAAAGGCAGGCACAGTGGTGCACATCTTTAGTCCCAGCACTCCCACATCAGAGGCAGAGGGCAGAGGGCAGAGGGCAGAGGCACAGCCTGGTCTACAAAGTGAGTTCTAGGACAGTTCTAGGTCTACACAGAGTGAGACCCTGTCTCAAAAACAAACAAAAATCAAGTCAAACAACAAAAGAGTGAAGAGAGAGAGAGAGAGAGAGAGAGAGAGAGATTGATTACTCCACAATGACAGGGATGGCTAGAGGAGACTCTTCAGACTTCCTTGGGCAAATTCCCCTTGTGAAGTTTTTATAACAGTCCCCAAGAACAAAAGAGAAAATTCGACCTTTTGTAACAGTTTAGAGTAGTGGGAAGTCAGTTTGGTATAGTATATGTGACAAAGAGCAGGGAGGAGCCAGGGATCCTAAACTGAAACCTGTCCAATCATAGCACGGACTGCTTAATTCTGCACCAGGCAGAGCTGCAGAGAAGTGTGGCCTGATTCAGGCAGTAGGTTCTAGCTTGAAGATCCATACAAGGTCTCGTTCTATCAAAACCAGCAGGGTAAGCAAGCATCAACTCCCGTTGCTCCATGGCTAGGCCTCTTGAGGCTTGAGAAAACCCATGGGCATCCCTGTTTGTCTAACTGGACTACCTACAGCCCACGGTTTCTGTATTGGGCTGACTGTCTGCTCTATGCCTGCAGCTCTCCTTGGTAGAGGTCTTGTGGTCCTGGCATCTTCAGTATCCTGAGGTCTTCACTGAAACTTAGGCTTCATGTCCCCCAGCTTTGCTTGATGGCCTTGCAGTTCCTTCTGGCAGGGAAACTGTCTAGCCTTACTCAGCTGCTTTTCAGGAACCTTGAGGAAGACACCATGTTCCCCTCCCAACCACTGTTTCATGTGGCATTCCTACAAAACCAGTACTGTGTAGTCAGTGGTGCTGAGTTCTGTTAGCCTGAAGTATAGCTTGACGTGATTGTCTCACAGCACAGTGACGTACCTCAGCTCACCGAGCACACACTTGCCTGGGCGGTTGCTATCAGGAAGGAAGCCTTTCAGGGCACTGGCAGTTTTAGGCTCTCTCCCTTTAAATAGTGTTCATTTTCACCAATTGGGTATTCCATGTAGGGCCTTGCCTTCAGTGTCTCCTGTCATCCCAGTGAGAACACCAGGTTTCTCTCCTACACTGCCTTGTCTGCCACATTGTACTCACCCCCTTTCCTGGGGAAGCCCTGCATTGTTCAGTCCATTCTGCTGCCCTTGTCGCCCTCTTTCCCTGTAGACCTGGGTAAGGAGAGTGAGCACTAACTGTCTGTAACTTCAGTACTTCCTGTCTTGAGATTCTCTTCACCAAATTATCATTTTTGAATCCAGTCTCATTCAAGTCTTCAGAACATGGACAGAATGGACCAGAATACCACAGGAATGACCTCTGCCCCAGTTCCCAGGAGAGTCCTTGTTCAGCTCTTAACCACTACATGAGCTAGACCTTCATCTAGAGCTACATGAGCTTAACCACTACATGAGCTAGACCTTCACCTTCGTCTACATCTCTCTTAATACCCCGATCTTTCAAAGGCCCAGCAGAATGGCCTGTTGAGTTCTGCTTGTATCAGTTTGAGACTTGTTCAGCCTGTAGCTCCAGCCCTTCTGTGTTTATCCAGCACATAGTCCCAAAGGCGTAAGGACTGCATGCCGTGCTTGTTACAGTGCTATTGTCCTCACTTTGTATTAGTTGCTTCTCTGACAAGAGACGACTTAAGTCTGAAGAGTTTATTTTGACTCACAGTTCAGTGGAATACAGTCCCTCACAGAGTGGAAAATAAGGAGCAGGATCACTGTCAGGAAGTGGACAGCCTCCTTGGGTGTTTATCTGAACTAAATGTTTTACACATTTTGGTTTCTCTGTTTTAAGTGGAGAAGCTAAGAGTCTACCTCCCCAATATAGAAGGACTCATTTCTTCTTCTGTCCCTCATAGTTTGTAAACTGACAGAAAGCATCCCGTCTGACGTGTACCAGCTGAAGGAGTGCATCAGTGTCTTGTTCATGTTCACCAGACGGGTGAGTGAGGATGCACAGTTCCAGGAGGACATCCTTCTCTGGCTGCAGAGACTGGTAAGGGAGCAGGTACAAGCAGAGAACTTGTTTATTGCTTGGGGACTTAAGAATCATTTCTTATTTCATATTTTCCTTCTGGAGCTTTTCTAGCCAATTTCATTTAATGAGTTAACGACTTTTCTTTATGTGTGGATGACACATAGTTAACTAGTTATCTGTCTTGTTACTCTGTCCCTTTAATGAACTCTGGCTTTCAGGTCAGAGTTGAACTCCGGAGGACACTTGGTGAGTCAACAGCCAGTCTTCAAATTATTTTTGATGATGAACTTAGTCATACTTAATACAAGAAGAAAAGTGTCAGAATTTGGAAAATTTAAGCATATAACAGACAGAGTTATGTCTGGATACTCTAGAAATGCTGTATGCACTTGACTCTGAGTAAATGCTCTCCTAATTCACTGTGTCCATGGGTTTCTTAAGTCCATGAAACCATGCTTTCTTTGTTGTTCAGGTGTCAGTATTACAACGAGTTGGCTGCCCTGGAGACCACTTCTTTCTCCTAAACCACATTCTTCGGTGCCCAGCTGGCATTAGTAAGTGGGCTGTTCCTTTTATACAGGTACGATGGTGACTTTCTGACTCTGGAGGTGGGGTAGGTGGGGTAGGGGTTTTAGCAGGTAGTTTTCCTTAAGAAATGTCTAATACACCCCCCAAGGCCTAATTGAGTGCTATTTAAATAAAAATTTAAAAGATTTATTTATTTCTATTACATGTATGATAGATGTATCTGCATTAGTTTATGTGCACCTTGTGGTGTATATGTAGCGTCTGCAGAGGCTAGCAGATATTGATTTCCTGGAAATGGAGTTACAGGTGATTGTGAACTTCCTGATCTGGGTGTGAGGAACCAAACCCTCTCTCTGGAGGAGCAGTGAGTGCTCTTAACCACTGAGTCATCTCTCTAGATCCCTAAGTAAAACCCTTAAGCCAGGAGGACATGTGTGTGTGAGTCAGTGCCAGAACTTTCTGGGTCATCACAGTTGAAGAAATTAGGACAGAACTACAAAAGGTGACAGTGACCTAGCCTGCTAGGCTCACAGGTGTTTAATTTGTTAAGATTTCCATGCAGGACATCTTATCAGGGCTATTTTTCTTTCCCATCTCATAGTACAATTGGTGCAGATGACATGTAGTAATCTGTTAGCACCGCAGAGAGGCCCTAGGCCTATTAGTAACTCTTGTACAGTTCAACCATATGATTGGGTCTCTCTTTTTTTTGGTTTTTCGAGACAGGGTTTCTCTGTGTAGCCCTGGCTGTCCTAGAACTCACTGTGTAGACCAGGCTGACCTCGAACTCAGAAATCCACCTGCCTCTGTCTCCCGAGTGCTGGGATTAAAGGCGTGCTCCACCACTGCCCGGCTTATAGTCTCTCTTTTGCTGAGCACCTTTTGGCCATTTTTATTACTCATAGCAACCACTCAGATAGCAGGAACCAAAATGTATGCCAAGGTCAACTCGATTCCTTCATATTTTCTTAACTTTAGTATTTCTGGTGGCATGGAGTCTAAATCATTTTAAAGAGAAGGGGGGTGTTTTGTTTTTGTTTCGTTTTTTACTAGTTTAAAGCAGCAGTGTTGAGCTTCATCCCAGCTCTGTAGGTGTCTGCTATCAGCTGCTTGTCCTCTGCCCTTAGTGTGCGCAGGCCGAGCGGTGTGCACAGGTTGAGTTGGTATACATATTCTGAGGCAGTGTGCACATAACTGCCCCAGCTTTGCCTTGTGCTTTGAGTGAGGTGTCAGGGTTAGCTTTGTTCTCTGACTAGCATCTTGGTTGTTAGATGCATATAAACCAGCTTGAGCTGGTTTTCTACACTATACTTTTTTCATTTTCTGATTTCAGATCAAAGTGTTGAATAACCCTTCAGGGGTCTTTCATTTTATGCAGTCCCTTGCCCTGCTGATGTCTCCTGTCAAGTAAGTGTGGAAGAGCTTTGTGAAATAGAACTTGGAATAGTTCTATCAAAGGGTTAGTTTTCTTAGCTGCCCACATCCAGAGAGCACTGCTAAGGGAAGTGTTGTCTGTCATTCTGGAATGTAACATTGCAGGTTTTCTTTGGGTGTCATGGCCATGCCCCAAAGTGATGCTAATTAAGCATTTTCTCGGCCCCCCTTTTAGTGTGTTTGTCTCTTGTTGTGTATGTCATTGTGAAAGATGCCATAGACTAAGAGATGGTGTGTTCTTCGAAGAGAGTTGCTGTCAGAGGGGGCTCTGTGGAGCTGCAGCGCTGCAGAAGGGGTGAGAGTCAGGCGCAGTTCCGTAGTGTCAGAGGGGGCTCTGTGGAGCTGCAGCACTGCAGAAGGGGTGAGAGTCAGGCGCAGTTCCCTTAGTGTCAGAGGGGGCTCTGTGGAGCTGCAGCACTGCAGAAGGGGTGAGAGTCAGGCGCAGTTCCGTAGTGTCAGAGGGGGCTCTGTGGAGCTGCAGCACTGCAGAAGAAGTGGGAGTCAGCAACAGTTCCGCAATGGACGAGGACTTGGCAGAAGGAGTGAGTAGTCAGACAATTCCACAGTGGAAGAGTTGGCTTTGAGAGTGGGCTGGGTTCACTGGGTGAGAGGGGCTGAGGCAGAAGCCCCAGTTCAGGGTGTGCAGAGCACTGGGCTGTAGGTAATTTCAAGTGACGATAACACAGGTGAGGAACTGGGGTGGGGCTGGAGGGTAGAAGGCCTTGAAATTAAAGACAACTGTCTACACTTGGTAAGGCTTGGCCTGTGAGCCAGTGGAGGGTTCTTGAACAGGAAGCAGAAATTGTTTAAGAAAGGTCAGACTAGGTGTTGTAAGGCTCCAGGGGTTGCAGGACTGTGTGGAGGATCTTCAGTCCAAGGTCTGCCTGGGTTCCACCAAGACAAAAGAAGGAGAGGGGGTGTGTTTAAGAGAGATTGGGCTGGAGGAGAGGGTATGTACTTCTTCATTGCTTCATTGATGGTTACAGATGTTTGCATCTTCTGGCTCGGTGTCCTGACCTTTTTTATTTTTGATAAGGTGCATTTTTTTTTAAATTTTATTTTAGTTTTTAATCATGTGTGCTTGTATATATCTCTATGTTGGGGGTGTATGTGTGAGTGTGGGTGCCTGTGGGGGCCAAAAGAGGGCACTGGATCCCATGGAGCTGGAGTTACAGGTCCTTGTGAACTGCCTGACATAAGTGGTGGGAACTGAACTTGGGCCATCTTCAGGAGTAGCAAGTGCTCTTAACCACCGAGCCATTAATTTTAATTTTTTCTTTTCCTTTTTAAAATAAGGTCTCACTATGTAGACCGGGCTGGCCTGGAACTTGTTACCTATCCCAGGCTGGCCTGAAACTAGTTATCTAGCCTAGGCTGACCTTGAACTCAGGAATCTGCCCATTTCTACCTGCTTCTGCCTTCTGAAGTGGGATTTAAAGCTAAGCATCTCACTCCTGGCCTAGTTTCTACATATTTGCTAATTTAAACTACTGGACAGCTGGGCTGATTCTTGATTTCTCTCTAGAATAGATGATCTAAACATGTGCTCATGCCAGGCTTTCTATGTTCATATGGTCAGATTCATGTCTATTGTCTTTAGAAATCGAGCGGAGTTTATGTGCCACATGAAGCCCAGTGAGTGGAAGCCGTCATCTTCAGGGCCAGCATCTGGGAACTGGACGCTTGTAGATGAAGGAGGGGAGGAGGTAACTGCTGCTTTGTTTCCTTTAGTCAGTCTTGAGCTCTTCCTCCTTGCCAGGCATCACTCTAAGCACTTTGTCGTAAATCTCGATTCTCCTGGACCGCTTATGAGGTGAGTACTGCTGAGACCCATTTTACAGATGGACACACCTGATGTGTGAGGGGAGGGAATGTGCCTCAGGTCATGTGGTCATTAAATGCGGAACCTCTAGAGCAGGCTGTCCTAGCCGGTAGCACATCCTGACATCCTTCTGTAGATGTGCTCAGGGGACAGAATCTGGAAGGGGAAAGTGAAGTAGTGTGATACTTGTGACATTTATATTAAGGCTTTATTTTGCACAGTGCAGGTTCCTGAATCTAGCTAGAGTCTTACCTACAGACAACCTGCTCTGAACACTTTTGATGAAAATTTAATGACCAAAATTCAGTTCTAAAAAAAAATTAAGGTAACTTGCCTCTATTTTCCTTTCTTCCACCAATTGTCAGTGGTGCATATATGAGGATGTTTCCTTCTGCAGTTGGCAGTTCTGGGGCCCGGTTCTGGCTGGACTCCTGGTTTGGCCAGTACAGTGGCTCAGCAGGTCAAGGCACTTGCTCGACAAACTTGAGTGGCCCTCGCTCCCTGCCCATGCGGTGGAAAGAGAGAGTAACGTGTCTAAGCTGTCCTCTGACCTCTGTACACGTGCTGTGGCATTTGCACACACACAGACAGACAGACAGACAGACCCCCACCCTCCACAAATGTAAATGTCAGGCTTGAACCCTACCTCAAACCCTTCTTCAGTGTCCTAAGATGCTCACTGTCCTGATTCACCACAACCTGTGTGAGCAAGAGAAACTGATACCACGCTGTGGGAGGGGCATGTGGATGCATTGTACCAGGGCCCAGTCAGGAGCAGGTGGTGGGCAGTGATGTGGGGGTGCGGACACCTTTGACAGAGAGCTTCTCAGGAGGTGACGTAAATTACCTCTGGAAGATTATAATGCTCGCTTGCTTGTTCTTTGCCGTTTTCTAGAATTGTCTTTCTTTAAAATAGTTGGTTTGGGGGGGGTGGGTTTTCTGAATTTAACTTTAGAGATAGATTCTGCACGTGTGCTTGCCTCTTGGTTAACAGTAAGAAGCTGAATGAATTCAGGAACTTAGGGAGTTGGGGATGATGGTGCATGCTTGGATTCCAGCACTTAGAAGAAAGAGGATTCTAAGATGTAGGATAGCCTAGGCTAGATCTAAGATGTAGGATAGCCTAGGCTAGATAGCGAGACACCCACTGCTTTGCCTCTCCGAAAAAGACTAACAACAACACAAAATAAAACAAACTGCCTTCCTAACAAATCAGGGAAAACCCGACAAAACCAGCAACAAGCAAGGGAAACAAAAACAGAAGCAATGCAGAGGAACCTCATACTTGAGACAGTTAAGAGATCAGTTGGATGGGAAGAGTCTGAGGAAGACTCCATGGCTCATTCCTGTTACTTGCTGCTTTCTCAACACTAGTTCCACAGAAGGCTCACTTGAACATTTTATAAGCTTGCCAGGCCTGTGTTCAGATCTAAGTGTTCTGGAGCCTACTGGGAGATCTAATTCTCAGCCAGAGTCAAAAACTATTACTCCAGTAGTTTCTGAGGCTCTTGTTAGCCATTATTTACATGATGTCATTCTGTTTTGCATTACTTGATATACCTGAAGTAAGTTAGCTTTATAAAAAGTTTTAATAAGATGACAGTTTTGGATGCTGAAAGTGCCCCCCCCCCCCCAGCATGGCACAGGCGCTGGTCAGGGCTTCATAATAGATGGCAGAACACAGAGAATCTCATCTCAAAACAAATCTGGGAGCTGGACAGGGCCAGCTTTTTATAGCAGCCTTTTATGAGAACTTGCCTTTGCTTATTTTAGAAGAAGTACCATCAGTACTTAAGAGTCCTCACTAGGGTTCATGTCTTAAAGGTCACATATTAGCTCCCAGTACTACTAAGCTGGGGACTAAGCTCCAGATTCATAAATCATGGGGCAAAGCCATAGCTAAGCTGTAGTGGAAACCATAAAGAGGGGTGTGTATGGGGCGCCGCTTAGCCTAATTCTAAGGTGACTTTAAGGCTCTCTCACTCGCTTGCTTTCTTTCGTTCCTTTTTTTTTTTTTTGGTTTTTCGAGACAGGGTTTCTCTGTCCTGGAACTCACTCTGTAGACCAGGCTGGCCTCAAACTCAGAAATCCGCCTGCCTCTGCCTCCTGAGGGCTGGGATTAAAGGTGTGCGCCACCACTGCCCAGCAAGGCTTTGTTTCAAAAAGACACCAGTGGTGTCCCCTGAATGATCTTTCTTGCTCACAGTAGACCTTGAGGCATCCGTAGCAAATACTAGCTGCTTCCTCAAAAGTCTGTTGAACATGTTAGTAGACCTTGAATTTTAGTAGACAACTGTAGCCACAAATAATTTGGCCTGTAGTAGAATAGGATTGTTTCTTTAATTGTTCATTTGTCTGAGCAGGGAACCTCACAGTAAGGTCTAGAAGGGTTTTTTGTTTTGTTTTTAAGGCAGAGTTTCTTTGTGTAGCTCTTGCTGTACTGGAACTTGCTCTGTAGACCAGGCTGGTCTCGAACTTAAAGATCTGCCTGCCTCTGCCTTCTGAGTGGTGGAATTAAAGGCGTATGCTGCCACCCCCTGGCTCTAGAAGAGCTTTTAGTCTTGTTTTCTTTATGATAGAAATGTAATGAGCATAGTTTTAGGCTCTGAACAATGGATATGATACAGTACATATGAATTGTACTTGAATTTCAGAGGACTTCCTACTTGGCTGTTGATCTAAGGCTATTAGGTCCCTGGCCTTGAGGAGTCTGTAAGGACCACGTTGTGATTTTCGGGATGATTTAGTTTCTATAACCTCAGACTTCACTGTGATCTTATCTGGTTAGCTGATGTGATTTGGCATCTCCTCTTTAGGATGAAGACCCTGAGACCAGTTGGATTCTCCTTAACGAAGACGACTTGGTCACCCTTTTGTCTCAGTTTCCATTTCAGGAGCTCTTCCAGCATCTTCTTGGGTTTAAAGCAAAAGGTAGCTCAATCTCTCTTGTCATAACTGAAAGATGGTAGTGGCCCAGGCCCCACACAGGAAGCATCTATCCTGCTTCTTTGGTGGGTGTTCCTTTGTCCACCTGTGCAAAACGTCCTCTCTCTCTCTCTCTCTCTCTCTCTCTCTCTCTCTCTCTCTCTTTCGTGTTTATAATTGTTTTGCTCACTAGCGCATGTGTTTCCAGTCTTAAATACATTAATGTACATCCTTTCACGATCCCTGCTTGACTTTGACATTGAAGCAAGGGCATGGGGTTAATGCCGCCTCTCCTGGCTTTCTCTCTGAGTCCTGCACCCGTGTTCTGAGTTTTGTTCTACCCAGTTACAATTGTTCGTCTTATCTGTTTCACTTCTAGGTGATTATTTACCTGAAACAACAAGGCCCCAAGAGATGATGAAAATTTTTGCCTTTGCCAACTCATTAGTGGAGCTTCTGGCTGTGGGTCTAGAAACCTTTAACAGAGCCCGCTATAGGCAGTTTGTGAAGCGCATCGGATACCTGATCAGGTAGTGGTGCTGTTGGCGCTCCTGTGCTGGGGTCAGCTTGCTTGGACAGGACCTTGTGCGGGATCATAGATGCTCACCTCTGTCTTCTCACAGAGGAGAGTTCGCTCTCCCATAAGTGTTTCCAGTGGAGGGTGTGGCTAACTGTCCCAGATTCAGCTTACTTGTTACATGACTGTTGGTAGAGTTCTGATCTCAAAGCTGCTGTGGAGAGAAGGGTCAAGGAAGAAGCAGGCCTGCGTCTTTGTCCCCTTTCTGTCCACAGCCTGCTTTTCTTTGCAGTTGCCACTGAACTATGGCGAACGGGCAGTAATTCTTTATTGCCATCCTTCATCCATATCTTACTGTAGTTTAAAATACTCGGACACGTTTCAAAGCTTAAATAAGTCACTCTATTTTAACTGGGAGAACCTCGTGTATTTGAGTGAAGGATTTATGGTTTTTTAGCAAGTGTCTGAAAAATTTCTGAGTTTATGTACTGCTTTTCTCTAAATCAACTTCACACCCTCTTCGACATCTTCAGGTTTTTCCAGGATTATTTTCTATAGCACATACATAGGGTATTTTTTTTTTTTAAATCCAACCTCTTCTCTTAAAAGAAAGTTCATAAAACTGTAAAAATCTCTCACTTTTCCAGTTTTGTTCTCGAAACCGAACTGATTTATATTCATTTATTTTAGTCAGCTTTATGAAGATTTATAGGATGCCCTCAAAACTTGGGGTCCCTTAGAAAGCTGAGATCCTAGTATGTGTATCTGTACTGTGCCCTGCAGCCCTCATGTAGCTGAGGGTAGCTATGAATACAGCCCAGTATGAGATGGCGAACATTCGTTTTCCTTATTTACCTGTCCTTATGCCTTCCGCTAAGGCCATTACCACGAGAGTTGGTTTCTCATTGTCTCTGTTAAGATCACCATCAGAACTGAGCAGATAGCAGGTGCCCAGTTAGTTTGTATCTAGTGTATTATTCCTTCTCATGTAATGTAAAGGTGATGCTGAGTGAGTGACGAGTACCATGTTGTTTTCCTCATACTCAGGATGACCCTTGGCTATGTCAGTGACCACTGGGCACAATATGTGAGCCATAGCACAGGCATGGGGTTAGCACTACCACCCTACTCCATGGAGAAACTGCAGATCGAGTTTGATGAACTGTTTCTCAGAGCTGTCCTACATGTCCTGAAAGCCAAAAGGTAAGAGGTAGGGAAGCACTGGGTGAGAGCTTTCTGCCTGGGAAGCAAGACTAGCATGAAAGTCATTGACTTGAGTGGGCCCTAGAGTGATGACTTGGACTCAGTTTCCATATCTGTGTTGTACTTAAACCTGTATGTGACCCAACACATGTCAGTATCTTGGAAACAGCCTTTGTGATAGTTTTATGTTAACTTGGTACAAACTACAGTCATCAGAGAGGAGGGAGCCTCAGTTGAGAAAATGCCTCCAAAAAATTGGGCTATAGGCAAGCCTTCAGGGTGTTTTCTTTATTAGTGATTGATGGGGAGGGCCCAGCCCATTGTGGGTGGTGCCATCCCTGGGCTGGTAGTCTTGGGTTCTATAAGAAAGCAGGTTGACCAAGCCATGGGGAGCAAGCCAGTAAGCAGCACCCTTCCATGGCCTCTGCATCCGCTCTTGCCCCAGGTCCCTGCACTGTGTGAGTTCCTGTCCTGACTTCATTTGGTGATGAACAGTGATGTGGAAGGGTAAGCTGAATAAACCCTTTCCCCCCCCCAAGTTACTTTGGTCATGGTGTTTCATCACAGCAGTAGTAACCCTGACTAAGATAGCTTCTCTCTCATTCTGGTCTTAAAAAGGATCTTTGGTTCAAAACCCAACAGTTTTTCTTAATGTTCTCCATATGTCTGAGAGGTCTCATGTGTAAATTTAGGATAATAATTGTCTTAGTCAGGGTTTCTATTCCTGCACAAACATCATGACCAAGATACAAGTTGGGGAGGAAAGGGTTTATTCAGCTTGCACTTCCTTTAAGTCAGGACAGGAACTCAAGCAGGTCAGGAAGCAGGAGCTGATACAGAGGCCATGGAAGGTGCTGCTTACTGGCTTGCTCAGCTTGCTTTCTTATAGAACCCAGGACCACCAGCCCAGGGATGGCACCACTCACAATGGGCTGGGTCCTTCCACCCTTGATCACTAATTGAGAAAATGCCTTACAGCTGCATCTCATGGAGGCATTTCCTCAAGGGAGGCTCCTTTCTCTGTGATAACTCCAGCTTGTGTCAACTTGACACAAAACCAGCCAGTACAATTGACCCCTTGTCAATTTGACACACGAACACATCACCATTAACCCTCGACCTTTACTTTCTTATTCATCCCCAAGATCTAAATAACTTTAAAAGTCCCACAGTCTTGCATATTAAAAGTTCAATCCCTTTAAAATATCCAATATCTTTTAAAATTCAAGGTCTTTTAAAAATTCAAAGTCTCTTGACTGTGGGCTCCACTAAAATACCTTCTTCCTTCAGGAAGAAAAATATATCAGGCCACAGTCACAATCAAAAGCAAAATCAAACTCCAACCGTCCAAATGTCTGGGATCCACTCATGATCTTCTGGACTCCTCCAAGGACTTGATTCACTTCTCCAGCTCTACCCTTTGTAGCACACACCTTGTCTTCTAGGTTCCAGCTGCCTGTACTCCACTGCTGCTGCTGTTCTTGGTGGTGGTCATCTCATGGTACTGGCATCTCTAAAACACTGCTGTCTTCCACTGTAACTAGGCTTTACCAACAGCCTCTCATAGGCTCTCTTCATGGTGCCAAGCCTCAACTCCTTTGCATGACCCCTTCAGTTCTAGGCCATCAATCGCAACTGAGGCTGCACCTTCACCAGTGGCCTTCTGCAGCCTCTCACAGTGCCAAGCCTCAGCTGCTCTTCATGACCCCTTCATGTCTTCAAAACCAGTACCACCTGAGTGACTCTTACACATTACCAAGTCCAGCCACAGCATAAGGTACAACCCTGGCTATCTCTGGAACACAGCCTCTGTGCTCTCAGAAAACACTTTCCAGAAGATTTCACCTCAGTGATGCTGGCCTCTTCTTAATCACCGCTAGTTTCTTAGCTCCAGCTAACCAGCATCAGTAGTCCCAGTAATGCAAAGTTTTCACTTTAGTAGTTCTGGTATCTTGTTAATCACAGCTGATTCTTCAGCCCCAGCTAACCAAACCACAGAATCTTCACAATCAAAATAGGAATGGCTCTGATAAGAGTCTTTAATCTTCCCTCTGAAATTTCACAAGCCAGGCCTCCATCTTCTGCGCTGTTCTCAACATTATCTTCCAAGCTCCTACACAAGATCCCACAGAGCTCTTAACATCCCAATGGTTCTTCTAGCCCAAAGTTCCAAAGTCTTTCCACAGTCCTCCCCAAAACATGGTCAGGTTGTCATAGGAATACCCTACTATTTTGGTACCAATTTGTCTTAGTCAGGGTTTCGATTCCTGCACAAACATCATGACCAAGAAGCAAGTTGGGAAGGAAAGGGTTTATTCAGCTTACACTTCCATGCTGCTGGTCATCACCAAAAGAAGTCAGGACTGGAACTCAAGCAGGTCAGGAAGCAGGAGCTGATGCAGAGGCCATGGAGGGATGTTACTTACTGGCCTGCTTCTCCTGGCTTGCTCAGCTGGCTTTCTTATAGAACCCAAGACTACCAGCCCAGGGATGGTACCACCCACAATGGGTCCCTCCCCCCTTGCTCACTAATTGAGAAAATGCCTTACCAATGGATCTCATGGAGGCATTTTCTCAACTGAAACTCTTTTCTTTGTGATAACTCCAACTTGTGTCAAGTTGACACACAAAACCAGCCAGTATAATAATGTTGCCTTTGTTTTTGTAAATTGTTTTTTAAATTGATGATATATGCAGATTGAACATCATAGCACAGAAAGCTCAAGAATTAGAAGCTTTTCTCTTGTTTGTGTTTTTGAAGATAGGGTGCCTGTGTATAACAACAGCCTTAGCTGTCTTTGAGCTGGCTGGTAGACCAGGCTGGCCTTGAACTCACAGGAATACACCTGCCACTGCCTCCGTAGTGCTGGGATTAAAGGCATGTGCCACCACTGCCCAGCAAGAATTAGAAACTTTTTGTGCTAATATTATAAGTGGAAAACTCTACATCTGACTCATGCAATGTGCACACAGGCACAGTAAAAGTACTGTATAAGTCATCATTATGGCTATGTATATAAAGTATTCACAAAACATCTGCATGCAATCCTGTATCTTGCGTATTTGTCCCTTCTACCTCTTTGTCTGTCTTTGTCCCTCTTGACTGGCCAGTCCTCTCTCCAAATAGCCCTCCCCTGCTGAGTACAATTACACTGCATGTATGGACACATTTATTAATGGACATCTAATTCCGTGTCTTGGCTCTTGTGAATCATGCATCAGGCTTTCATGTTTAGACTTCTGTCTCCTCCATGGTACATACTATTACATATGTGCAAATATCCAAAATAATAAAAATTCCCCCAATCTCAAATACTCTTGGTACAGAGCATCTATGATAAAGCAGACCTCTTTCTACATGCTTGTTAGAAAAGTGGTAGACTGAGCGCTGCTCTTGCTTCCACTTCTTAGTGTGGCGAAGCTTGCTAATACCTAAACTTTCCCTGTTGCTGTTTCTGCTGTGCAGACTTGGCATTTGGCTGTTTATGTCTGAGATGCCCTTCGGCACACTGTCGGTCCAGATGCTCTGGAAGCTCTTCTACCTCATGCACCAGGTAGAGAGTGGGAACCTGCAGCAACTCTGTGCCTCCCTGCAGCCGGCCGAGTGCAAGAGGCAACTCCAAGGTACCTGATCAGACTGCTGTGTCTCCGTGTGCTTCACAATCGCAGTGTTAGTCCTGCTTTTAGAAGTATTATTTATGATGATTTTGATATTCAGGGGACTGCTTCACTGTTCCATTAGTTAGATGGGAGGTAGCGTATCTCCAATCCAGATTCCATCAGATCCAAATCTGTGCAGTAAGCACAATGGTCTAACTTTGATGAATCACTTTTTTGCAGGTGTAAAATTCTAGTCAGATCAACAAACCTTGTTAATTGTCTTGAAGTCTGTTAAGGCTTGTGCCCAGTTGTTCCACTGATTTTTTTTTCTGTTTTATTTTTCTTAATTGTGTTGATTTTATGAAGTAGGTAAGAGGTAGACCGTATTCCTCCAACAACTTAGCTGTGTAGCACAGTGGTAGTCTGTGTGTGTGCTTAGGGTGTGTAAGGCTCTAGGTTCAATCCTCAGCAACAAAATAAACCCCCAAAACCAAAACAACAAAAATGAATTTGAGTGAAGACTTGCCTATGTTTTAATGCATACGAGCATTGGACTGTAGGACATTTATGTTATAATATTAAGAATGTTCAAGTTTGGTTCCCAGCACCTAAGGGATAGTTCCAGCAGATGGCCTCCTCTGAACTGTACATATGTATTACACCAGTATACATGCAGGCAGAATGGCCATCCTTGTAAACTTAAGATAAATGAATCATTTTAGAAAGAGTATGAGCTGGGCATGGACTACCAACACTTGTCTGGCAAATCTGCTCTGCATAGTCCAAGACAACCAGGGCTATGTAGAGAGACCCTGTCTCACAAAAGCTAAAACTAAAAACAAACAACGAAACAAAAATATTAATATCTTCATATTAAAGAAAATATGGAACAAAACAGAATACTGATAGAATTAAAAACATCAAAATCTCTTCTAAAATTTTAAATCTCTGCATTGTTTAAAAGAAAAAGCACCTTTAATCTCAGAGGCAGGCAGATCTCTGAGTTAGAGGCCAGGTATGTTTAGTGAGTTCTCGGATAGCTAGTGCTGTGTGGA
>JADRCH010000107.1:6318969-6351546 GCA_019843965.1 Rhynchomys soricoides | reverse complement strand
TATATATATGTTCTACACAAATCTACTTTTGTTTATTTGCCTTCCTGTTTCAGGGTTTGTTGTTTTTTGTTTGTTTTTTGTACTTCTCTGCTTCATGAATAGTTCCGCACTGTCTCTGGAGGTGCTTGCATTACTGTTTCCGTAGTTGAACATGATCTACCTGCTCTGAGTGTTTCACAGCCTCTTCTCTGGCTACTAATTCTGTGGGTGAAGTGACAGACACAGGCGAGAGACACTCCTTCGTCTGCAGGGGCCAAGGATGCTAACTGCGGTCTCTGACTCAGATGAGTCCCTGTTAGGTTTCTTCTGTAGGGCCCTCTTCTGTCCCAAATACTTCTACCCTAAGACTGGAGTGTATTTCACAACTGGGCTTTTTTTCTCATATCTTTTTGTAAAAGATGCTTTTTGCACCTGGTTCTTACATGTATTACAGAGTTATCAAAATGAAAGTTTACAAAGTTATGTATTAACAAAGTATAATATTGCTTGCACAGCATCTCTGAGAAGGAGGCTGAATGGACTGTGTACTGTTTGTTTTATCCAATTCCCTGTTCGTGATCTCGGTTTAGGAGCTGATCTGCAGGTTTGGAGTGCTGTGCTCATACAGCCTAATTGCTGGCTGTGGCAGTTGGCAGTTACATTATCTGCATTCCTGTGGCTGAAATGAGCCCAGGAGAGTCACCTGTGCTGTGGGTTGGCAGTGACACGCATCGACAGCAGTAGTGCTTTGAATTGTTTTGGGTTATCCTCCAGATTTGTACCAAGTTCTCTGCTTCATTTAGTCTTTTTAAAATAGCTTTTGCAAGATGAGGCATAGTTTAATGTTAACTTTTTGCGGGTATCGATCCATTTTGGACAGGGGAAGATCCTTTTTATCTTTAAATATTTGTAAAGTTTTAATTTTTTATGTCGTCTTTCTTTGTGATAGTGTAACTAAATAAACGATCCTATCCCTACATTTTATTTTTTTGATGTGAATTGCAGACCCAGAACATTTTGCGAGCTTTGAGAAGTGTCTTTCTTCCATAAACAGCTCAGAGGAGATCTGTCTCCTGACAACCTTTGCCCAGATGGCTCAGGCCAGAAGAACAAATGTGGATGAAGACTTCATAAAAATCATTGTTCTGGAGATCTATGAGGTTAGAAGATGAAGTTTCCCCAATGCTTTGGGCTTTCAGGCTGTCCATTCATTCTTGGGTATAACTTTTAAAACAGTGTGACTTAGTGAGCTACCATCTGCTCTTACTGATGGGATGGAGAATCAAAACAGCATCATTTGCCATGAGGAATTTTGAAAATCTGTATTTTATAATTCTGTTTCCTACTCATCTCTCTTGACATTCGATGCAACCTTTTGGTAAGGGATGAACAGTTTAGCACAGATGGACATAGAGCTTCTATTGTGTCTACTATAACCGCACAGCCAATGCCCACTTCAGTGTTCGACACAGAAAGATGACCTTCCAGTCACTTTTAGTGAGAGTATAGCACATTGAACTTGGAAGAGAAGTTTTGGTTTAGCTCTGCTATCAGTTGCCCATCTTTTAAAAAAATTTTTTTTAATTTTTAATTTTTTTATTTTATACTTTTAGTATAGAATAGAGTTTATTCAGGGCATGGGGAGGGGAGTTAAGAGGGTAGTAGAGGCAGAGAAAGGCAGAGAGAGGGAGAGAAAGTAGAGAAGTAGATAGAGGCCGGCCATGAGCACGTGGAGAGAGGGGGAAGGGAACAGGGCAAGAGCAAGAGAGGAACAAGAGACCCAGGGAACCTTAGTTGCCCATCCTAAATGGAAAAGGTAACTTGCCAGTCTGCCTTTATCTTCTTCATCTACACAGTGATCAGCAGAGGGGAGAGCAGCGTTCCATAGTTCTTATCTGCTCCTTCTCTAAGAGAGGAGAAACAGAGCTTGCAGGGATCTCACCTCCCCATGATCCCAGACTCTGTGATGATGTGCAGTTAGGGCAAGACTGCATAGAGATGGCTGCATACTCAGGTGGGTCCGGTCACTCTCTCTGAGGACTCTCTCTGAGGTCACTCTCCTCTGAGGGAGTCAGCAGTGAGCAAGCCCAACTCTGATGCTCATTTGTAAACAGGTGCAATGAACTCCTGAAGACGGTGGTTGTTTGGCTCGGAAGACAGTCCCGTACACCAAGATTTTAGAAACTTTCACTCATAGGTTTTATTTTGTAGGAGAGATTATATATTTCTATGAAATGTATTCAAAAATAATTTTAGTGATTATTTTCACATTAATAAATTTAGGTATTCGTCAGAGTCCAGCTCCAGGGGAGTTCTGGGCCATAGGATGGAGGTGTGGCATCGTCGAAAATGAAGACAGCATCCACATGTTAACATTTACGCGAGTAGCTCCAGATAGCGCAAACTGTCTTACGCCATTTATACAAGTTCCACAGTGTTCACACACGAGCAGCTTTGACTCGTGTCTCTTTAATCACTTTCCAAGGACCATCGACATTTCCCCGTTTTGTTTCTTTTCCTCTTCCCCACTCCCTTGTCATCATGTGTTGACCTTCTCCCTGTATCTAAGCATCAATTAACCTTTCCTCGAATCTAAACATGCATTTTATACTGCAAGCCAAGTGATTATACCTAGCCAGGCACATCCTGTTCATGCTGCGCCTAGGCTGGCAGCAGACGTGCTGTCACAGAAACGAAAGTCATTCAAGCTCTGTGGGTAACCGTATGATGCTCTTATGTTTTATAGTCAGCAGAAGATATGAAACCATACCTAGACTCTAATTCCTGTGGCCCACGCATCACTTCTGTGGGAACAGCAGTGTGGACCTAGTCTTCATACACTCTCAGAATGGCAGTGATTGAAGCCTGATTCTTTTTTTCCCTCAATTAATTAATTCCGTTTACATCCTGATTGCTGCCCTCACATCCTAGTCCACCCCCCACAGCCCCTCCCCCACCCCTGCCTCTCCTCTTCTGAGTGGGTAGCGCACCCTCTTCCACTGTGGCCAGACAAGGTGGCCCGATTAGAGACCTGACTGTTGGCACCAAGTTTCTCTTCTTCTTGGCAGTTTCTGTACTTGTACTTTTGCCTCCAAAGGCATTGGGAGATTTAGGTTCCTTTGTCGGTGTTTTTTGCACTGGACGGGTATCTGACCTCTTGTGCCCTATTTTTCCTTCTATGTTCCATAAGTTCCTTTTTTGGGGGGGTGGGGTGGGGTGGTGGTGGTGTTTTGAAACAGGGTTTCTCTGTGTAGCCCTGGCTGTCCTGGAACTCACTGTGTAGGCCAGTCTGGCCTCGAACTCAGAAATCTGCCTGCCTCTGCCTCCCAAGTGCTGGGATTAAAGGCGTGTGCCACCACTGCCAAGCTGTTCCATAAGTTCTTAATGCTGTCATCTAAGTTCTTAGAATGTAGTTATCACTTTAAAACAGTTAAGCAAGAAATCATTAATCTTAGTGACTTCCTCCTGATTACTCAGGATGACTGCAGAGGCAGCCAGGGATAGCCCGGAGAACCAGTTTCTATGGTTCTTTATTTCTCTGTAGACACTTTCAGAAAAATTATCAAAGACTTGTTCAAGAGACTTGTTCCCATAATCCAAGCCACAGTCACAAGTGACAAAGTGGAACTAATTATTGCCATAAGAATGAACATAGAAGCCAGGAGGGCTTGAAGCTCAAGTGCTCCTTAGGATCCTCGCAGGGGTCTGCAGCAGCATCCTGTCTACAGGTCCTTATAGGTAGGTGGGAACCTCCAAAGGGCCTCGTCACAGGAACTCCATCTGCAAAACACTCAGTTCGGTTCCCAGAGCTGACAGCTCGGCTTCCACCAGATAGTCAGTGTTTCATCACAAGTGGGAAACCTGGTCTTTTTGAGATGCGATTCTACTGTGTTGCCAAGCTGGCCACCAACTAATGGATTCAAAGGATTCTCCCAGTTCAGGTTCCCAAGTGTTTGTGGCTTCAGGCCAATGCCCACCGGCTTTGCTGTGATTTAGTCTCTGAATCCAGCACTTGAGCTCAGGATGTAAATAGTTGACATTTTTCCTGTTCTCTCTCTAACACCTTCTAGTCGCAAGGTACATAGTTTGCTATCTCAAGTTCTGACAAGTTTCCGCGGCTCAATGTGAGATTATGTTTTGTGGAGGAAAATCTATGGAAGTGTGTTTTAATTGTTAATTGTTAATTAAAACTATCATTTCTTTCCCTACCTCTCATTTAGGTATCTTATGTCACACTGTCCACCAGAGAGACATTTTCAAAGGTTGGTCGAGAGCTTTTGGGGGCCATCGCAGCTGTTCACTCTGAGATTATTTCTGTCCTTTTGGATAGAGTTCAAGAGACTATTGACCAAGTTGGAATGGTAAGGATATTGACTATTTGGCATTTTAAAGGAATCCTGAAGTAGCCGGGTATCATGGCTCACGCCTTTAATCTTTGGAGACAGATGGCAGGTGATGGCAACCTGGTCTACAGAGCGACTTCCAGGACACTCGGGGCTGTTACACAGAGAAACCCTGTCTTGAAAACCCAACCGAACATACAAACAAATCATTTAAAGACACCCTGAAGTGGTGAAGCACTGGCAGTAATAGGAGCATTGTTGGGAATGACTCTCCCACCAAATGAAACCAAAGTGCAAAGGTTCAGTGTGTTGTACAGGGCTGCCTTCCACCGTTTGTTGTGGTCAATCAATCCCCTTTGCAATCCTTATGCAGTTTTTTAAAGAGAGCTTTATTGGATATAATTCACCTGCCACAGCATTCGCTGGTGAAAGTGTGTGTGTGCCAGGGATTTTGGGTATAGCCACAGATAGGTGCAGCCATCATTACAGCTAAGCTTTGAGCATTTTTCTCGTCTCATGAAGAAACCGTCTTCACGACGCTTCACAAAGCCTTGGCTGTCGTTCCTTATCTGCGTCCTCCTTGGCCCTAAGCGCTGACCTGCCTCCTGTCTCCACACAGCTGCCCGTTTTAGACATTTTATCTAAGTGTTCTCACAGCGAGTGACCTCTTATGTCTGGCTTATTTCACTTTGCATAATGTATTGTAGTGTTCCTTCAGAATTTCCTTCCTTGAAGTCTTGAGTAATATTTCACTGCATTTCTGTCTCACAGTTTGGTTATCCATTTGTCAGATGATGATGAGTATTTGACTTGTTTCCACCTTCTGGTGGTGAGTGCTGCCGTTATGAGCATAATTGCCAACAAATACATTTGAAAGACTTTGTTTGAGTTCTTACTAAATGTTTGTTTGTTATCTAGTGTGTGTATGTACCGGTGTGCATGTACCTTGAATGATGTCCTGGACGTCAGAGGACAACTGGTACGGTTGCTTTTCTCTTTTCACCTTGTGGATTCTAGGGATCAAACTCAGATGGTCAGGCTTGGTGGCAAGCGCCTTTACCACTGAGCCACCTCACTAGTCCTGTACTCACTACAGTTCCAGAGCATAGAACCACAAGTGTGTTTGATGACAGTCTTCAAATTGGCACCAAATTGTGTGTGTGTGTGTGTGCATAATTTATTTATTTATTGTTTCAATTTTGCAGTTCAAATGTTGGCTTATTTTCAGAATGCATATTTTTGTTTTGTTAATAAAATCCATATATTATTCTTGTAGCCTCTTAAAGGAAAATTAGTGGGATTTTTGGTCTTGCAGTAAAAGCATCAATATATTTTAAACATTCGTAAATAATGTTGAAAGAATACCTAAGAAGATTTCTCTCCCTCCCTCCCTTCCCCCCCTCCCCTCCCCACCGAGTCAGTCTCCTGAGTGCTGGGCTTACAGGTGTTTGTTACCACACCTACTAAAAGTGTGATTTCGTGTCACAGGCCATTGAATTCAGGGCCTAATGCATTCTGGGCAAATGCTCTGATGCTGCTGGATCAGCTATCTGCCAGCTCTGTTTACTAGAATTACTAAGTCGCGCTTCCTGTGTAGTTGTTAGTGTCTTGCATTTCTTTTCCTTGTCTTATGGTATTGATTGGAACCTTCACTACAGAAGTGTGAGTATCACTCTTGTGTTAATCCTGTGATAGGGAAATAGTTCAAAAGTCACCGATGCCTAGCACCTTAGTTTATGGTTTCTGTCAGACACTTAGAGGTTCAGGTGGGACTCTTCTGTTTTTGAAGTTTCTACTTTACAGCCCTGGCATTCTGTGCAGACTTAGCTCCAGGGCTTGGGTTGTTGAGGTAGGAGGCTTATGGACTGGGAAGCCACTGTCTTCTTTGTAGTATCACTTGTCACAGATGAGCAGACCCACAACACTCAGATTGCATTAGCCAGGGTTCTCTAAAGGAACAGGACCGATAGGTTGACTGTATATACAGATCTGAAGGAGGTTTGTTAGGGTAGATTACCAGCTGTGGTATGGGTAGTTCAAACAGGCTGTCTCCTATCGGACAGGCCAAGGATCTGGTAGTTGCTCAATCCATGAGGCAGGATGTCTGATGCTGGAGTGCTGGGGGATTCCTAGAGAGGCTCTGGATCCAAAGAAGTGAGTTCTAATACCAGCACAGGAATGTCTCAGCAGCAGGATGGATGAACTTGCTAGTGAGAGTGTATGCAAGCAGGCAAAATGTAAAAGCTTTCTTCTTCCATGTTTTTTTATGTGTGCTGCCACAGAAGGTATGGCCCAAATGTAGGGTGGGTCTTCCCAACACAAATGATCCAGTCAAGAAAATTCCTCCCAGTTGTGCCTCACAGATGCCCCAGTTTTAGTTGATTCAGTTGTAGTGAAGCTGACAATCAAGGCTGGCATCATATCGTAGGTGAGAACTTCAGATGCCATCAAGGCTGGCATCATATTGTAGATGAGAACTTCAGATGCCATCTGCATTGTCTTTTCATTGAACAGGCCTGGTTAAGACATTATGAAAGGAGTCAGGTAACACAGTGACGCTTGCCTGGGTTCTTAGGACTTTGGAAGCTGATACAGGAGAATCACAGTGAGTTCCACATTAGTCTAGGCTACAGACTACTCTGGGCTATTGACTAAGACCTTGCTTCAAAAAAAACCCATAAAACAAAAATGACATTATAAAGTTAGTTATTCTCCCGATCACCATCTTGAGGGGAATTTTATTACTGTCAACCTGCATTTTCTAAATTTGTACATACAGATAATTTAAAGAGTAGTACTGTAGACTTTTTTTTTTCCACAAACAGGTTTTAAAACCCATTTTAATCTAGAATATTTTAAATATATGTCAAGTAGAAGGCCATCAAGATGGCTTAGCATGCACAGTGCTTGCTATGCAAGCATGAAGACCTGTGTCACCCCTAGAACCCACATAAAGGTAAGAGAGCCAGTCCTGTATACACCCACACCAAGCCGGTTCTTGCCCACACTTAGGACTAGGGGACACACACGAACACATGCACATATACTCTGATAAAAAGATTACACAGTGAACCTAGCATCCAGTTTTGGAAGTTATCCACTCTTGATTTTGTCTCATCTGCCCTCACCCTGCCTATTAGCTGCCTCAACACCAGATTGCTTTCATTGTGTAGAAGAAAAAAATCAGTGACTTTTTTTGATTTATTATCACTTTAAATTTGTGTTTGGGTACGGTAGTTTACCTGGTTAGAAACAACAGTCTTCATGCTAAAGGAACTTGACTTTTGCAAAGAATTGCCTGTGTTTTAGATATATCATTAGCTTAAAAATGCATTTAATTTTACTTGTTTGTCCATGATTATGATTTTACTTGCCTCAAATCAAATTCACCTCCATATACTTTTCAAGGAAAATTTGCAAGTAGTTTAATAATGTTCCTGAGTCTTAAATTTAATTATTATTGTTTTCTTTTTAAAAAGGTTTCTTTATACTTGTTTAAAGAACTGCCTTTGTATCTTTGGCGACCTTCTGCCTCTGAGATAGCTGTGATTCGGGACTGGTTATTGAATTATAATCTGACAGCAGTGAAGAACAAGTTGGCCTGTGTGATCCTAGAAGGACTGAATTGGGGATTTACTGAACAGGTATGCTGTTTCCGAGAAATAGGAGACTTTACATGTGCTAGTTTCAGGAAGGGATTTTCTTAAAGCAGTAACATCTCTGTGCCCCTGCTAGGCCAGCAGATGAGAGTTTAGACTCACCTCCTCTTCCTCCCTCTCCCCTGTGGGGACTGTACCTAGGGCTCTGTACATGCTTGGAGGACATCCTACCACTGAGCTATATCCCACAAAGTATCTTTTCTTTAATTCTGTTTTGTGTCATGAACATCCTCTAATGAAGGTATTCTACATTAAAAAACTTTTGTTGCCTGAGAGTTGACTTAGTTGGTAAGGTGCTTGTTGCACAAACATGAGAACCCGAGTTTCATCGCTAGCAACCATGTAAAATCTGAGTGCCTGTAATCTTAGCACTGGAGAGGTGGACACAGTCAGAGAGAGACAGACAGACAGACACACACACACAGAGACACCCCGTTTGAGGGTACTGTCTTACCTCTGCCCAATTACTTCATTTCCTCCCGATTGTGTCTGCTGCCCCAGTCTCTCCTTCTTCGGCATTTTGTCCTGTATGCCATTGCCAGAGTTGTTTTCTACAGTATGCCTTAATTATGAGTTTGACTTTGCTCTGATCTCAGCTCTGTGATCTTCTGACAGTGTGACTCTTAACAAGCTTCCTTAACTCGGCATTAATTGTCCATCTGTAGATGTTGATATTAATAGGCCTTCTCATAGAGTTATTACAATGAGCTAGAGAAACTGCTGAAGTTAATTCCTCACTTTAGATTTATTAATAGTTATTACTAAGGGCTTGCTATATGTCAAGTCTCTTAAGAGACATGCTAGTGATTTTGACTGTTACAGTTTCCTGCCTCTTTAAGTGGGTCTTATTAATTGCCTTATTGATCAACATTTGGCAGGAACAAGGGCTGGAAATCAGCTCTCTTCAGCTGTGTGGCATCTTTTGAGCAAATTGTTTAATGTTTGAAGCTGCCTTGTATGGTTTGTACTCATGGGATGGTATTGTACAGATGGGGAGACTGATTCCAGGGAGCCCTTCTCATGGGGTGTTTCTGCTTCCTGGGGGGTCTTTGGGTTTCCATTGTTGTGAAGAGACACCATAACCAAGGCAGCTCTTATAAAGGACATTTAATTGGAGTTGGCTTACAGGCAATATTATCATGGTGGGAAGCATTGCATTGTGCAGGAAGACTTGATCTGAAGGCAGCCAGAAGGAGAATGTCTTCTGCCGAGAGCAGGGGGTCTCATGTGTACTGGGGTCTCATGTGTACTGGGTGGAGCTTAAGCATAGGACCTTAAAGCCCACTCCCACAGAGACACACTTCCTCCAGGGCCACACCTCCTAATAGTGCCACTCCCTGGGCCAAGCATATTCAAACACTGGGGTTCCTCTAGGCCTCCCCTCAGTGAAGAGCTGCTGTGGGTGAGAGCCACAGGGGTATTTCTCCAACTTCATGTTCTCCAGCCTGCAAATGGAGTGCCTTTCCTCCCATTTCCCAGATGTCTGCACTCAGAGTCCCCTGATTGTCTCCTCCCTCCTTCGTTAGAGTCATGGGTCAGCCTCTATGAAGGGCCAGGGAACGGAGTTTCTGAAAACCGTGAAGAAGACTACTTGGGAATGCTGTTTGAAAGGCAGTATTAACACATTTTTGAGAACATCATTGATGATGAAGCAACAGGCAGGAGTGTAGACTTGATGTTAATAAGGATTTTCCTGTGTGATTGATAATAAGCCTTTTATGATAGGTGGCAGTGCTCTTAACCAATCATGTAGGTTCTTTAAGAGACTGTAGGATGGGGTGGGCAATTAGAGTCAAAGATACTTGTTTGGGGGTTTGAGGCCGACACATGTGTTGGTGCAGTGTGCTTGCTTTGTACATTTGAGGGCCTTCCCCTGTTGTCATTTCATAATTTCACTTCAAGGAGATATGAGTTTAGATACATTTATCTTCTGAATCCAGTATCCTGTTTTATTGTTCTGTCTTTGTAGTTTAAAGGACTATTTACTGAATACAACATGGTATAGTTGTGAATTTGTTTTTTTCCCAAAAGGGTACGCTTCATTTGGATCAAGCATTGCACACTGAAGTGGCCTTACTGGTCCTTGAGGCTTATCAGAAATACCTGGCACAGAAGCCCTATGCTGGGCTGATTTCTGAAAGTATGAAACAGGTATAATAAGCTCTGTCTTCACTGAGAACTGGGTCTTCACTGAGAACTGGGTCTTCACTGAGAACTGCCTGGGAAGATGAAAGTGTAGTTAGGGTTTCATTTCTGTCAGTTCAAGATTCAGAATTAAATGTTCATGGTTCTAAAGATTTTTTTTTTTTTAAAAGTTGTCTTTTATTTTGGAGATATGGTTTCACTGTGTAGCCCTCGCTGGCCTGAAACTCAGTATATAGACCAGTTTGGTCTCCAACTTACAGAGATCTGCCTGGCTCTGCCTCCCAAATTCCGGGATTAAAGGCCTGCCCCACAACACATGGCAAAAATAATCATTTTGTGACCATCGGTGTTTCAGAATTTGGCTTGAGTTATAGAGATATGTTGGAGCTTACATGTACAACTCAGGAGAACCGAGTGTCATTTTTAAAAATTTTGCAGATTGGTAGTTAAATTATTGGTGGCTTGATAGCAATTTTATTGCCACTAAATTGGCAAGTGATGTCAGTAGGGCCCCTAACTTTGATTTGTTGAATGGATAGATAGCCTGGCAGCCCTGAGTTTTGCATTTCTCTGCTTGAGATGAGGTCAGGTTCACAAAGCAAGTAAGTGGGGTGAGGGGCTGTGAGTGGAGCACTGCCTTACCAAAGTGCAGCAGACAAGGCAGTAAGTGACACGGGCATCATCAGTCACAGATAGAGGTGGGCAGATGAAGCCACTGGCCTGATGTGTCTATGATTAACATTGTCTAAATGAATGATTGTTTCAGGTTTCCTATTTGGCCAGTATTGTTCGATACGGAGAGACTCCTGAGACCTCATTTAACCAATGGGCCTGGAATTTGATCTTGAGGTTAAAATTACACAAAAATGATTTTGGAAGACAGAACTTTCGAGTCGTTCCCTCCTGCAGCACGGTACCTGACATGACAGAATCGTCCATGTTTCACCCTCTCTTGAAGGCTGTGAAATCAGGCTTGCCCATTGGCTGCTACCTCGCTTTAGCTGTGACAGCTGTTGGCCATAGGTACTGTCTGGTGAGCCTCCAGGGTAACTTGTAGGTAGGAGTTCTAGACTCTGATCTTTTCATACCCCAATCACGAGGCCTTCGTTAAACCCACTGGGGGTTAATTAGGGTAAAATAATGAGCCTTGTTTTATAATTTATAAAGGGACCTTATAAAGGGAGAGTAATGCCCATATTCATTCCTGTTCATTTGCGAAACAGATATGCATCTATAATCCATCCAGAGCTCCCTTGTAGAAGCTTTAGGCGAGGACTTGTCTGGAACGTAGGAGGGGCACCTGGTGGGGAGGGCATGAGCAGGGGGAAGCGAGAAAGTACCCTTCACTGAAGCTGAGCAGAGTCCATGGATGGCCAGGAGGACAACTTTGAAAGTAGGTAGGATCGAGGTGGATGTAGAACATTCCAGAAGGAGGAGTGGTTATTGAGGCCTGACTCATCACACTGCTCCAGGACACTTCCTCACCTCTAAGGTGGAAATGACTATATTGACTGCTTTATGAAGCTTCAGTTAGTCACAGAACTCAGAGCAGTGTCTGAGGCTTCAGTTAGTCACAGCACTCAGCATGCTCAGAACAGTGTCTGAGGCTTCAGTTAGTCACAGCACTCAGCACGCTCAGAACAGTGTCTCGCTGGTTGACTCTTTAACTCTAGCTTTCCAAACTTGATCATGAGTTTTTTGTATGCTCTACCTATTCTGAGACTGGGTTCTTTCAGTACATAATGATTACTGATGGGAGTGAAAGACAGTGTTTCTCTTTAGAATTGGTTCCATAGCTACAGTCTGGGAGTAGAACAGAAGTAATTTGAAGTAGCCTGTGGGCTGGGGCTGAGGAGTAGAGCAGACAGACTTAAGTACATGTGCACAACAATGACATCATGGAGACAGGGAATAATGATCAGAAAGTCACCCAGAATTGTCATGCAAAAACATTGTTTTAAAAAGATATTTCTTAAAATTAATATAGTTTTAAAAATAATGTGTATATGTATATGTATACCATCATGTGTGTAGGTACCTGTGTAGGCCAGCATCTGTGGATCCCTGAAGCTTGGGTTACAGGCTTGGCATGACTGTTGGGAACTGTCTTTTTGGAATAGAGAAATACATTTTCTTAACCACGCCAGCCTGCATTCTGTTCAACACTCTCTCTTTTTCTTTTTTAGAGGTGCCATTTATAGATACTCTAAAATACATATAATATATACATATATGTAATTCTGTATTTTGTTGTTACTATTGTAAGTACTCCTTACATGGCAGCCTTTGCACTATTAACTTTTATTTTTTGGAGATATTTTTTCTTCTTAGAGTTAAAGCAGTATAGGAAAAGGACAGAATAAAGAAAGTGGACAAAATCCCCTCACTTCTGCTGCTCCTGCACTCTCTGCATTCTAATGTGAGGCCATGTCTGCTTTTCTTCTTTATCTAACTTACCTTTCCTATTAGATATAATTGGGAGAATACAATATTACATTTTTTTCTCCCAGTCTAATCGTAGAAGAAAAAATTTTTTTAATGTTGCTCTTGACTATCATGCACATTATTAATATTTTGGTTTAGAGTGTTTGGAGACAGGGTCTTACTATGTATAGTCTTGGCTGCCAGGAACTCTGTTTAGAGTAGCCTGGCTTTGAACTCATAGGAATCCGCCTGCCCCTGCCTCCTGAGTGCTGGGATTAAAGGCGCGTGTAACCACCACACCTCACCTGGCTGTCTGTATTATTTGAAGATGCTGCTATAGGATTTCCATTGAATATATTTTCCCTAATTTATGTAAGTCTTCTGCAACAGTATTTTGCAGTTGTAAGAATGAGAAGTTTTATCTTTATATAGATCAACTTCTATTTCCCCTATATTTGTTCAAATGATTATTTCAAATTTAAAATAAAAATAAATCTTTTAAGTCAGATAATCTAAAAAGTCAGTAAAATGAGAAAATACAAAATACAGTTCAAATGTATTAGAAAATAATACATGTACCTCTAAAAACTGAAATAAAACAAAAAACAACCAACCAAAGAAACAAAATATTATTGTTTATTGTTATTCAATAATATTGGTAATAAATTATCTCAATGGAATAGAAGATGTATCTGACATACTGCAGTCTGGGTTGCCAGGCTGAGCTCACTTTATGATTTTCCCTTTGCAAGAATGTCTAGGGTCCTTAAGTAGGGTGAGCTTTACTTATCATCTTGTTCCTGGGACAGTTTGTAAATCTGAGCGCCGTGCTTTCTCATCTAATGAGATGGAAACATAGATGAGATTTTAAGAACTCTGCATTTCTAAGTTATGACTGTAGAATTTCTGTGTGTAGGTTAGTCATAGAAGTTTTGGGAATTGAGATAATCCAGCTTGTATTTCACCGGAGGGATATATTTTATGAATGAGCGTCTGAGTGCTCACAGTCCCCTTTGTTTTCTGTAGCATTGAGAAGTTCTGTGCAGAAGGCATCCCGCTGTTGGGCATTCTGGTCCAGTCACGGCATCTGAGAGCAGTGGTCCATGTCCTAGATAAGAGTCTGCCTGTCTTCTACCCTTGCCAGTTCTACCTTCTGAAGAATGAGCAGTGAGTACATTCTGCGGATAGAAATGCCCCGGCCAGTACAAGTGACTGTTTTCTGCCTTCTAGAGTGGATTAGAAGGGGGTGGTATCTCAGCAGCATTTTGTTTGTTTGCTTGGTTTTTCCTCTCAGTTTGTAGAGAAGTACAAGCATTATTTTCCTATCCATTTGAACATATTTTCTTATTTTACTGCTTTTTTCCATTTGACTGACTACTTCTTTTTAAAGGTTTATTTTTATTTTTGATTTCATGTAATTTGTGTGTCTGTGTGACAGTATGGGCACATACTTGCAGAGGCCAGAAGAGGGTGTCAAAGCTCCCTTGGATCTGGCTGTAAGACACCTGATGTGGCTGGGTCCACACTTGGGTCCTCTCCTGATGTGGCTGGGTCCACACTTGCATCCTCTACAAGAGCAGTCATGCTCTAACTGATGTGCCATCTCTCCAGCCCTCAATAGTGTTTTTTGTTTGTTTTATTGTTTTTATTTATTTATTTGCTTAGTTTTATTTTTTTGTATGTATGTGTGTGTGTTTAATTTATTTTTATTCTTTATGAGGAGAAAACTTCTGCACTCTGGTTTAGAATGTGGTTGATGAATGTTGTTTAGATTAGTGATTCTAATTTTATTTGTTATGAAAGGTATTTCCTATCTCACTTAATTTAGAATTTCTTAGAAAGCCTATTAGTATTTAAAAGAACAGTTCTCTTCTTGAGAATCTTAGAATAATGCTCTTTACATGTAGCAGCAATTGTGACAATACCCAGACATACTGTTTATGTAGCCTACAGGTTGTGGGCAGATATGATGAATGGGAAAGAGGGAAGAGATGACCTGCCCAGGAGGCAGGGGTTCATTATCTGGGGCTTCCTGGAGAGCGGTGAGAAGGGGAGGGAGATCCGGTAAATCCGGTAAAGATCCGGTAAATCCGGTAACCCTGCAGGCAGTGTGTGCCTAGGGATAAGGGTCGTGGTAGCTTTCTTAGCAAATGCTTTGGAGTCAGTGTTTCTCAGTTTTGCTTGCTGCTGAGAGTTAGCTGAGGTAGTTAAATTACATATGCATTCCCACATTCCTGGAGATTTGACCTTAGTAGAAAGAGTTAGGGATACTTTAAAAAATTAAAATTAGCATCCTGCATACTTAGGGAAGCTTGGGAACTACAGAACTTGGAGACATTTCTGCTTAGACGCCCAAGACATGGAGGGACAGTGGTATTCTAAGGTATTTTCTTCCAGCCCCTTTAACTTGTCTGTATTTATGACTTGGATCTGTTCACCATAGTGCTATAGAGAAATTTAATTCCTTTTAGCACACATTAAATATGAAGATTTTATATTCCTGAAATCCTTGAAAATTTATCAGAATCCCTAAATAGCACTTTGTTCTAAAAATGGAACCAATGTAAAGTTTTTCTGTTTCCTCATAAGTAATTATCTGCTGGTAATGAAAACTCTGGGCATATAGCTCAGTGGCAGAATACTTGCCTAGCATGCTCATGGTTCTAGACCCATTCCTAGACGCCCTCTGCCCACTGCCCCAAGCCTGCTGTGATGGTCCGTGTCTATAATCCCAGCAGTTTGGGAGGACTGGTGCTCAAGGGCAGTTTCAGCAACATAGAAGTTAGAGGCTAGCTGGGATCCATGAGACCCTGTCTCAAAACAGAGAAAAGCAAAGCAAGCAAACAACCCCCACAGAGCTGGTGGCAGTTCTGCCTGACTAGATAAGGTGTGAGATCCTTTTTGTGCCTGCAGGTTTTTGTCGAACCTTCTCCTCTTCCTACAATTGGACAGCGGTGTTCCTCTGGGGGTCACACAGCAGGTTACCCACAGGGTGGCACAGCATCTGACAGGAACCATCCATGGAGACAATGTGAAGCTTCTCAACAGCATGATCCAGGTTAGGGTCCTTACAAACCCTTAAGATACTTTTCTTCCTCCCACAGAACTTGTGGTGGTAGCTCTTATGATGTGGGTATTCCAATCTCTTGGTGTGGGAGGGCTGTTAGAGTTGGACTTTCACAGGAGTGGATAGCAGTTTGAAGGTGTTTAACAGCGGGAGGGGGGAGGTGGGTGTTAACCTTTCTCATCACCTGAGCTGCTGCTTCCTAGGCACACATATGTGTGAGCACTCAGCCGGATGAAGTAGGTCCTGTGGCTGTGCTGGAGTTCTGGGTCCAGGCTCTCATAAGCCAGCATCTATGGTACCGAGAACAGCCCATTCTCTTCCTCATGGACCACTTGTGTAAGACAGCGTTTCACCTGATGCAGGAGGATTGTGTGCAGAAATTGCTCTACCAACAGCACAAGGTAACTAGAAGAAAGTGTTTCAGCCATCGGCTGCTAAAAGGGTCTTGTAAATATACAATTCCTGGTAATAATCTGTGGTAGCTTTGTTTTTTTGTTGTTGTTGTTGTTTTGTTTTGTTTTTTTAAACTAAGTTACATGTTAGTGTTGTCTTCTCTTGGTAGTCATAGTCCACTGCACAGATCCCAGAGAGAGGAGCACACACAGAGGGCCTGCAGTTCTCAGTGCATGTCCCTGTGTGCACCAGGAGACTGCTGCAGCCCACAGTAGTTCCCACAGCCCTACTCTTGAAATCCTTTGTCAGTTAGTGTGTACACACTGTCATGGTGGTCAAGATCATATTTTCATATGTGTGTATCATGTATTTTGCTCATGACTGGGTCACTGCTGAATTTTACCAGACCTTTAAAGAAGAACTCACTGCGATGCCCTTGATACTATTCCACAAAATCACAAGGAGGGTGTTACCACCTCGTTCTGTGAGCGGGTGTTACCACCTCGATGCCAGAAACATTTAGGGGGCCATAGAGAAGACCATAGGTGAGTTCTCTGACATAGAAAAAGTTCTGAGTAAACTGAGTTCAGCAGCACCATGGAGTCTGTGTCTTGCTTGAATCTTCAAGTGTAGAGGTAACTGCTCATATTCTTGGTAGAGCCAAAGACTCTTTCAAAGGCTCTCTGTTGCTTATCTTCTCCCTGATGTAGAATGCTTTGGGTTACCACTGTGACCGGAGTCTACTCTCTTCCTTGGTGAACTGGATTGTGGCAGGAAACATTACTCCTTCCTTCGTGGAGGGCTCGTCCATGCCCACGCAGGTATGAAGCCTACTGAGGACCGTTTATGATCTTTGTAAATGTTAATTTTGTTACCATCCTTACTGAGGTTAGGTCAGGGCTGAGAGGAGAGAGACCAAGAGTGGATGTTAGGAACAGGTGGCCCAGGCTTCAGACTGATTCTGCTATTTGGTAGCTTTGTGCCTTGGGCTGCTTGTTTCTCTGTCTTCAGTTTCCTCATAGTCAGATAAATATAACTGAACCTGTCTGTAAAGCACTCAGAACAGACCTTAGTCAGTACTCAGCTGTGCTTTGGCCTTGCTCTTGTCCTAAGAGATAGCAGCTGCGGTTTCATCATTACTGCCAGCCTGAGACTGCATAAGGCCATGTTTGTTAAGCCAGTAGTAACATCCTTCAGTCTGTTAGCTAGTCCTCCAGGGACTGAGCTGACAGCAGTTCCTCACTGCTGCCTAGACTGATGCCCGTCCCCCCCACTTCTGCTTTTCTGCTGCACTGAGACTGGGCCTAGCTCTAGAACGTTCCTGGTGCAGCACTCTACCACTAAATGCAGTTCTCATCATTTTCCCCCTAGATCAACCTGTGGACCGTGACTCCTTTGAGGGGTCAAATGACCTCTTCATAGAGGTCGCCTAAGACTGTCAGAAAACACAGATATTTACATACAATTCATAACAGTAACAAAATTACAGTTATAAAGTAGTAATGACAATAATTGGTTGGGGGTCACCACAACTTGAGCTGTGTGTATCTGTATTAAAGGGTCACAGCATTAGGAAGCGTGAGAACCACTGCTGTAGAAGAATTTAGTATTTTTCAGCTTCTTGTTTTGTCTTAATTGTGTACGTGTGACAAGAACATGGACACATTTTAAGTACATAGGAAGTTCAATAGTTGTTGCTTGAGATCTGCATGTGTGTGGTTTTCAGATCAAATCCAGTGTCTTACCCATGCTAGGTAAATGCTGTCATACCTTCCGTCCTAGCAAATAGTTAAACTTGTGAACAGGGTATATTATCAATTGGAACCGTGGCCTCTTTAAGTCCCCTTTGTTTGGTGTCACAGGTTTGGTTTGCATGGACGGTGTTGAACATGGAATCTATCTTTGAAGAGGACTCTCAGCTCCGAAGAGTTGTTGAAAGGGAATTGGTTATAAATGCCTTTAGCCCTGACCAAGCGCTAAAGGTACAGTAGTAGTTCTGCCCGGGAGTTACAGGGCGGGGCTTACACTCCAGCTGAGCCTTCACTGGAGCCTGCTAACTCCTCCTCGTTTTCTACTGTGAGGCCACTGTGCGTTCAGCCAGCTTCTAAACTCCTCGCATAACTGAAGGGCGTGCTGGCTTCTCAGAGTCCCCACCCTGTCACAGAGGAGTATGTTCCTAGTCTGAATGTAGGGGGTTGCTGTTGCCCTTGTGTCCCAGGTGTATCTAGAACCCCTTGTTAAAACTTGTTACAAATCAGCTTCCTGATGCTTGCTCCAGAGGTCTTGAGTCTTTGAGCCTGGATTGGCACGAGGAATTTCTTTTAAAAACTCCCAGTGATCAGTCTGTGAAATAGGCTTCTGATGTAAAGATCTACTTCAGGAGCCATCATAGAGCCTTTGCTTTCAGGTTTCAGAGCCTGTCGGGGTATTCTTCACTCCCTAAAAGCCCTATTAATATCTAGATTTTCGAGACTGGTAAAATTTGACAGGTTCACTTTTGGTTTCTCTATCATTCGACTGATTTGCCATATGAAATTAACATTTTATTTCAGTTTTTGCTAGCATATGCTAGTGACCATGAGGGTTTTATCATGACATTTCCTGTGTGCCTAGACTGTAATTTGATAAGATTCCTCCCATTCCTCCTCCTCCTCCTCCTCCTCCTCCTCCTCCTCCTCCTCCTCCTCCTCCTCCTCTCCTGTGGATCCCATCTCCTTCCCAGCTGCTCCATCTTACTCTCCTGTTTTCTCCCCATGACACAGCAAGTTTAATTAGGTTTATTTACCTTGCTAGTGGCTACTCCATTAAAGGGGAGAGAAACTAAGATCACCAAGTTTCTTTTCCTCCCCTCTATCCACAGGGAGGGTGGGCCTTAGGAACCTCTCTTCCCTTCAGGCAGTGT
This sequence comes from Rhynchomys soricoides, assembly GCA_019843965.1. Classification (NCBI taxonomy): domain Eukaryota; kingdom Metazoa; phylum Chordata; class Mammalia; order Rodentia; family Muridae; genus Rhynchomys; species Rhynchomys soricoides. The sequence continues at coordinate 6,332,634 of JADRCH010000107.1, read as the reverse complement.
GTTTGCTGTTGGCCCTAATGTGCAGATGTGTGCAGGTGTAACTGAGGTGGGTTCAAGAATGCCACACCCATGTCATGACCTGAAGACAGTACAGTGTTTTATATGCAAAGGAATTTCCGAAATGGACATGAGAATTTAGACTTTTTTTCCATTTGTTTGAGACAGGGTCTCAGGTATTCATAGGAGGCTGTCCTCCAGTTAAAGTATATAGTTAAAGATGACCTTGAAGTTGTGATCCTCCTGCCTCTACCTCTCAATTTGCCACACTGCTGGAATGGAACCCAGAGCCTCTAAGCAAGTGCTTTGCATGACTCTGCACGTAGATTTTGATTCTGCGGTCTTTGAAATATCTTCACAGAAAGCTGGGCCCCATTCTTGCTGCCAAAGGTTAAATGTCAGGTAGTAGGCTTGGAAAATGTCTTAATGTCTTTTTCTTACTGAAGTAAAAGAAAAATGTTTAACTTAGAAACAACAAAGTGATTTTGACTGTACTTGTTTGTGGGTTGCTAAGGCTCTGCTCTCTTGTAGAAAGCCCAGGTCCAGCTGAAGCTGCCCATCGTCCCATCCCTGCAGAGGCTGCTGATTTATCGCTGGGCCCATCAGGCTCTGGTCACACCTTCTGATCATCCTCTTCTGCCACTCATTTGGCAGAAGTTCTTCCTCCTGTATCTTCATCGCCCAGGACCACAATACGGGTATGGTACCCAGTACTGTAGTAAGTTCCTGGAATCTCACTTCCATCTGTTTGCTGAGGAGTGTGAGGTTGTCATTCTCTTCTGACATAGCTAGGATCTCTGTGTTCAACAATTATTAGACTTGATCTTAATGGAGTTTGGGGTATCTTGTGGCAGTTTCTCTTTACCCTCCTCTGTCCCTAATATGTCAAGGACAGCACCTGGGAGCTGGGCAAGGTTCATCAGAGAACCTCTGGAGGTATATAGGGAGAGAAGTTACTCCAGACTGAGGAGGCTACATATGCGACCTCTCTGAGGCCTATGCACGGGACCCAGTGAGGGGTAATGCTGTGTGCATGTCGCCCCCGGGCTGTGCAGGGGGTGGTGCATGGCTCTCCTGAGTAGCAAGGTCTGTCCTGTCCAAGCTGTGCACTGATCCTAAGCACTGCTCTTCAGGTCCCACTTAATCCCAGCTCCACCCATTTCCTTCACTCCTTCGAAACATAAAGAAAGATGCTGACTTTTAGTTACCTCTATTTTCTGTTAGATTTCAAATTCTTCAACAACAAAGACAGTCTTTATTCTCGCTGATGTCCTGCCTTTGTAGGGATTCCGTCTTTTCAAGGCCACTTTCCTGTGGTAGTTTCACTTCTCTCTAGGGATACATTCCAAGATGCCATGTGCATGTTGGAACCTCAGTTGGTATTAAACTCTACATACATACGCGTGATAAAATTCAGCTTATAAATTAGGCATAATAAGAGATGAACAGCAGTAACTAGTGATATGAGTAAACAGCCACAGCGGTATACTATTTTAGTACATGTGTTGCCAAAGAAAGCTCAGTATAACAGTATTCTGTAATAAAGGTCGGTTAAAACATCTATCCTAGGGCTGGCAAAGTGGTCCCATGAGTAGCAGTGCCTGCTGTGTGAGTCAACTCCAGAAAGCTGTCCTCTGGCTTCTACACTAATGCCATGGCGTGTATGCTCCTGCACATAGACAGACAGACAGACACATGTACTGCTTATTTCTAGAATTTTCTGTTTGGTATTTTTGTACCATGGTTGACTATGTGTAATTAGATCTGTGAAAACAGAGCCAGTTGAGAGGAACTCTGTTCACATCATCTCTTTGGTTCCTCAGAATGACCTCTGAGGTATAACAAGTCAACTTGCTACTTGACTGCTGTGTTATGCCTTCGAGCACTTTCTGCTTAAAGGCTACAGGCTCTGCCCCACTCTTTAAGGCTGCCCGTGGATGGCTGTGTTGGGAGAAGGTTTTTTCAAAGTCCCTCGCATATCAGTTTGTTGAGAGACATGAAGAGACGCCTGGCGGAGGTGGCCGACTTCCACTATGCTGCAAGCAAGGCCCTCCGCGTTCCTGCAGAGGGCAGTGAAGGGTCACCAGAGCAGCAGGCTGGCACCCCTGGATTCCTGACTTCCCCAGAACTGCACCGGGAACTGGTGAGGTAAGGTGGCCGGCTGCTGCTGTTTGTGCGGAGCCTAGATACAGAGCTTGGGCGTCCGCAGATTGTTGGATTCTATTGGTGGTGGTGACACTGATTGACCTGGAGACTTTGTTGAGTGTTTGAGTCTGCGTAGTGATGCAGAGGGCCGACACCCTTCCATTTCTTCAGTGTGAAAAAAGAAGGAAGTCAGAGCAAATTGGTCATAGCAGGCATGTGACACCAGAGCCTTCTAAATGGCTGTTTACAGAAAGAGGTGACCAAGGAAGACTCTTTAACTCTGAGATCCTTAACAAGATTCAGAGGCTTATCAACCCAGGTATGGATTCGCATGTCCCTCAGTGATTGGACTTTTGTAGTGAGCCAGGCTTGGTTAGCATAGTTTCTGCCTGTGACTCTAACTTAGTATAAATGGTTGTTTTAAAGCAAGATCACATAAAACATGGCTGTTAGGCGTTATCCTCAATTGCAAAATACCTTGGTGAGTGAAGAGACTCTGGTCTCAGTCTTGCTTTGACCCTGGACCCCCAGGGCTTGTCTCAGCCAATATCCTGAGTGATTAAAGGACTCCCCCCATCCCTTCCCAATGCCCCCTCCTTTTAAACCAGTTTTGCTAGAAGGTTTTCTCTTGGAACATTTTAGGTCTTTGGTACTCCCTCTTCTTCTCTTCAATTCCCCGAAAGTGGCCATTCATCTTCCTGAGTCAGGAGCTAGAAGAGAAAAAATATATACACACACATGTATATGTATTTTTATATATATTTTATATATATATATATATATATTGGGCCTTGTCTGTATCTTTCTTCCTTGACACACTGTCCTGATTATAAAGGGGGTAATTTTCCACTTTGTTGACCAGAGCTACTGGAGGCTGTCTTTTGGTTATCTGAGTCTGCCAACTACTTCTCTATGCTGTTATTCAAACAATGCCTTCGATACCAGTGATCTTAGCTAATAAATAGCTGGCTGTACTCTTTGACAAAGCAAAACAGAAATAAACTGTTAAAACGTATTTAAAAATAAAGACAGTTTATAAGCCCAGCTTTTAAAAAATATTCCTTTTTAATGAGAGCAAGGTACATAGATCCACAGTTTTGTTTATGGTTTCCTTGAGACAAGAGTGCCCATTGCTGTTAAGCTGGCAAGTGCTTGCAGTTGGGTAGAAACTAGCTTTTGGTATTTTCCGGGCACTAAGGCCGACCATGTTTGGCTTGACCAGGATCGCAAAGCACTGAGCTCAGATCTAGGGCTGCTGTGATATAAGCAGTCCTCTGACTCTCTCTGTGTACTCCCTCTTCAGTAGCAGGGTTCTCAGAGCCCCATTCCGATCTTTGCATAAGCAGGTTCCAGGTCCTGCTTTAACCGTGAGTGAGGAGCTCCATTGAGTCCCTAAGGAGAGGCAGTGGCTGCTAGACACATTCCTTCATGGAAGGCTTTTCACTCTCTCATGGTGGTACCAGGGTTCTTAGTGCTAGAAGACACTCCATTTGTCTGTGTATCGTTTTACCTTGTCTGTACTTGTGTTTTGTCTTTCAGGCTCTTCAATGTGTACACATTGTGGCTGGAAGATGAAAGTTTTCAGAGAGGAGACACCTATATTCCTTCTTTACCAAAGCATTATGATGCTCACAGGCTAGCAAAGGTGATGCAGAATCAGCAGGTAAAACTATGAAAACGCCCTAAAAAAGCATTTCTAAATGTAAATTCAACTGGCTATAGTCATCCCCAGTAGTAAAACTGCTTACTCATGGAATGGGTGGTCACACATAGTCATTCTGGAGGTGATGGGGGGACGTCCTGTCACTGTCTGCTTCTGATTGTCCTTCTGGAGTGCCTTGCTTCCAGTCCCATGTGTTCTTTTAAGTCATCTGGCAGACACAAATGTGTTTAAGTCTTTTTCAGCCCTAACATGTAGTGTCAGTTTTCTCCCCGTTTCTGTAGCTAGCCTGGGAGGAGGCAGACAAGCAGGAAAGAAGGCCTCTCTCCAGTATTGTGTCATCTAGGAGCTGAGTTTGGCAGCTGTTGACTCAGACTTAGAACCTGTAAATGCCAGTTGTCTTTATAAATACCATTAAGGTTATTTATTTATTTATTTATTTATTTTTTAAATTTTCTGTATATGAGTCTTTTGTCTGCATGGAAGACTGTGCAGCCATGGAGTTCCGGATGATTGTTAGCTGCCATGTGGGTGCTGGGAACCAAACCCGGTCTTCTGCACGAGCAACGAGTGCACTGAACAGCTAAGCCATCTCTCTAGATTGGAAGGTTTTGTTTGTATTTATTTTTACAGTGTGACTCAGTACCCACCACCGAGAGCGGTAGACGAGTCTGTTTAGCCTACGGGTCTTACCCTTTATTTTGTTTCCTTTCACAGCTTGTCTGTTGAAGAGACCAGCTACGGTTGTCCCTGTGTTCTCACGCTCTCAGTTCTGCCGATTTTACATAGCAGCAAAACATATTTTGTGGGGTAGCTTAATATATTTTTCTGTCTCCTGTATTTCTTGTAAATTTGCATTAATTTAATCCGGTTTAATTTAATCCAGATTAATTTATTATTCCTGGATTCATTCATTGTTTTGCTCTATGGCTCAGATAGACTGTCACTCACTGTATAGCCCAGAAGCCTTGAACTTGGATCCAGTGCTCTTGTTTTAACCTTCTGAGAGCTGAGATTACAGGTGTGAGCTTCCATGTTTATTTAGCTTCAGTATCTTTTTTTTTTTTTTTTAATGTTTTAAAGATTTAATTTTATTATTTTTAATTATTTTAAATTTAAATTTATTTTTAAGTGTATGTGTATGTCTGAGGGATAGGTATGTATACATGTATGTATTCAGCTGTCCACTGAGGCCAGAGGCTCCAGTTCCAGGTGTTGTCAGCTGTCTAACATGGCTGCTGGAGATTGAGCCCATATCCTCTGTATGATCAGCACACATTCTTAACGGCTGAGCAATCTCTCTACTCCCGCGTTTATTTTAAAATCTTACTTTAAACAATATTTTATTTTCTTTATATGTCTTATAATGCATATAATTTAGTAGCCTAGTAAGTAGTGTGGGTATTAATGTTCTAAATTAGTACACTAATACGGTTCATTAATATGCATATAGTGGGCCTGTTCAGCATTTTCTTTCCTCATCATGGTATATAGGCAACACGTTTTGTAACTCCTGCTAAGGTCGTTAGTGGTCATTTGCAGTTCAGTTCACACTAATGTTGGAAGCCTCGTGGATCACCTCAGTGTAACTGAGTGTCTCACTGAATTAAATTCACAGCTGCGTGAGTGAGTGCATGGTTCGTCTGCTCACGTTCAAGTGCTTTGTCCTGCCCTAGGACCTGTGGTTGGAGTATGTGAATATGGAGCGCATACATCATGAGTTCCAGGAGACAGTTGCTCTGTGGACACAGGCCACACTTGAGGCCCATTCTGGGCCCTGCAGCTCTTCAGCACAGCTGGACTTCACGGACCCTTTGCTGGGTGAGTCCTGTGACACCAACGCCTTTGAAAGAAGGAGTGTTTGAATCAGAGTTGTTGAGGTTAAGGTTCCCACACTATCTCTTCAATGAGAATTGTTCTTTAAGAGGTCCCTGTTTGAAAACAATAAAAATAAAAAACAAATACTGTTTAAGTTGCTAGGAAAAAATGTTTGATTTTTCCTTTACTTGCCTGATACTGAGGGATAGACCCTAAGCCCTGAATGGTGTAAACAGGATTGGCGATGAGTCATCTTTCCTGAAGGAAGTTTAGTGGCAGGGGGCTCGTGGGGCTCTCAAGCACTCACTCAGTTTTCTCTCTCACTGCCTCACTGTCCTGTGAGTGGCATCTGCCTCCAAACCCAGTGGCTGCTCACCTTGTCCTCTTTGCTGTGCATGGCATTGGCCGGAAGGGAAGGCTCCTGGAAAGAACTGCTTTAAGAAGGTGCCCTAGGCTCTCTAGTTATTCCTTATTGGCCCGGACCTAGCCACACATCTGTCTGCCGCTGAAAGTGAGGCCTCCTGCTCGGGACTTAGTTCTTTTTCGATGCTTTAAAGTGTAACTTGAAATGTAGTCAATTTGGTTTTGCAGTTTTACATTTAGAAGCTGTTTTTTTTTCTTTTATAGTGATTTTCTCTGTATCTGGAACCCTTACCATGAAGTAGAAATGCTTTAGATTCTTTTTCTCCTTCCTTCCTTCCTTCCTTCCTTCCTTCCTTTTTTTTTTTCTTTTTTTCTTTGAGACTTGGTCTCACTGTGTACCTCTGACTGGCCATAGCTTGCTGTCTAGATCAGGATGAACTGACAGAGATCCACCTGCCTCTGGCCCGGGAGTGCTGGGATTACAAGTGTGCTTCTTTAAAGGCTGCTTGTTCCTTGCAGTTGATTTTTCTAGAAAGACTGTGCATTTAAATTATAAATTAATGTGTCAGGCTAGGTTACAAAGGCCATTTAACCTGCAGAGTTGCTGTATATGCCCAATTTTAAAATATGGAAAATTGTATCTGAGTTTATTTTTAATATTAATTATGAAATATATTTTTATAATGTAGATATAACAAATTGTTAACCTATTACGATTATAGTGTACTAAAACATTGAGGTGATCAATGGAGAGGCAGGGATAGTCTTTATTTTAATTGCCCCAGTCTACTTGTTAGTTAGATGAAGGAAAAGAAGATCCTCTCTGGGCTTGAGTTCCCATCTGGTGAACAGTTTCATCTAAGGCACCAGCATTTTCTGAAATTCCAACATTTCTCTCCTTGTTTTTCTCCCAGAAATATTTTTGTGATTATAAAATTCGTATGTTCACATTTGAAAAGCTCTGTGGAGAGGAACAGAGGAGGATGGGTACCTGCCTTCAGCTTACCACATGCCAGTGACTGCCTTTGGCATCCGTGTGGTGGGTAAACTGAGGCAGGCAACCATTGAGGTCAGTACTTACAGCCACTGACCAGGGTGGATCCAGATGCCTACAGTGGCAGCCAGCGATTAGAGAAGTTACTCTGCAGACTGTTTTCTGAGGGAACAAAGCTTAGTTTACTGGGGCTGGCACCGTATGTGGCCAGCAGAAAAATTAGGAACTCTTTTAACTCTTTGGGGCTGGTGAGAAAGAAAAGGAAAGAGAATGTTCTTTCTTACACACACACACACACACACACACACACACACACACACACACCCTGAGTGGATGAAACAAAAGGCAGAGTCCAATAACTTCATACACACAGACTTGCATGCATACAGACATGCAGACATACATGCATACAGACATGCAGACATACATACATGCATACAGACATACATACATGCATATAGACATTCATGCATACAGACCTACAGTCAAACATATTCACGTTCACACATAGAATGGATAGAGCAAAGCTCCAGCAGCAGGCCCCAAGTATTCCACATAGACATACACAAATACACACAACTGGTGGAAGGAAGGAGCAGTGTGCCAACCCCCATTCACACAGACTCTACACACACAGTTGATGGATGGGAGAGACCATGTCCCAGCCGTACCATCTTTTATTTTTAATTCCATGGCTTATATATATCCCAGCAAAATCTTTTAAGCATATAACTACAATGTGATTACATTTTAGTTTTCTTCTAGTGAATGATTATGACAAAACAGTGTGTTTTCTACTACCTTTACAAGAATTAACATTACGTAGCACAGGTTAAAAAAAACAAATTATTCCAAAAAACCAAAACCACGTACATTCATAACCAAGCAACTTGTTTTAGATTAACAAAGTGTGAGCTCCAAGGTAGCCTCCTCAGCCAGCTTCTCTTACCTGGAAGCTGGCAATTTGTGGGTACAAAGAAAGAAGTGCTTATTTTATTATTTGTCTTTAAAAGTAATCTTGTAAAAATCTTAAAAGAATCACAAATCTAAACTTTTATATAATGATCAGTCATATCTACCTTAAATTCCTGTTCTAAGCTTCACTGACTTCATAATTTTTTTCTGTTCTATTTCATAGTGCCCATTCCCTTCTCATCTATTTCTATGAAGTTTCTCAGGACAGAGACACTAAACTTCCTTCTTCGGGATTGATCTCATCTATTATCCAGATAATCCAGCTGTTTAGATCTGCCCCGTAGACACCGCATGCTAACATTAAGTTCAAACTAGCATGCCATACAAGACTGTCCAGTAATTTAAGATCATGAAGCTTGGCTCTTAAACCATTAGATTATAAATTCTGTGTGTGTTGTGGGGGCAGGAGTGTGCATATCTGTTTGTGTGTGTGTATGTGCTCATGCACACGTGTGGAAGCAGAGGTCAACCTTGAATGTAATTCTTTATGCACCTTACTTTTTGAAACAAGCCCCCTGTTGGCCTGGAGTTCACTGAATAGGCTAGTATGGCTGCCCTGCAAGTTCCAGGGCTCCAGCGGTCTCTGTGTTTCCATCCCTGGACTATACATGTGAGCCACTGTAGGACAGTGGACCATGCCAGGAAACTTGGTAAGGTCTAGTGGGTTCAGAAACCCTGGCACCCACCTGAAGAATGTAGGTGTTTCACCTACTCCCAACCAGATTCCTGGCCTGAACATGTGAGCACTACTCCCCACATAAAGGACGTGACCACTGGTCACTTAGCACAGAACGCAGAGTTCCCCATGCTAATGAGATATCTAGATGGGTCCTGAGGGTTTAGCCAGTAAGCTTCCTTCTCAGACATTCCTTCCTGTAAAAAGGTGTTTAATCTCTGGTCCACCCTGAGGAAGTGGTATGCATCTGTCTTCTACTACCAGTAAATAATATGGACAAGCAACGACTGTCTTTCTCATCAAGGACCACCGTGGGGGGATATGTGATTTCCAGTGGCTACTGAATGCTTGAGAGTTAGAGAACCCCAGCTTTGGCCTCAGCCTGCGTCATTTCCCACCCAGGCTGAGGTCCCCATCTTAGGCTATGCTTTCTTATCCCCTGAGAGGTGTATCAGCCCTTGGCGTAAGCCTATCACCTGATGACAGCATAGATGAAATGCAGCCTAGTGCTCTGTGTTTAGTCTGCCTGAGCAGAGCTCACATACCCCAGTGGTGAGATGGAATGCCGACCCACAAGCCACTGGACAAAGTCCTTTCTTTTTATCTTAGTTCTTGGTATTGGACTAATAATGTTTGTATATCCAGAAGTTGGTACACTGATCTCTTCAGCCATGCTCCTGATTACCTACCTCCTAGTAGACTATTAGTAGGCTTGTGGGATTTATTCAGAACTTGAAAGAACCACACATTTAACCATCCATTTAAGTGCCTTTTGATTAAGGAACTATTCTGAAAGTCTCTAACATTCTTTTCAGAATTAACAGACCAGGGCTTTGCCTACTTAGTGTATTACCACCCCTTGGTGTCCATGACTGAGTAAGTATGGCTTTTCTTTCAGCTAAAGCAAGGGTTCTAAGTAACTTAGAGAAGCATGAGGCTCCGCATCCTCCTCTGATTCTGCACCCCATGAGGCCTCCTGTGCCTCTCATTTCCTCAGCTGTGCTGTTGACACAGAAGGACACCACCCAGCTCATGTGCACAGACCTGAAGCTGCTGCAGCAGCAGGCCAGGTAAGACGTGAGACCATGAGGACTGTACTTCCTGTTGTTGCTTTGTCAGCTGTGATGACCTCAGACATGGGTTGGCTTCCTCACCAGCGTTCTCACCACTGCACTCGTCCAGGTAGTTTACTCAACTGAGTTGTGACAAGTCTGTTGTCACAAGTCTTTGTGGTTTTTTAAAATTTCATATACATATGTGTTTCTATATGTGGCTGTGAACATAGGAACCCAAGCCCCACAAAGGCCAGAGGTGTTAGATTCCCTGGAGCTGGAATTACAGGCAGTTGTGTGCCACCTCAAATGGGTGCTGGGAACTGAGTGGGTCCTATGGAAGTGCAATTGTAGGCTGTAATTTAAGCTTGGAAGTGTGATCTCTTCCTCTCCTAGCTCCCAAGTAATTGATAAGGGACCTGCTAAGTTTATTAACAAGTTTTAAGCACTATGCCTGGGCAGATAGTCACCTCTTCTAGCCCTCTAAACCGTCTACTTCCCAGCCACAGTCCCGTGACTTGCACTTGGAGTCTCACTCTGGCTTGCACTGCTCTATGTGTGTCCTCACAGCAAATGCTTTGGTGACCTCATCACGACTTTCTGGACCTTCTGCCTCATGACCACCTCTCCCTTCTTGGAGTCTTTCTTTACCTCCACTCTCTTCTCCTAGGACCCCAGGCTAGGAAACCAGTCTTCCTATCTCTGCCTAGCTGTAGGCTTATCAGCTCTTTATTACCAATCAGAGATAATTGGGGTGCATTCTTAACACAACATTGACACAGGAGATGGCTCAATAACCATGACAGTGTTAGCGTCCAGACTTTTACCAGCTCTCTGGGCACAGAAATAGGCAATTGTAGTGTATATACAGTGCCCAGAAGCATCCTCCATCCTGCGGTGCATGTGCTTACTGAGCCATCTCTCCAGTCCCTGTGTCAGGTCTTTAATGTCATGCTATATGGTATTCTCATATGCTGTCAGTCGCACATAGTTCCTGTGGGGTTTTTCTCAGGTCAGTAGTTCTGGCTAAGGCGTTTTATCCTTCCTTTCAGAACACTGTCTGGTACTGGAAAGATGGTGTTAGTTAGAGGAAGCAACATGAAGCTCACGTTCCTGTGTCAGTGCTTTGCTCTTCTCCCTCTGTGTTTAGAAAAAGGACATAGGCACTTGGTCAAAGGGCAGGAGAATCATTTGTGCGGAGTTACATGGTACATACAGAACAGCCAACTATTTAAGGTTTGGTTCTCAACCACAGTCTTGAGGAGTGTACGTGGACAAGACTTTTATTAACAGACAAGCCTAGCTTTATAAATTCCTTGTGAGCCATTTCTTTTATTGACAGTTTTCTTTGGCTACATTTGATTCAGTCATTTGATGCTTGTATGTTGTAACATGCATGAGTATTTGTCTGCTAATAGACTACTGTCATGTTATGTTCTGCATGTGCATGTGTGGTAATGGGGAATTGAACTACACGTTACAAAAGGCTGTGAGCTGCCATGTGGATGCTGGGTATTGATGCTGAGTCCTAGATCCTCTAGAAGACCAGCCAGTACTACTGAGAGCTGAGCCCTCTCTCTAGCCCCAACCTCTTGGTCATTTTTAACATAACCTTTCTTGACTTTGTTTTCCCTCATGGGGTTGCTTTTTCAGAACTGCCACTTTCCGGGAATCGCAGCAGATTGCCTTGGATGGTGAGCTGTTGGAGATGATGCCCAAACAGTATGTTAACCGTGAAGAGCAGACCACCCTGCACCTGGAGTGCAGGGGCAGCAGTGGCAAGAAGTGCCAAGGAGCAGCTGTTGTAACAATTCAGGTGAGGGTCTTTCATTTCTTCATAATTTAGAGAATTTTAATTGAGTCCCTTATATTGGCATATTGCTGAGAAAGATCCAAAGAAGGAGGGCATGTGACCTGTGTCCGAAACAGTTTTAGAGTTTTATGGAGAGCAAAAATACACAGAGAGCAAACTAGATTGTCCTCAATTTCCCAAGCTAACAAAAATACTAATTTGTGTACAAATGTAGCTCCAGAACACATTCTATGACAGATGTGTCATGCAAGAAAATACTTAGTGAGGAATTCCGAAAGGAGGAAAACCATTTGAAAAGTTCCCAGGATGCTTGAGTTGAGCCTCCTAAGATTTTGATGATGGCATTTTGGGTACAGTTAGAAGACATAGTGGAATGGATTCCTGTGTTGCTATTTAGGTCCAGCGTAGTTCGGTTAGTTTCAGGTGTTTTGGGGAAGAGTGGTCAGGGTTCACATGGGCAAGGTTGTCACCAGTGATTCTAGGGCTGAAGGGATGGTAGCTACTGAGGACAAGTGAGGGAAACATAGTTGGGCAGAGCTTGCCAATGCATACATGAAATACGTATCAATCTGTTTAAAAATTTCAACTACCTGTCACTGCTACACCAGCAATATAGACAGAAGTTGGTTCTGAGATGTTGTTAGTTCAGAGGGAACTGAGCCTAAGCTAGCCTGTAAAGCACTTAACCTCACATCAAACTCTGAATAAACATTTTATGTATCTTATTTGATCCTCACAACAATGCAGTGAGATGTGTATTTTGTTATCTTCCTTTTCCATGTGGAGGGCGTACCTCACCCCTCTGCAGCATTGCCTGTGCTGGTGATGGGTCCTTTGGAGAAAGGAGTGCTTGCTGCCTGTCTACACTTGCATAGAATACTTTGTGTTAGCTTTAAGACATGGAGTCATTTAATCACCCATTCTTGTCTTCAGAACTCTCCACCCCTCCCTTTACAAGTCCACACTGAACTGTTCTAGTTTATCCTGTATTGCTTTCTAGAGAGCACTGCTTCCTCTAAAAATCTCTTCTAAATAATCTGTTAGACTTATGTAATTTCCAATCCCTTGAGATTTACTTCAGATTTTTTGTTTATAGTTGTATGCATCTAATGTTAAAGGATCGACTTGTAAGTCAAGATAACTTCAGGCTCTGTTCTCCCCTTGTGTTGAAGCACTCAAACTCCTAAACACTGCCGTCTTTGACCAGGTGCTTCTAAAAGCTGGTTTCCTTTAGTGACTTTCCCCTCAGTTACCAAAGACAAGGTAGAGGTATTTAAGAGAGATCACTTGCTAAGTTGGGAAGCTGGAAGACAAGCCTGCTAGCCTGGGCAGAGTTAGAACTGGACAGGGAGAAGTTTAGATGCATCTGGTGATCGTAAGAGGGAGATGGTTTATCACGAAGCTTAGGGCTTTGTTTTTTGTTTGTTTTGTTTTGTTTTCATGATAGAGCTTCAGTGTATAGCTCTGGCTGTAAACCAGCCTGGCCTTGGGCACACAGAGATCCTCCTGCCTCTATTTCCTGAGTGCTGAGATGTAAGGGACAGGCTCTTGCTCTGGCCTGTGAACAGCCAGGGTCTGACAGTGGATAATGGTACTAGACAGAGCAGAGAGTAGCAAGAGCCAACACTACCTCTTTCTCTCCAGAAAAGGAGATCACAGTATTGTATGTATGAATTCCTGAATTGAAATTTCTTCTGTAATCTTGTGTTTTATTAATTTTGAGATGAAAAGGAATCTCTTGTGAAAATACTTTCAAAGTAACTTTCCGTTGAAGGGAGTTAAGAAAGGTAATAGATTGTGCACATACATACTTGTGCCTTTCTCTCTCAGAAGACTGGCAGTTGCTAATGTTACTTAATAAAGGAGGGCAAGAAGGCTCATTAAAGTAAAGATGGATGGGGTGACGGGTGGCACTCTGAGGGAGCAGGCGCAGTGGCGTCTGTCTATAAGCCCAGCATGCCAAGAGGCTGAGGCCACCTGAGCTGTCACCAAAGAGATACAAGAAAGGAAACAGGACAGAGACATTTGTTTTAAGAATTTGAAAGAGTTGCTGTCTGTGGCCATGACGTCATTAGAAATATTCCAGTTCTCGTAAAGCCAGTTTTAGTCTTCTGCTGGTCGCTGCGCTCATTTGTCCAGGCCTTGACTGTAGCTCATTTGTCCAGGCCTCTG
>JADRCH010000107.1:6300099-6312045 GCA_019843965.1 Rhynchomys soricoides | reverse complement strand
CCCGGTTTATACAGTGCTGGAAGTCTTGTCTCTCCTGGGCAACCATGGTATTATATCCCTAGCCCTTCTCTTAAAGAAGACCAACCCCCTTGTGTGTGTGTGTCTCTCTCTCTCTCTCTCTCACACACACACACACACACTCACACTCACACACTCCCCCAACCATTACCCTTTGATCTCTCCACCTAGATCATAGACAAAGCAAAGATCCAGGCTATGTGTGCCTAGCATAAAGAGGAAGATGTAGATGCGGTTAGCACAACATCCACCATGTTAAACAAAAATACACACAGTGACGAAGTGAAAAAATAAGATGCAATACAGGAAAGTGGGGTAGTAAGTGGGACAGTGGGTACTGCTGTGAGGGCTGAGAGGCTGGTGTGAGCGAGTGCGGACACGAACCAGCTCCTGAGGAGTCTTGTGCAATTCTCAGTTCCTAGAACAGAATCAAGCACTTAGTGGGACTGCTCCTGGATGTAAGAGTCAGCCAAAACTTGTCAGAAGTGCAGGGAGAATTGTGGCCCGAGGATGATGACGACAGAAACAGTGGTCACTTCTAAGGGAACCTAGTTCTCTTGCATGCGCATGATGTGAGGACAGTCTCAAGTGACCGCCCCCGTGCTCTTTTGAGACAGGATCTCTCACTGACTGGTGCTTACCAAGTTAAGCCTACTGTGGAACTGTCTGCATACCACCATGCTGCTCTTGGGTCCTGTCCTCACTGCATGACAAGCATTTTACTACCTAGGGCATCTCCCCAGACCTCCAGTGGATCCAGTGCAGTATGATGCCTGTGGTTAACTGTGTCCAGGAGAGCATGTTGATCCCAGGCCGGGAGACTCTGACGTTTCTCAGCCCTCTGTCCCCTCTCTCTCTCCAGAAAGGGAGAGGGAGATGGAGAAGGAGGAGACAGGGAGGGAGGGGGAGATGGAGAGAGAAAAGAAGAAAAGAAAGAAAAAGGAAAGGCCCCAGCAAGGGAAGATGCCATGTGCTGGTTCTGTTTGATGGGATTTGAGCAAGGAAAACACGGAAACTAGGAAACTAGGAAGCATTGATAAGGTAGTTCATCATCACATCAGTTTACAAGCAAATGTATAGACACAAGCTGTGGTATTTTTATAAGAAATGCATTTAAGCCACGTGTGGTGGCACATGTCTGAAGTCCAAGCGCTTGGGAGCTAGAGGCAAGAGAATCAGGAGTTCAAGGTCCGTCTGGGCTAAAAAGTGAAATTTAGGCCAGCCTGGGCTAAATAGTGAGTTTTAAGCCAGCAGCGTTATGTGAGACCTTATACAACACACACATGATAGAAGAAAAATGTTATTTAATTTCAATTTGATTCTACATAAAAAATGAATTCTTTAATAGTTCCCCTGCTCTAAGTGATGGGAATTGAACTTAGAGCCTTGTGTATTAGGCACGTGCTCTTGTCACTGAAAGCTACATTTTTATCCCTCGCCCTCACTGTTTTTTTGTTTTTGTTTTTTAAATTGTCAAGGGTCTGTATGTGTAGCACAGGCTGACCTTGAACTCATGATCCTTCTGCTTCTGTCTTGTGTTAGAATAATCCTTGATAGTTCTTGGCATATTTTCCCCATTCATTATTCATTCAATCAAGTTTTGGGTTAAATTGTATTGTTGACTATAATAATGTTCTCTGCCTCACATCGCCAGGGTACTTATAATAAAATGCCCATCCTAGAAGTATTAGGAGAAAACAAGACTGTTGAGGGCTGGCTCTGGTAGATCATACCTCTAACCCTAGCACTTAGAGGCAGAGGCAGAAGGATTGCCATGAGATTGTGGCCAGCCTGGGCTATAGAGTAAGACCTTTTTTATTTTTTTATTTTTATTTTTTTTTAAAAAAAAGCAAACAATAATAACAAAAAGTCTGCTGATTCCTTGAATTGTTATTAGTTTGAAGGCATGTGCAAGAATGAAGCAATAAGCCAGCAGGTCCATGTTCTGCAAAAAGAAGTGAGGCAGTTCCAAGCAGAAGCTGCTCAGCCCCCGGCACTCAATGTTGTGGAGGCTGCTGTGCATGCAGAAAACTTGATCACGTGAGTCCTGTGGCCTGTCATCTCAAAGTTGGCTTTGCTGTTGATGGCACTCATGCATGCTACCTTGCCTCTCCCCCACCTCACACCTCTGATCATTTAGTACGGAAATCAGCAAACTAGGGCCTTTGGGTCCCATCTGGCTAGCTATCTGTTGTAATAAATGGTTTTACTGGAGGATAGCCATCTCTGTCTCTCATAAGGCTGTGACTTAGGAGCTTCGACAACAGATGTGACTATTTGTGATACTTGTTTATGGCCCACAAACATAAAATACTTCCTATCTGGCCCTATCCAGCAAAAGTTTGCAAATCCTTGAACTGTAGGATGATCCTGTGCATTGGGATTCAGTGATGGGGGCTTTACCTCTCCAGTTTACCCTGGAGTTACCTCACCCAGAAGGTTACTGTTGTCAACCCAGCTTGTAAAATAAAGCTCACCACCATTGCTTACGGGGATGAGGCCTTTTTAACTTGCCTGTGACCATTGTGGTTTTCTCTGAGTGCTCCTGGCATGTATTCACCTTTCCTAAAGCCAGCTGGACAAAGCTTGAAAGGAAGTTATCTTAGTTTAACATCACTCCATTTTGTGGCAAGCCACTGATCCCTTCAGCAAATGGGGGTGGTGTGTAGAGGGCCTTGAAGCCCCCTGTGTAGGAGGTTTGGGAAAGATTAGACCAGGTTAACCACAGGTTGGTATTTTTATCACTGGGAAGATACTGCAAAGCATGAG
Source organism: Rhynchomys soricoides (assembly GCA_019843965.1). Classification (NCBI taxonomy): domain Eukaryota; kingdom Metazoa; phylum Chordata; class Mammalia; order Rodentia; family Muridae; genus Rhynchomys; species Rhynchomys soricoides. The sequence goes on along the minus strand of JADRCH010000107.1, from coordinate 6,309,258 downwards.
CATTAGAAGAAAATCTTAGGCACAAACTTTAGATGTATTTGTTTTATGAGTGCTTTTCCTGCAGGTTATGTACTTGTACCACTTGTGTGCCTGGTGTTCATCTCACCCTCAGGCATATGTTAGATTTTAAAATATAGAGAGATCAACATACTTGTGTTTTAAAATATACAAAAATATGCAAAAGGAACTGAATTACATACAATATATGAAAACTTTAATAAATGCCAAAATGTTAACCATCCTTATAATAACAGCTGACTTTTATTTTCTCTAGGGAAGTATAAAAGCATTACTGCATCTCTAAAGTGAATTTTTAGGTAATTGATAGGTACACATTTACCACATGTAATAATTTTAAGGTGCTATTTACATAGGGTTCTGGAGACTCTTACAGATACTGCCTGAGGAATATAGGAAATCAAAGAGACATTTGAGAATGTGGATTTTTTTTTTTACTGAAGACAAATATTGTGCTCATGTTTCCCCACAGGGCCTTAGTGAACACTTATAAGTTACAGCCTACACCTGGAGTTCAGAAAATTGGCATCAGCCTTTTCTTTACTGTTGTGGACTACGTCAGCGATGAGACCCAGCGCCACCCTCCTACAAGGCAGTTCTTCACTTCATGCATCGAGATCTTGGGACAGGTGAGTCTGTTCCCAGTTGTTAGTCATGTGTGGACAGGCAGGGAATCTCCACAGTATCTTGACTACCTACAGTCAGAAGCCTCTTGAGACTGCTGGCTTCCTGTATGATGTTGGTAGAATTTTTTGGCATTAGAATGCTGCTGCTTCTACAAGAGAGATTAAGTTATTCATATTTGAAAAGCTAGGGAGATGTTAGATTTTGGCATAGGTTGTTGGTATTATTAAAAATTACATTGTTAAAGTTTCTTTATCATTTGTAAAATAGTTTCCAATTAATTTTAAAGTTTGTCCTCAGTCTGATTCTGTATAGCTGATACCATTTCCTTCATAGTCCTTGGAAATGACCAAGTGGAGTGAGTCCTAGTGGCATAGCTACTTAGGATCCCAAGTTCAAGGCCTGCCTAAGGCTACAGAATAACTTCAAGTCCAACCTGGGCAACTTAGTAAGTCATTGTCACAAAAAAGTTATAAAACAAACAAAAACCCAAACCATAGGTCAGTGGTAAAGTACTTGCCCAGCATGCATGAGAGACTTACGTCCAGTTCCCAGTATTGCTATTTATTTAAAATATTTCAAAATTTGTATTGCTTTTATGCTTGCATGTATGTGTCTGTGTGTTACACAAATATGTGTATGTGTGGAGGCTAGAGCTTTATCACTTTCTGACTTGAGACAAGTTCTGTCACTGAATCTTGAGTTAGGCTGGTCACCTTGTGATTTCCTGTCTCCATCCCAACCTCTGTCAGCTTTAGGTGCACACAGCCACTGCATCTGGCGTTTCATGTGGGTGCTGGGCTTAGACCCAGGTCCTCAGTGTGCGCAGTGTGCATCTTTCGCCCGAGCTGTTTTCCCAAGCTCTCTGCAGCTCAACTTCTTTCAAATTATGTGTCTTTTGATGCATTTATTGGCAGAGCATGTGTGTGTGTGTACATGTGAGTGTGTGTGTATATGTGAATGTGTGTGTGAGTGTGTGTATGAGTGTGTGTGTGTGTTGCTGATTATTTTCCTTTGTACATGTTTTGGGTTTTGATTTGATTGAAAGAGTTCTTTATAGTTTTTAGCCTAGTGTTTAGAAATCAATATATTTTTCTAGTTCAGTTTTCTTTCATTTTATGATTCTTTTGTCTAGCTGAGTTAGAATTTTAGTATAGCTATACCATGAGCCCTGCCTATTATTTTTTAAAAATTATTTATTTATTTTATGTAGGTGAGTACACTGTAGCTGTCTTCAGACACACCAGAAGAGGGTATCAGATCCCATTACAGATGGTTGTGAGCCACCATGTGGTTGCTGGGAATCGAACTCAGGACCTCTGGAAGAACATTCAGTGCTCTTAACCACTGAGCCATCTCTCCAGCCCCTTCCTGTTATTTTTGTTGTGATCAACATTAGCAAAACCTTCCTAACCCTGAGCTGCTTAGAGAGTCACTTAGATTCTAGGACATTTTAGCCTCTAAGCCACATTAATTTATTATTATCATTATTGAAACAGGGTCTCACTTTTTGGCTCTCGATGACCAGGAACTCACTATGTAGACCAGGCTGTTCTCAAACTCACAGAGATCCCCCTGCCTCTGCCTCTCTGGTGCTAGGATTAAAGGTGCATGATTTGTGGTATCATTTTATTTTATATATTTGTTTACTAAAAGTTATTTCACCTTATTTAGTAACCTTGAAGATTGACTGCTTAAAATAAGAGGGAAGGGAAAATTGAGCCACCAGTCTTCTTTTATTTTGCCCAGGTGTTTATTAGTGGCACCGAATCCGAGTGCAGAAAGTTGCTTCAGACCATCCTGAAGAACAGGCGGCTCTGTTCTCTTCTCTCTCCTTTCTTCACCCCCAATGCTGCGCCTGCTGAGTTCATCCAGCTGTATGAGAAAGTGGTGAAGTGTCTGAGTGAGGACAACAGTGACATGATCTTCATGCTGCTCACCAAGGTGCTCATGAGTCGCCTGGGCAGCATCAGAAATGACTGCCGCTTCCCATGTCACAGAGCCATGGGGGTTTGCCATGGATCCCTTACACATCGCATGATCTTTGAATAGTCTGACTTTACAGTCTCCCCTCTGTGGGAAGGGCATAGCTATACTGTATAGACAGTCTTATTGCATGTAGTATGAATCCCCAAAGGATCACATCCCAAGCTTTCTTTAGATATTTCATGAAATATTCCTAATAGGAGTTTAATAATCCTTTTAAACTTATCTTGAACTTGTAACTATGTTGTTTGATGTGTGAGTTATTATGTGTCAGACTCTCATGTTGTCAACAAGCCCAGACTAAGCAAGCTTCTTTTGTCCTCATTTTGAATAGAAGACTCTGAGAGAGCAAGGCAGTGACTTAAGTAGAGGAGAATGTCAGCGCTTCAGCTGTGCTTCTGTGACAAGGTTTAAATGGTGACAAGGATGAAGTGCTGGGATCTGGCACTTTTTAGGGCTAAGAGACTGACCTCAGTTCAGAACAAAGGTGAATATATTTTATAGAATGGAAAATTGAGAGATTCCAGCATTCTGAATTTTTATAAACTTAAGTAGGTAACTATGTCAGTAAAACCATGGCTGCTAAATACGCTCTTAAGTGCTGCTCAATTCTGACACTGTCAAATGAGGGGCAGCTCTGAAGCTCTGACGGGGTCTCAGAGGGACTTTCTATGATGGTGAATTGGTGGTCAGTGGAGGGTTTCTGTTCTTGCTTTGTTTTGTTTGCAGTGCTAGGTGTCAAACCTAGGGCTGTGAACACTCAAGGTGAGGGTTGTGCTTCTTATCACAGCCTTACCTAACCCCGAGGAAGGTTGGATGTGGAGGAGGTTGAGGCTCCAAGGACATTACCTCAGAGCTTTGGTAATGGATGGGATGGTGCATCATGGTGCCCATTGCTTATCTCCACGCACAGTTTAGTCTCTGTGTTAGGAGACAGGTACTGCTAGGCTGTCTTTGGTTTTTAAATTTGCACAGATCTCTCTGCTACATCTGATTTTCTAACATAAATAAAATGGCTTCTTGTTTGTGTTTCTTTTTAGTTCGATGTTCAACAGTGGTTGAACAGCACTAAACCCCCCCTGTCTGGCCGCACCAGGCTCCTGGAGTCCATTCACTTGGCACTCACTGCCTGGGGCCTTGAACCAGAGGAAGATATTCTGATGCCATTTAATCTTTTCTGTAAGCACTGGACTTACCTTCTACTCTACCAGTTCCCTGACCAGTACAGTGACGTCCTCAGGCTGCTGGTGCAGAGTAAGTGTCTTCATGTGGTCATGATTGAGAAGACCCCACTTCACAGATGCCATCTAAAAATGTTAAGATGAGGCCAGAGAAGTGGCTTAGCAGGTCATTGCCACCCAAGCCTGATGACCAGAGTTCAGTTCCTAGAAACCATGGTGGAAGGACACACACACACTCACATTAATAAAATTTCTTAATCACTGTAGGAGAGTGGTGTCACCTCTGCCCTCACCTTCCAGTCCAGTGGCTTCAGTGGAGCTAACTCCCACTTAAGCCACATTTGTTGTCTCTACTTTGCTCTTCTTACCACTATCCCTAAAAATTTGGTTTTGGACCATCATCACCATCACCATCACCATCACCTCCTCCTCCTCTTTTTCCTCCTCCTCCTCCTTCTTCCTCCTCTTCTTCTTCTTCCTCCTCCTCTTCCTCCTCCTCCTCCTCATCACCACCGTCACCACACCACCACTTTGTAAAGTACACACGTTCTTTGATTCAGGTTGTAAAAGTGATTTGGGAAAAACACAGACCTGCTGTCTCTGCCTTTTTTTTTTTCTCTAGGCTCTGCAGAGCAGCTCCTGAGTCCTGAGTGCTGGAAAGCCACTTTGAGAGCCCTGGGATGCTATGCCCCAAGCAGCCAGCAGGGGACAGCCTCCATAGAGAGCTCTGTGCTTCACGGTGCCTCGAATGTTCTCTTGTCAGACAAGCAGGTGTGTAACCTCTGCTCTGACAGTTTTGTGCATTCTTTTCCATTTCCCTTGCCATGAAGTTTTAAATAATTGGAGCATGTTTAAAAGTTGGTGTTTTTGTTTTGTTCTGGTGTGTGTGTGTGTGTGTGTGTGTGTGTGTGTGTGTGTGTAAGAGCTCCATGGTTTTCTTCCACATCTGCTTCCTCTGTCCCCTTTGTCTAGCCTGCTTTTCTCTTACGATCCTGCTTGTAGTTCTGTCCCTACCTGAACAGAGCAGTGCCAGCATTCCCCCTGTATAAACCTTCAGCCCCACCTGAGGTCATCTGATTCATCCCTGAGACCACTCCACGGGTCCTGCAGAGCCCTTCATTTTATCAACTTTTTCTGTGGTGGCTTCACATAAGAACTTAATTGTAGCCAGGTGTGGTGGCACACACCCTGCAGTTGTTGTAGATCAGGAGGCTCAAGCTAAAGACTTTGAGATTGAGAGCAGCATGACTTGTTTGTGAGACCTCACCACCAAAACCAGCCAAACAAGTAAACAAAAACAACCTCAGAAATCAGGGAAATATGAGGATTTACTTGAAATAAAGTTCCATTGCTTTAGAGTTTAAACCTATTTTTTTTTCTATCTTTTTGTAGTTCTGTCAAAAATCTATATTCCCTTCACAATCTGTCATGGCACTGGCTGTAAAGGGCTTGAAAGCATGGCTCGGTGTTGAGGTGCTTTCCTCTATTCATGAGTTTTGTCTCCAGCAACAGAAAAGAAAGGGAGTGGGGAGGAAAGCTGCACTAGAGCTGACGTTCAGTGAGCAGGTTTTGGTCGGCCATGTCTTCCAGGTAGCGGAGACTGTACAGTGGCTTTCTGACTTCCTTTATAAGCTGCGGTTATCCAAGTCGGACTTTAAAAGCTTTGGGCTATTCTCAAAGTGGAGCCCTTACATGGCTGATGTGAAGACATTTTTGGGATACCTTGTGAAAAGGCTGACTGACCTAGGAATAGCCTCCTTGGCCCAGAACCTAACTGCCAGCAGCAAAGAAGGTAGTGTGCTTCCAGAATGATGCAGAGGTGCTGCCCTTCTGTCAGAAGGGGTTGGACGTAGATGTGCTAAGAGATTCTTCTCAAATGTCAAAGAATGAAATAGGAAAGTGTGGGGCAGGTGTGAGCCCGTATGCTCATCACAGCTGTAATAGCTCACAGTGAATCTAGGCTGCTTGCTGCAGCCTGTCTGGGCCCTGCCTTGGTGGGGTGGGGGTATGGTGCAAAGAGGTGTATGTCTGTCATCTACCCCTCTTCCTGTCATTTACCTAGTCATCGTCATTATGTTCTGAATATAAAGCATTTATCGTGGAAAATGCACATTATAAAATTACCTATGTGTTATAAAACGTGTAAACTCAGTTCATCTAACAACGAAGAGGAAGCCTGTATAGTCGGAGTCTCCATATCATCTCTGTGTCAGCACAGGCTCGTATAGACAGGGAGGAGGGGATCTGTGTTCATTTAGGATAAAATGTAACTGATGGCCAGAATGAGCTCCTTCTTGTTTGTAATGCTTGTGCTGTTTCAGTGCTGAGATCCCTGCACTCACAGATCATCCAGCTTTTTAAGCCCTGGATCCTGGTTTTAGAGGACACCGAAAGGTAAATAGTTTTTCATATACTCAGATTTTCTTTTGAAATTTATTTACTTAAAGTTCTAATGACATTTAATACAGGTCATGATGATTTCACAGATTGAATTTTTAATATAGTGACATTTAAATTGATAAAGTCAAGGCATTTTATTTATGTAATTATTCATCTGGGTAATTAGTGATGTTATTTTAATATTAATTTTGGAACAAAGTGAAACACTAATTTCAAGTTTTCCACAGTAAGGAAGTTGAATGTGCTTGATACTTTAAAAAATGTTATTTTTTTTTTCTATAAAGTAGCTCTATAAATATTGCTCTTAGCATTTTCTGTGAGCTTAGCTGTTTTTGGAATTAAGTAATATATCAATTTACTGGGTTTGGAATGAATCCTTAATCATGTAACTGCAGTTAAATAAAAGCATTGTTTTACAAGCATGTAGAATATATAGAGTCATAAGGGTGCTATCAGTGGTGCTGTGGGTGAGTGCTCTGTAAACTTATCAAATGAACTAGATGAACCCTTTCTACAGAGATTACAGCAGGGCAAATGCTGTGTTTTAAGTGTTCTTAGAAACATTAATGTCTTACTCAAATCTCCTAGCTTGTTCATTATTGCCAAAGCTGGACCAGACTTCAGGTCTTTGTATCAAGGTTCTTTGTGTCACCCAAGAGCGTGTCAGAAAACCTGAGGCTGTGGATCTTTACTTTTCCAGGAAGACTATCTTTGAATACTTTGTGAGCATCAGGATTGTATAGGGACTGGGACAGTTTGTTAATTTCTACAATTTATTAATGGAGCTTATTGATATTGGACTTTCTAGATGAGAGGTAGAATTTCATATAAAGGAGTTCTTAGTGAGGGCTAGATGGCTCAGTGGTTAGGAATGCTCCCTTCTCTTGCAGAGGATGGGAGTTCACTTCTTAACACCTATGTCAGGTGGCTGACGGACACCTGTAACTCCAGCTCCAGGGAGCCTGACGTCGTGGTTTTGGTCAAATACATGCACATGTGCATGCATGCATACACACACATACACATTCATGTGCTTGCGTGTACACACATCAGTTTTAGGAGAAAAGTTCTTTGGTTACCTCTTGTGGTAAATTTAAGTCATTTGTTACTATGAATTTTATTTAATTTTTGTATGAAGCATGAGCTCTGAGTAGAGGTAAATGACATTGTTGGTTTGGCAAAGTGGCACAGTGTGGACACAAAGTGGCACAGTGTGGACACAAAGGTGCTTGGCCCCAGGCTTGAAGCCCTAAGTTTAGTCCCTGGAGCCCACATGTAGGAGAGCCTACATGCTGTCCTCTGCCTCCATAAGCACACTTTTAGGTGTTGGTGGGGCTGGCACAGAGGGAGAGGAGGGAGAGGAGAGAGAGGAGGAAGAGGAGGAAGAAGAGGAAGAGGAGGGAGAGGCACCTATCGGCTGCTGTTGTGCTCTGCCTTTGCCTCCAGGAGCTTGGAGCTTTGAAAGGCACCGAGTGTACTTTGGGCTCCATAGCTAGAGCCTTGGACAACTGGTCTGAGACCTGTCCTGTGCAGATTGATTTCTGAGCATGTGTTTCTTTCCTCTGAAGTAGCCACCAGCGACATTACCCGTGGCTGGAGAGTGACACTGTGGTGGCCTCCAGCATTGTGCAGCTCTTCACTGACTGTGTCGCCTCCCTGCACAGGAGTTTTAAAGGTAAGAAGGTGTCGTGGGTGCTTGCTTTCTGTGTCTTCCTCTTCACTGTCACTGGAAGACACATAAGCGGACAGGAGACAGGCCTCTCTCCAGTCATTTACAGGAAGTGTGCCGAGTTCCATAGACAGCTCGTTGAATGTTGCCTACTACTCTCGAACATCCTGGTTTCCATAACAACCAGACTAATTTGTACCCTAACCCGGTAAGACATAGGGGTTCTTTTTCCCTTGCTTTCTCCCACTTATCTTCCCTTTCCCTTTGTGTGCCCACGTGCTTACCCCTTCGAGTAGATGTGTGGAGCTCTATGTTGAATATCTGCCTCTGTCACTGTCTACTTTTTGTTTGTAAGCCAGGGACTCTCACTGAAGCTCTCTGTGGTGGTTAGACTGTCTGGTTAGCAAGCAGCACGGGGCTGCTGGGAGCAAGCTCCTCAGCTCTGGGTTAGGCACACACTGCCCTCACCTCGCTTTTTGTGGTGCTGTGACTCTTAGCTCAGGCCCCTGTGCTTGTACAGCAGCCTTACTGACTGAGCCGCCTTCTCAGCTCCCATCTTAGTAAGAGGGATCCTAGGGCTGGAAAGAGGGATCAATCGGTCAGAATACTGCTGCTCTTCAGAGGACCTGGGTTCAATCCCCAGCACTCCCATTATGGCTTCCAGCCATCTGCTGAGTCCAATTCCTGAGAATCCAACACCTTCCTACCTCTGTGGCCACTGTACACATGTTGGCAAAGCACATATCCACATAAAATAAAAATGAATTAAAAAGCCAATGTGAAGTGATAATTCATCACTATGTAAATTTGTTTACATTGTGTGTGGGGGGGGGAGGGTGGAGATCGATGTGTGTGGAGTCTGGAGGATAACTTGTGGAAGCAGGAAGCTGGTTTCCTTTCTTCCACCATGTGGGTCCAGGAATCAAACTCTGGTTGACGTGCTCAGCAGCAAGCACTTTTAGCTACTGAGCCATCTTGCTTGCTCTCATCCTGGTTTATTTTTCATTTCTCTTATATTTAGTGATGCTGAGCATTTCTTTTTATGTACTTGTTGGTCATTTTTATGTTTTGGGTTTTTTTTTGTGTGTGTGTGAAATGTTGGAATATTTTCTTTGGAGGAATTCTTTCAAGATACTGAGAAAGAAGCACTAATGGGGTGAGATTGGATACATGGGAGGACAACATGCTGTAGACGTGTCTTTATACATGGGAGGGCAACATGCTGTAGACGTGTCTTTATACATGGGAGGGCAACATGCTGTAGACGTGTCTTTATACATG
>JADRCH010000107.1:6275079-6300089 GCA_019843965.1 Rhynchomys soricoides | reverse complement strand
GAGGGCAACATGCTGTAGACGTGTCTTTATACATGGGAGGGCAACATGCTGTAGACGTGTCTTTATACATGGGAGGACAACATGCTGTAGACGTGTCTTTATACATGCGAGGACAACATGCTGTAGACGTGTCTTTATACATGGGAGGACAATAGGCTGTAGATATGTACTTGGGTTAAAAGCCTTTTAGAAGTTTTGAAGGAAAAAGCTAATCCCCTTGAGAATCGTAGACTTTAAAGTTCACATTTGTGGTTTGTGTTAGCATTTCTTTTTCTTCCTTCTCCTTTTTTAAAGAAACCAAATAACCTTGAGCTGTATTTTCTTTTAAAATTCTAGAAAAGTTGTTGCCAGGTGATGAAGGAGCCCTACGTTTGCACCTGCTGCATTACTGTGAAGCATGCACTGCACCCAAGATGCCCGAGTTCATTCTCTATGCCTTTCATAGTGCATACCAGAAACTGGAGTGGAAGGACCTGCACCCTGACCAGAGGCTCATGGAGGCCTTCTTCAAGGTTCGACCCTTGGTGGTGTCTCTTCAGTGTGGGCACATTTTTGTGTCACATTCTGGTACACACTGTGGAAAGAAGCAGCCTGTGGATATTATGTTGCTGTGTTGCTGGGTGATTGAGAGCCTCTGTTAAGCTGGTTTAAAACCCTGAGAAAGTCCCTGGCTTACCGACTGAGGCTTGCTCAGTCCTGGTTTGTGGTAATGTTCTATGGTAGTGTTGTGAGAACTGTTAGTGACTATTGTGTGAGAGAAAATGGAAGCTGCACTCAAACTCCAAGTTGATTTTAGCAGTTGTGCAACTGAATAATTAGATTGTAAGAGATAAAATCATTGTGGCAATCAAGGGCACATCAAGATCAAAGAAGGACCGAAAATCTGAAGGAAGGGCCAAGAAATGTGCATGTGAACTTTGCAATAGAAGGCCACAGTTACAGGAGCCTCGGGTGCCTTCAGCAGCAGGCAGGAGTTGGTATTCTCCTTTCCTATTGGAAACCCGAGGGATCGTGGCTTGCATGATCATTTCACTCCATCTGCTCATTATTTATCGGTTCGTTTGTGTTTTTTCCTTATGTCATACTTGGATTATTGTTGAGTCATTGCAGGGCTTTAGTTGATACAGATCTCTAATTATTTATGATGATTACTAAGACAATTATTATTTACAGTGATTATTAAAATGTACTGGAGCCTTCCGGCATTTCTTGTGAAGCCCTACCTAGTATTGCTCTTGGCAGCTGCTCTTCTGCAGCTGAGCTCCAAGGAAGCTGATCCTGTTGAGTAGCTGAGGCATAGATCCTGAGTAGATACTTAGCCGTCATCATGAACATGAGACCTTGGCTTAATGACCCATAAGGCAACATTTTAACTGTGAGGATGTGTGGAAGACCGGTTAGACTGGGGGTTGTCTTTCAAGAAATGATGTAGATCCTGTCTCTCGGAGTTTTATCTAGCTATCTAAGGGTTAGATAGCTTTGGCCTGCCCAGAAGCTGGGAGTCTTCTAAATTTCAAGGCTGATGGCAAGGCTGGAGGACAGATTATGAAGGATGAAGAATTGCCTTTCAAGAGGGAGCAGATGTGAGTCACCGCCAGATTCTAGTCTCATCATTATTTTATAAGTAGTAGAGAGCTTTTAATATTAATCCTTAAAGAGAAATTTATAGCACTATATTAAGAAAAACAAATGAGAAATACTGAAGTAGGCTATCAAATAAGACTTTCAGATTGATTATGTACTTACAGTACATCCCCAAGAGAACCTCTGAATAGAGTTTAGATTAGATTTTAAAGTCCAGTCATGTGGAGATAGTTATAATACAGCATCATGTGGGAAGTTCATATTAATATTATACCCCAGTGTGGTAATTCCCTACGTGTGGTCTCAGGGACCACATTATGAACATCTGAGGGGAACTCGCATGTCCCTGCTTCCAGTACCTGGAAAGTCAGCAGCTCTCGGGTGTGCCAACAGTGGTTCTGAGGCGTGAAAACTACTGACTAGCAGAGCTCTGCTTTCCGTTTGTTCCCGCTCACCTGAGGTCCCAACACTTGCAGCTCCAGGGGCTCAGTGACAGGGACCTTCTGTTGGGCTGGGTCAGGGAAGGTCATTCTTCTGTTTCGAATTCTAGAGTAGGCAGTGAAGTAAAAATATGCAAGCTCAAGAATGCACATGTATACTTGACCTGAAAGGAAGTTATAACCCTTAAATTCAGTTTATGTAAGGTGAGATTCTCAGTAAATATTTACCATCTGAGGAAAAGTGGTCTTTTAATAATTGTATAAAAATGTGTAAAAATGGGAAATACTGATTTATTTCCATTTTCAAGATATACTAAACAACTAAGGCAAGACAATGTTTTTTTGTTCACCTCAGGTGGAACGTGGAAGTCCCAAGAGTTGTTTCTTGTTTTTGGGATCTGTACTTTGCAGAGTCAACTGGGTTAGTGTGTTGTCTGATGCCTGGAATCCCAGCCCCCTTCCTGAAACCCAGAGAATGGTTGTTTGCCTCCTTTTCATGATGGTTTTACTAGCAAAAGAAGCTCAGCTAGTCGACGAGACAGTAAGTCTGGGGGTCTGGGATGAGCTTTGGCTTCTCAGCATGTCATTTTCTCCTGATGATGTTTCAGATGTTTCTGTGACTCAGTTTATGAGCTGCACCTTCACCTGTATGCTTACTTTCCTGGATAGCTCACAGTCTAGTCCTAAATGATCAAGAGAACCTCACTGAATTAGAATGATTTATTAATTTTTAGTTCAGTCTGCTGTGTTTTTCTTGAAGGCAGTATTGCTGTGTACCACCAGAGTCCTTTCTTGTAGATCTTAGTGTACCTTTGCATGACCTTGACTATCCCTTGATGCTAACTTGAGAACCTTCCTTGGTTCCCTTTCTGTTCTTACCATAGGCTGTTTTTACCCACAGAGTAACGAGAGACATAGATTTCTGGGAAAATGAATTTAAAACAACCTGTCTTCCATTTTTAGGATTCACCTTTACTGAATCTCCTTGGACAGACAAGCTCACTCTCATGGCATCTTGTGGATCTTGTGTCATACCAGAGTGTGGTGGGTTACTTCAGCAGTCATTACCCACCCTCCGTCATCCTGGCAAAAGACTCTTCTGCTGAACTGATAGTGAAGCTGTTAAAAGTATCTGCAGGACTTTCTGTTCCTGCTGACAGCCGGAAGGATGTTGTAAGTTGGATACGTGGTTTCAAAGTTGGGGTGTTGTTTAGGGCCAGAAGTCAGATATGTGCAAGTATGGTTAGCCAATACTCTTGTGACTTCCTCAGCAGAGAAAGCTGGGGTGTGCTGCTGTGCACTCACAGCCTCCTAGGTCCTTTGTTTGACTTTTCTCAGTTAACTACACTGATCCAGATTGACCAGAGGGCAGAGGGGTTGGAAACAGCAGCTGGGGAGCTTTAAAATTACAAGTGTCTTAGCCTGCAGAGTGGCATAGCCACAGGCGCATCTTTTGGGCCATCTAGTAGAGGTTGGTCCTGTGTGGCTTCCTGAGCTGTCCTCTGTACTGCCCAAGTGCCATGCTGTGCTCCTTGGGAATATTCAGCTAACATAACATTTCCTGCTCAGATTCATTTGACTGATCCCCCTCCCCCCCTCTTTTTTTTTGTTAGGACATAGTTCCAAAATGCCAAGCTTTCGTTCACCAGCTGGTTCAGTTTCTCAGTGCCCTGGAACAGAATGGAAAAATCACCTTCCCAGTGCTAGAACAGGAAATAGCTAAGCTTTTGGATGATATCATTATCTTTAACCCACCCGGTAAGTGACCAGTGGAAACCATATACTCGTGCAGACAGGGATTCTTTCTGTGTTAGACTTTGTTAGCTGAGGAAGATGGTCAAGGCCACATAATCCTGATCTAGACAGTCAGTGGTCTGGACAGCAGGCCAGCCCTGGGGGCAGGCAACAGGGTTAAAATTTCGGAGAGGTTGACTTTGGTAGATGTGCATGTGAAGTGACCTGGGCTGAGGTTAAAGCTGCATAAACACATTAAATGATGACGGGACAGGAGATCTGGGGTCAGCTGTTACGTAGGAGTTCAGAGTCACCTGCTGGCTTGTTAAGACCTTTAATATGGAGCTCTTTGTTGCTAGCTGGTGAGTGGAGTAAACAGCCTGCCAGTTAGTTCTACTGAAAGTAACCAAGAATGCTCAGTAAAATAAAATATATATATAATTTTTGGTAGACTGGTAAGAAGATATAGAAGTTTGAGGCTGGAAATGAAGAGTGAGAGAGACCTGATGAAGGTGGATGGTGCTCAGGAGGGGCGAGAGCAGCAGCTCCCAGCCTGTGGGGCAGCTCCTCTGCGGAGAGATAACCCTCTCAGAGGTCGCATGGCAGACATTCATAGTCCGATTGATAACAGTAGCAAAGTGGCAGCTATGAAGTGGCAGTGAAATAGTGTTAGGTTGGGGTCAGCACTACACGAGGAGCTGCTGTAGAGCCGCAGGGTTAGAGGGTTGGGAGAAGAACCACAGACCTGGGCCTGCCTGAGGTGGGAGGAGCCTAAGGAGAGCCTGTGTAGGCACTAGAGGCTCAAGGCCTGCTCCTGTGTGATAGTCGGCGAGTGAAGCTGACGCTGTTGTTCCTGAAGAGTGTGTGTGAGACAGGACACTAAGGAAAAAAACCACAGGAAAAGCGAAGTCAGCAAGCACTGTGGGAGCGAGGGTTGGTGACCATGAGGACTGAGGACTGGTCATGCCCTACTTAGGGAGGGTATGCTGGAGAGACCTGGAAGAGAAATGGCGTGTGAGGAGGCTGGGCTGGAGAGTTGGCACTGATAGTCATGTGTGGCTTGTGGGAGATTATCTGTTGGCCTTGATGCTGAGTGGGAAGGCTGAGGCAGGCTCGGATCTGTCTGCAGAAGGTTCATCATAAATCAAAATTGATGCTGCTGTTCGTTTGAAACTGAGGTGAGGCTTTTATTGTCAAGAATATTTATGCTCAGAAGTGCATGAAAAACATGCATTCAGTGGTTATCACTCTCAAGTATGTTTCTTTGTTTTAAAGTTTTGATGTGAAAATAGTTTTTTCCAGTAACATCAGTTAGAGTGCATTTCACACTGTGTGTAGTGATTTGCTTCAATGGGTAGGACTTCCAGAGAGAGCGCTTACCATTCTCACAGACAGAAATACCAAGTCCTGTTGTGAGAAGTAAGCAAGCCTCAGTGCTAGTCTATTACAAAAATGTACCTTATTCAAGATAGCTAAAAATAATCAGCAAAAAGCATGTTCGTTTAGTCAGTGAGACAGACACATTTTCTGTTTTGAAAGTGATGTTCTCCACTCAGGTGACCTCTGGTCAGCGGTCTTGTGAAATGAAACGAAAACTTGCTGTTTTCTCCTGCGTGCGCTTGTCTCTTTCACCTCCTCTTTAAAAGACTCATTGGTATTATCTGTCTACTGTTTTGAAAACTAAGGAGATAAAACAGCTGTTATTAGGAACTTTAAGGGGGAGTTACTTTTAGGCTTAATTTTAAGTAATCCTTACTTTGTGTAAATTACCACAAACCGTGGAGCATGGTGGGAGTGAGGGTGGAGGATGGAGCTCTGGAGTTCACCACATGGCTGAGATCTAAGAGTCACATGCTTTAGTTTTTCTGTGAGCAAAGGTTGGAAAATGCAGACTCATTCATGTTCTGATAGGTAAGTTTTTTTTCATTACCATCTCAACATATGTCTTAATATTTTAATTAAAAAATTTATATAATATGTTTTGATCATGTTTTGTTCCCAGATTCTCCCAAACCCCTACTCACCCAACTTTACGTTTTTTTCTTTGAAAATGAAAAACAAACAAAAAACTCCAAACTAAAAATCAAAACAAACAAACCAGTAAAACAGAAAATGCCTAAACAAACCAAAATGAAACAAAAGACCCACCAAGAAAACTCATGAGGTTCATTTGAGGTCAGCCAACTATTCCTGGACATGGGGCCTGCCCTGGAGTGTGGGTGATAGACCTGGGGGCACTCCGTAGGAGGAAATTGACTTTCCCCTTGCCAGCAGGTAGCTTCTGCGTTCGGGGTGGGACCCCTGTACTTCTTTGTCTCAGTGCTGGGACCTCATCTGGCTTGAACCTGATCAGGTCCTAGGTGTGCTGACATAGTCTTTTTTATGTATACATCAATCCTGTTGCATCTGTTAGACACCATTACCTAGGAGTCCTCTATGGTCCTTGGCTCTTATAGTCTTTCTACCTCCTCTTCTGTATAAATCCCCAAGCCTTGAGGAGAGAGAGGGGTTTGATGGAGACACCCCATTTAGGACTGTCTGCTTCAAAGTCATTCACTCTCTGCACATTGTCCAGTTGTGGATCTCTTTGTTAGTTACCATCTACTGTAAGAAGAAGCCTCTCTGATGAGGGTTGAGCCATACGCTGATCTGTGGGTATATCAATATGTTATCAGAAGTCATTTTATTGCTAGGTTACTTTAGCCGAATCATAGAAGTAGGCCTAGGACCTGTCTAGTTTCAGGTTCTCGGCCACTGAAGCAGTGTAAGGTGAGAGTTCCATGAATCAGCCTTAAATCCAAAAAGGAAGATATGGCTGGTTCCTCTGGTAACAGTTGGGTCACTGTGGCACCAGTGTATCTTGTTGGTTGGTCATTGTTGTAGGTACAGGATTTGTTGTAGAAATTTGGGGTTTCTACCCTGCCTTTGACCATTTAGTTCCCGGATAAAGTACACACACGTCCTTTATATTTACTATAAACCTTAACTGGTATTAGAGCTGGGCAGATGTCTACCCTCTATGCTATTAAAACCTATTTCCTATCCATAACCCTGAGTTATTACTGTGCTCCTTCTGGACCGCTCTTCACTCCAGTTGGCCAACCCTCAGGGCCATGCTTTCTTGACTCCTAAGCCATGTCGTCTCTCTCTTCCTCCTCAACTTCTTCTCTATCTCATGATTTCCTCCAACCCCCAGGCCAGGCAAGCCTCACTTATCTCAATTCTGTCCAGCTATAGGCTGTAGGCATCTTTATTTAGAAATCAGAAATAACTTAGGGGCAAGGTCATAGAGCATCAGTCACTTGGGTCTACATGCAGACTCTCTCTGGGCAACCAGGGAAGGCCTGCACTGAGCATTACAATATATAGCAAAAGGGCTGGAGAGATGACTCAGTGGTTAAATCACTGACTGCTTTTCCAAAGGTCCTGAGTTCAATTCCCAGCAACCACATGGGGGCTCACAACCATCTGTAATGGGATCCGGTGCCCTCTTCTGGTGTGTGTGAAGAGGGCAATAGAGAGAGAGAGGGAGAGAGGGAGAGAGGGAGAGAGAAAGAAATAAATCTTTATATATCTCTCAAAAGACTAAACCTCAACAGTTTGTAGCTGGGTTGGTGGTTACCTTCCTCCTCTGGTAGCTCACAGTGAGAAGTCAGGTGTTTAATACTGTTCCTTCCTTTCTGTGTGATTTGATTTTTTTTCCCTTCTGTGCAGTTAGTGTCATGGGCATCTCTTTTCTGGTTCCACTTAGTGTTCTGTAGGCTTCTTGTACCTTGGCAGGAAATCTCTTTCTTTAGATTAGGGAAATTTTGTTCTATAATTTTGATAATATTTTCTGAGCCTTTTACCTCAGTTTTTTCTTCTTCCTCTATACTTATTGTTCACAGGTTTGGTATTTTCATAGTGGCCCAGATTTCCTGGATTTTTTTTCCTTTTTTTTTGTTTTTTTTAGATTTAACGTTTTCTTTGACTGAGCTATCCACTTCTTCAACCAGCATTCTCTCTTCCATGTTGCTGAGGCTTCCCTTCGAGCTCTTTGTCTGACATCCTGAGCTTTTCGCTTCCCGTTTGTTATAGTTTGGGATTTCTTTTCTTTTCTTTTCTTTTCTTTTTTTTCTTCTTTTTGGTTTTTCAAAACAGGGTTTCTCTGTGTAGCCCTGGCTGTCCTGGAACTCACTCTGTAGACCAGGCTGGCCTCGAACTCAGAAATCTGCCTACCTCTGCCTCCCGAGTGCTGGGATTAAAGGTGTGTGCCACCACTGCCTGGCTAATTTGGGGTTTCTTAGTGATTTGGTTTCTTGGTTAAATTCTGCTATCATGCTGTAAACTGTTTGCATTGTTGCAGTCAGCCGTTATGTGTTCAGTCTTCATTAAGGAATGGACTCGTTTCTTCTTTGGGGCTATTGAACATATTCATAATGGTTGTTTTGGAGTTCTTATCTTATGCTTCAGCTAAATTGCCCTTTCAGGGTCTGTTGCAATGGGGTTGTTGGCTTCTGGAGGATAAATATTATCTTGGCTCTTCATATTTGTGTCTTGTGCTGGGATCTAGGTATCCAAAGTTAAGATGCTTGAAGTGTTTCTTGGTGTGGCTATCTGGCTTTCTCTTTGTCGGGTATGTGTTTTGTTCTTTGGTTATCATTGCCCACTCTGGATCTTAGCCAAGTGTGACTGTGGGGTCCCTGGTAGAGAGAGTTCCTGTGAGTCAGTGGGTGTCACAAAAGAATGGATCTGGGCTAGAAGAGAAGGAAAACAAGAAAGAGCTGGAGGGACCAGGGTCTGCACCAAGAAGTAGGATCCCCAGGAAATGGAGGGATGAGGGTCTGCACCAAGAGATAGAATCCCCAGGAAATGGAGATGAGGTGGGAGGACGGGGCTCCTACTGATAGGTTTCATCAGGCCTAAGAGAAAATCTGGAAAAACAGGTCTAGAGGACAGGAAGAGTAACAAAGATAGCTTACCTGAGTCACAGCCCACTGTGGCCACTGGGCCCCTTGGTGAGAGTGGTTCTGTAGGCTGGCGGGTGTCAGAAAGGAGTGGAGAGGGGCTGCGGGAAGAAACCCCCATGTCTCCTCAGTAGGGTGTCTTTCTCTCACATACTTTATTCAGGGAACTTGTAGACATTTCTGATTTCCCTCTTACAGTGTGTTTATGTGCCACATCCTCTCCATTAAATCCAAGCATCACCAGACTCTCTGCTGGTCCTTTGCAGTCAGATACTAGGAGTGTGAAGATCCTGGAGAGCAGATGAGATAAGAACTGTTGTTTCCATGACCACTTTCCTGTCCCTTTCCCTGTCCCGGAGGTCTGAGTGGTGTCTGTGTTTGTCTTTAGACATGGACAGCCAGACCCGCCACATGGCCCTCAGCAGCCTTTTTATGGAAGTCCTAATGATGATGAACAACGCAGCTGTTCCAACAGCAGAATTCCTTGGTGTCAGTATTCGGACCTGGATTGGCCAAAGAGTACATGGGTTGGTAGTGCTGCCCCTTTTAACAGCAGCCTGCCAAAGCCTGGCGTCGGTCCGCCACATGGCGGAGACCACAGAAGCCTGCATCATGGCCTACTTCAAGGAAAGTAAGAGAACATCATCATCTGCTCTCATTACATTGGCTGTTTCCAAGAAGTCAAAGCCTGCTATCAGGGATAGCTTTTCACTCTTCCAAAAGAGACAGTATACTGTTGTAATTCATTCTGCCAGGAATTCCTCATGATGCACACATACTTGTACACATGCATACACACACACGTACACATATATACACATATAGATAACACACATGCATAGACACACACAAACATCATACACACATGCATACATACACATACATATGCATATGTATTATATATATGATAGAAATAGATTTTTTCTATGAAGAGCTAGTCGATATGAGAATATATGGCCCATGTCTTTTAGGTTCAATTATATTTTTCAAGAGAGAAAAATTCTAATTTGTTCTTTACATTTTTAGAGTATCAGCCCAACCATAATTATGATAGCAAAGTCACTTTTCAAAACAAATGCTATAAACCAGAATTCATATAATAATGATAGTAATTTCTTTTAATCACTTTTGGTGAAAGGAATTTCCATAGAGATCTTTTTATTTCTCTTTGCCATGCTTTTTAGTAAGATTTATTTATCCATAATTTCTATGTATGAGTGTTTTACCTGCATATCTTTATGTATAACACATCTGTGCCTGGTGTCACATCAGTCAGAAGAGGGCACTGGATTGCTAGGTGTCACATCAGTCAGAAGAGGGCACTGGATCGCTAGGTGTCACATCAGTCAGAAGAGGGCACTGGATCGCTAGGAGCTGGAATTACAGATAATTGTGAGCTGCCCTATGGGTGCTGGGAATTGAAGCCAGATCCTCTGGAAGAGCAGCCAGTCTTAACCACTGAGCCAACTCTCCAGGCCTCTTGTCAAACTTTTAAAGCTATCATAAAATGATTACTTTTTCTGATCCTCATCTTTTCCTGCCTCCAGACTCTGGAGATGGTGATTAAGAACTGATCAGAACAGCCCTTCTCAAGTCTGATGTTCAGATGTAATGTATGTATCAGAGTGAGGTTCTAGGATGTGCCCATAACCGGCCGTCTGCCCTGCCTGCTGTGTAGGAACTCTGTACATCATTGTGCTCCCACCTTCACTCCTCCCAAAGGCTGAGAACCTTCTAGATAACACTCATGATTCAAATTCATTTGTGTTGCTAGCAGTCAAGACGGTTTCCACCAGAATGTGAGCTGTCTTTAGTGAGTAGAGATGCCTGTGAGAGATGGGATTTGTTAGAAATGCCTGAGTGTTGATTAAAGTTAAAACTTACTAGTGCTCTGTAGGTGCCAGTGGTCACCACATAATGAGAAAAGTGGTTCAGAGATACGCAGTTCTGAGAGCCAAATGTTTGTGGCCCTTCTCAAGTAGAGTAGGATCTGGCTCTCCAGTTGAAGCTTTGCCTTGAACTTTTCTGGTCTCTAAGGACACTCTGAGAAACGATGTCTTACATGAGGCTAACACGAAAACAGTCATTAGGATTCCTGTGGACGTGAGTATATCTTGATATTTCCTCTTGGCATTCTTTTCTTAGGCTCCCTCGATCAGAATTTAGGATGGGGCCCCATTCTGGTGTCCCTTCAAGTTCCCGAGCTCACCATGCAAGAGTTTCTGCAGGAGTGTTTAGCCCTTGGTAGTTGTTTGACTCTCTATGTCTACCTGCTTCAGTGTCTAAACAGTGAGCAGACGGTGAAGAACGAGATGAAAGTACTTCTCATCCTCAACAAGTGGCTGGAGCAGGTGTACCCAAGGTGTGTCTGCCCACTGGCTGCTCCCAAACTGTTCTTAATCGTGGAGTTCCCACATTCGGTACAGAACCCAGGGATGCGGACTAGTCAGACGGGCCTTTCAGGGGCAGTAATGTGCTTGGAAAAGACTCATAGCTTGCTGAACTAATTTTCTGAGTAGATTTTTAATTTTTATCTCCTCACACAAGTATTTTGAGGGAGCAGCCTTCAGTTTCCTTATAAGTAAAGGATCATGTGACAGAGGACGTATAGCCCAGTGTCTGGTGTGCAGATGTTCATGAAATGGTAGCTCTTGCAGCACTGTGGCTTTATTAACATTTGCTAACATATTAGCCTTGGCTTCATGTTTTTAAGTTTTAATTTTTAAAATTTTGTTTTTATTTACTTTGTGTATGTGTGTGTATGTGGGGGTGTCCATGTGAACCATGGTGTGTCTGTGTAGCAGCAGGAAAATTTGTTCTCTACTTCCACCGTGTGGGCTCTGAGGTGCAAACTCAGGTTGTCAGGCAAGCATCCCCTTGCCCCTGGCATGTGGTTTAGAGTAATGTCTCCCTTCTTTAAAACTCAAATGTGAGTTTCTGTTAAGTGAATGGGAAATTTCTTACATTTTATTTGCTCCGACTCCACTCCCAGCTCCACACAGGAAGAAGCAAAGCTGTTTCTATGGTGGCATCAAATCCTGCAGCTGTCTCTGATTCAGTTGGAGCAGAACGACTCAGTCCTGACAGAGTCAATCATCCGCATCCTGCTCATGATGCAGAGCAGGCAGAGCCTTCTGGCCGAGGAGAGACTCAGCTCTGGGATTCTGGGGGCAATTGGGTTGGGGCGGAAATCTCCTTTGTCCAACAGGTGAGGAAGCTCCTGCTCTGTTCTTCTCTGTGGGCCTCAGACAGCTACCTGCCACTCGTAGAAGTGCAATGCTGGGGTAGAATAGGAAATAGAGTTTGTACTTTAACATGCTCACTTTAGCAGTCTCTCACTTCTGACCTTTTCTTAACATCCAAGATTCCGAGTGGTTGCCCGAAGCATGGCTGCCTTCCTGTCAGTCCAGGTGCCTGCAGAAGACCAGATTCGTCTGAAGCCCAGCTCTGAATTACATCTGACTCCGAAAGCTCAGCAGGTTAGTAACACAGCCTTCTCAGAAGAGGAGTGACAGCTTTAACCAGTACCCTCCAGGCCTGGGGCTCTGTAGTACCACTGGGCTGGTTCCCTTGCTGTGCTCAGCTCAGAGCTTAAACAAGCCTAGAGTGATGAAGAGGCAGGGCCAGGGCAAGCTGGTCTAGGGTTTGGGGCTGGAGGATGTGATAAGTGAGCTTCCTGATACCAGGACTGGCACTGCACAGGAGATGGCTCATTTGAAGTGAATGACAGTTGGCTGATTTCCTGTGGAACCAAAGCAGTAGCCCCTGTTCCACAAGACTGAATAGTGACCACTGCAGACTGGTGCATGAATAACCAGCCAAATGGTAGCTGTTAGAAGTTACAGTATACACTGAACAATGGCTGGCTACAGGCCTCTGGTCTGCTTCCTATAACTTGGCTACAGGCCTCTGGTCTGCTTCCTATAACTTGTGTCCTCACTAGCCGGCTGACTGGGCAGAGTCATCCTTGAGACAGTGAGAGTGGTCACAGTCCTTGAGTGATTGCTCCTGCTGGGCTCTTTTAACATTAGTGAGTTAGGTTTACCCATTTCATCCTCCTAACAGCCCTGGAGCGTAGAGTGGTAACGAGGAATGGGGGGGGGGGGGGGGAGAGAGAGAAGGAAGAGAGGGGTGCTGGGTAATCTGTCCCAGTTCACACTGTAGTAGGTTTTAGGGCTAGGGTTCACATGGCCGCTCTATCTCCAGGCTGCTCCCCATTTCCCACTCTGCATGATGTCTGTATATGGCAAGAGCTCAGGACATGTGAGGATCAAAAGCTAGGTGTGGTAGCACACACCTCTGATCCCTGCACTCTGGAGCAGAGGCAGGAGGATGTCTGAGTTCAAGGCCAGTCTAATTGCCATAGTGTTTCAGCAGCTAGGGCTGCATAGAGAGACTCTGTCTCAAACCACTGTTGGAGCTCCTGGTGTCTCCATGAGGGGTCAGAGCTGGGCAGGTGAGCCCTGTGTGGGCAGAAGGGGAGTCAGTGTAGTTCTTACACGGTGTGTTTGAGCAGACCTCCGCTCTTCTGTGGCCCTAGGACCTGGAACATGGGATTCTGCTGTGCTTGTGGCTGCCGTCCTATGGCCTCTATTCTCTTAGAGTTGAAGTGCTGCTTCCTGACATGGCCTTATGTAATGCTATTTCAAATGGCTAACCTTGGGCCAGCTATTACAGTAGATCATTTAGGAGCTAACAGTTGTTGTTTTTTTCCTTCAGCCCTAAGTTGTGCTTAGGCTGACTTGGTAATTTATTTCTAAGCTTCTAGCTTCTTTAACTTACTAAAGAAAAAAATCTCCCTCTTTCTATTCTGAACCAAGAAAATCTATTTTAAAGAAAGGAAGGAAGGAAGGCAAGCAAGCAAGCAAGCTAGCTAGGGGTTCCCAAAGCTGGCGGGAGAGGAGGCAGGGCTCTCCACATGTGATGGGTGTACTGGCACATCTTCTGAATCCCACAGTGTCTGAGTTCGTTCCCTTGGCGAGCACAGCTCCCCACCTCCTCGGATCGCTGTTTACAGGCTTTGTTTTCTCCGTGTACTATTTCTCCTTGTTCTACACTGAAAGAAGGAAGCAAAGGAAGTTATGCAGTTAGAGAATGCTTTTATTTTTTTGTTGACGAGGGTTGGGGGAACATGTCTCCCTCGGGTCTGCTCTGTCTGTGGAGGAACTTGGCTTGTGAGTGTTGATGGCCAAGTTGGTCACCGTACCATTTGCTCCCAGCAATACTTAGCAGCTGCTGTGTTTAGGATTTCACTGTTTCCTGTGATGGTGTGTACCTAAGAACAAACCTAGCAGCCAGATGCACTTTTCCCCTGGTGAGATGCAGCTGGTGCCTGTGGTTTTCTGTTGGGCTCCGAGGAGAGAGGGAATTGGTATCCTGTGGGGAAGAACCCACTGATGGGCCCAGGGAGAACAGGAGCAAGGTGGGCAAGGGCAGGTGGGTAAAGGTAGTAACTCTAGCCAGGCTGTTGCAGTGCCTCTTGGCAAGGAATGGCTGGGAAGTAACAGCGTGTAAGAGAGAAGGCTTCGGAGGTCAGAGAAGTTGCATGCAGCCCCTTCCACCTCCTCCTGGTTGTGTTACCCAAAGCCTGCCTCCCGGACTGCTCCCTTCTCTCCAGGCTCCCAGGGAACTACATAGTGTCTGCAAGTGCTGCCGTGTGGCTGTCAGGTGGTATGCATTCTCAGAATAAACGCATCATTCGTCTTCTAGGTGCTGACGGCTCTTGAGTCCATGCCGCTGAGTAAGCAGTATGTGGAGTACCAGGACCAGATACTGCATGCCGTCCAGTTCATAAGGCATCCTGGCCACTGCCTTCAGAACGGAAAAAGCCTCCTGGCCCTTCTTGTTAACCATCTCTATCCAGAAGTGCATTATCTGGACAACATCCGGTAGTGAGGCTGAAGCCCTCGGACCACTGTGTTGCCCCTGTGTGTACGTTAGCCGGGCTGTTGTACCTTTGCTCGGTTTCACCACTGAGCTCAGTTCTGCCTGGAACTCGCATGAGGTGCAGTTGGGAGGCATCAGCTAGTCCTGGGTGTGCGCTTATCTCTTACTGTCCAGCGGCCATTTTAGTTTGAATGTTCTTCCACAAGTGCAACCAAGTTCAGAACCACTCACACTTGGGGAATGCTCCTGTGAGCTCCCTAAGAACAGCAGACAGAAGTTTGTATGTCTGCACTTATGTCTCCCTGCTTTGTTTAAATGTCAGGGTTCCTCCTACGCCAGAACTGACCACTCTGGGAGGCATAAAGAACCCCTGGACTCCATTGTATTCTTGCGATGTAAGAATTCTGCGTTTCTCAAATGTGGGGGAAAACACCAGCTTAAAAGTATTATGTGATTGCTCTTTGAGCAGAGGTAATACACTGGATTAATTGAGGCGTGGTGGTACACAGCTGTCCTGTGAGCACATCGGTGGCTGAAGCAGGCTGATCATAAGACTGAGGCAGTGTAGGTGTGTATCAAGAGCAGCTCAACAAACAAAACAGAAGAAAGAAGCTGAATTAAAGTGAGCCCCGTGAAGACATGTCACTTAACTCTGACCACAGTGGACAGATGGTGACACATCCTCTGGAAGTGAGCTTATCTGGACCGATGTGGCAGCGTGCACTGTGCCAGCTGTGTTGTATCTGGTCCCTTGTAGTGGGAACACAGACCTTGCCAGGGCACTGGATGGAGTCCCTTGGGTCTCCTTAGTCACAGCATTTTATTGGCCCTGTCTATGTGGAATTCCCAACTCTTGCTGTAAGTCAGGGCTCTCTGCAGGCCCTGCTGTCAAGGGGCACTGGGGATTTTGTACTTCTTCCTTAGATGTACCTCCTTCATTCAGATGAGGCTCATGGACATGCTGGACACGTGTCCCGAGAGAAGGGGCCAGGGCAGGGGACTTGAGAAATCTGGCTTTTATGAGTAGCTCCGTGCCTGTCATTGCTGAGTCCCCATTTGTCTGGCACAGTGCTCTGCTCCCTTCACATCTCTTGCTCATGTCACTTTCTGTAGGAGTTAGAAATTTGACTTCTGTCAGTATAGTCATACTTCTTAAAAATGGCCCCAAATGGGTTTTGTAAATCCAGCTTGAAACATGTCTCTCTTCTTATGGGCTCAGGCCTAGGAATATCTGTGTAAAATCTATGAGTGGCCACCAAGAGCCTTGACTAAAGATGGGATATCCAGTTAGTGGGGTCCCTCTCCCACATTTGGAAGCTTGCAGGAACTTCTATTGGACAGAACAATTCTGCCTAGTAGACATTTCTTGGAACACTGATAAAGGATATCCCTATTCAGTGGCACAAAGTGTGGTTGTTCAGGGATCTGTCTCAGCCTTCTTTATTTCTGCTGCTCTCTGCTTTCCAGGACAGTCATCCTCACTCCAGTAGAAGAAAACTTTAGAAGCTGTAGACAGTTGAACAAGCACCAGTGGTTCTGAGGCCAGGAAGCACTGTGTGTGTGTGCTTTCTCTGAGGAGAACCAAGTTACCAATATCCTAGAATGTGAAATGTTTGAGTCATAGTGTGTACAGTTTAGAGAATCAATTAATTTGGGAAGTTTATAATATTTGTAAATTTTACCTATAAAAGGTATAAACAATAAATCAACCTTTGATTACAACTGATGAATCTGAATTGAAGGCTACTGTAGATTTTTATGACTGATAATAAATTTATTTGGCTTTGTAACTGGTCGGTAAAAGTGCCACCTTTTTCATCCTTGCTTAACATCTGAGAGTTATTTGCCTCAGATTCCACGAGAAGCACTGGACTAAGTCTTTAAAAATATACAAGAATTCAGAACAAAGAAGGCTGCCTGCAGACAGGCTGGCTGGCCGCTGAAAGATAAACCGGCTTTGCTAGGAAAATAGTTCACGTTGAGAGTGCAAGTCCTTGACATCAGAGACAGTGATGGGCACTTGATGTCCTTGTCACCAAGCAAGGCCATGGCTTAGCAGTGTGGAAGGTGGACGGCACAGACTCCAGAGCCTCTTGTATCTTCCCAGGAACAGATGGGAGTGTTGGCCTCAGTGGACATGCCTCTGCCTCTCCAGGCATTGCCCACCTCCGTGGAGTGCACACGTGGGGCGGAGAGGTTGCCCTGGGCTTCCTTGCTCTACAGCCTCAATGGAAAAGGTGACAGCAGGGCCCAGGGTGATGGTGGCTGTAAAGGCCAGCACCCACCACACATTTCTAAAGCCCTTCATGCTTGACCTTGATTCTAAACATGGCTGGTAGGTGTCTTGCTGGTTATGCCTCCACCTCTCCTGTGCCTTTTGGTTTTTGGTGTCAGTGAACGTGAAGTGTAGAATCTCTCTGTAATTAGCCAGCAGTCTTTCTCCTCCAAGGCCAGCCAGTCTAAGCTCTGGTGTGTGGAAGATCTTTGAATCAGACTAATGACACTGGTTTTCAAAGGTATCTTCTAAAAATTATTTTTTCTGAAGCAGGAAGCCAATGTCTAGAATCATGGGCAGAGTCAAGGCACATATAAGTACCTCGGTTCCCTTTGAGGAGATCCTCAACTTCTCCCCCCACCTGGCCAGTGTCTTGGAGTCCACTGCTGGCCCAGCCTTGGCTATGCCAGGGCTCTCTGGTTCTGTGTATTTTGAGCCAGAATGGTCCCTTGTAACCTCGCCTGTTGGTTGTGGGTCTGCCTGGAGCATTCAGGAAGGACCTGTTCTCTGTTACCTCAAGACATTCCTCCTGTAACATCTCCCATCTCCCCTGCCCCCACCCCTTGTCCTCTCTGCTAAGTGGCCAAAGTCCATCTTTGAAGATGATGTCTGATAAAACTGCTTTTGGGGGCAAAGTGTCCAAGTCAGTCCACACTACTGTGCCAAGGATTAGCTGTGCCAGAACTACAATAGGACAAACAAGATGCTGGGAACACAGCCCTTGCAGATGTGGGGGGAGAGCATCCTTGCCTGGTGCTTTGTTGCCCTATCCTGGGCTCTGCCCTAGAGCTGTCACTTCCTTTGGGCCAGGCAGAGTGAATCACTCTAACTCATACTTGGGCAGCATTGGTTCCCATTGTCCTCTGTAGTTGGCACGTTAACCTAGCATTGAGTTAAACCACAGACCTCTTTAATAGAGGTTACTGCCCAAGACCAGTTTCACCGAGTATCTACTTGGTCAGCCCAGTGGTCAGGTCCTTTGAACGTCATCATGGATTACACCTGCTCTTTAGTTAGCTAAACATCACAGCTCATTTTAAGGTAATAGCTGATCATGTTAGGTGAGGCTCTTAGAGCCCGGCCCTAACCGACTGTTGTACAGGAGTCCCGTGGGCAGGAGCAGGTCATAGTCATCTTCACTGTGCACAGGTTCCTGATTCCTCACGAGGATAACTTGAAAAGAAAACTTAAGCTACCCTATTTTACTAATGAAAGTGCTAATGTTGGTTATAACTTATTTTTCAAGGTATCTTGTAATACCGCTGAGCACTGAAGAGACATTTCAGTAGTTTCAGACCATTTATATTAGAGATCAGTACTGTGGTGTGTTCACCTCAGCTAAACCACAGTTTTATTTTGGTTATTAACTGTGCAATATTTATTTATTCGTTGTTTGGTATTTTCCATGCTTGTACGAAGGACACTTTTTTTTTTTTTTTGTATAATGGTGAGAAACTGGAAGCCGTGAGAATTAAGTGAAATCCTGCAAATAAAGGACATTGTGATTTGCCCATGCAAGCTGCTTGGCAGGCCTTCTCATACATAAATCACATTAAGAGAACTTTTTTAAGTTAGATGATTTGTGATGGTTAAGTCTTTGTTTTGTTTTAATATTTCACCACAATGGTGAGACCTCCAGAATCAAAGAGAAAATTTCTAACGTGTGTGTGTGTGTGTGTGTGTGTGTGTAGGGGAGCAGTTAGGAACTGGTACAGACGGAAGACCATCAAATCAGAAGAACCCTTGATAACTGGAATATCTGTAAGGTGGCCTTGATGTGCGAGGGAGGGGCCTTGAAAGCTGGACAGAGGCTCCTGAATTCTGTGATGAGCAGAAATGTTTGGGAGTGCAGAGCGGCAAGAGTGTCTGCCATGGAAATCTGCCTTCAGTGCTGGGGTGCCGCCCTTCCTCCTTAGTGCCGAGGGTGGTGGACACAGAAGATCAACCTGAAATAGGCCAAGCTGTGGTCGAAGGATTGGCAGATTCCATGTAGGATTAACAGTGATTTGTGATTCTCCAGTGACAGAGCTGTCTGAGTATGGGACACGTCTCCCCATCTTTGTGTGGAACCAGTTTCATTTTCCAGAGAGAACCACAGGGCTTAAGGGTTGAAGAACCAGAAGGTTCCAAACATGCACCACATTGGGAAGTGCCATCTTGAAAGCAATTTGTCTTTGGGATTCTCCCCTCGACTCCTGGCCTTCCAGAGGGGAGTTGAGCCCCAATGTGATGGCTTCTACTATTGCTTGTGTCTCTGGTCCCTGCTTGCCAGTGGACAACCCAAGCCTGCTCAGAGGTCAGATTTGGGGGGACAGACATCTCCTCCCATCTAGGTCTTGAGGACAGCCCAGAGGAGCTGCTCACAGACTGTTCATCCCTGTGCTTTCTGGAAACCAGTCACAAGGTTGCCCTGTGCAGCATGGTAGTCTAATAAAGGAGATGACAGCTCCCCTTGGGCTCCCTGCTGCTTATCACTGGAACCACCACTGTGGGGTGCTCCCCCGAGGGAGGGCTGCTGCTTTTAAGAAGGCTACTGCACATAAGTCAGTCAGCAAAGACCACCACTGTGATCAGAGCCCGGTCCCCGAGAGCAAACAGACTGCGGCCGGCCCCAGAACCAGCTGGGTTCTGGCTGTAAATAAACTAAAGGATATAGTTTGAAGAATACAGGGGAGATTCAAATATGGATGGTGAGGTAGATTCACTGGATGTAACAGACGGGTCACGTGCACAAGTTCCTCAGGGTATTTGTTCATGAGGAAGCATGGAGTATGCTGCTTACTTGCAAATGGTTCAGCCAGACATGCAGTAAGCCAACAGCAGCCTATGAGCGATGCTGAGTGGAGGTGGTCTGAACATGGATGTTTCATTCCAGCTCTTTTGTTTAGGGAGAGTGGATGAAAAGATTTTTAAAGGCCTCAGGAGAAACGTCTCCTGAAGATACTGCTTAAAGTTCTAGTCCCTTCCCTTCCCTTCCCTGTGGGTCGGCAGGACCAGCTAGTACTCAGCATAGATGTTTGAAGAACTCCCTAGGTATCCTGACATGGGTATCCCTCGGGTCTCACTAGGAAGATGGTGGATGAACAGAGGCAGCCCTGCCCAGCAGTACCAGGAGGCTAGCAGTCCCCTGAGTGCCAACTTTAGTTACTCACACCCCTGCTAAGGCTGCAACAGGTCCCCAGACCTGAGTACAACTCCAGGATGAAAATGCCATTCAGGACATAAAAGTCAGCACCTAGACAGTCCTGCCGGCTAAAACAGAGACCTAATCCATCAATGCCGATGGTTGTGGGAAAGTCTAAATATACTAACCTTGCTTTTGGGCATCTATGCGTCTGGCTAACTGTTTTTAACTGAAGTATGTCAACCCAGAACATGGCTCCATGCTTAAAAGTTCACCATGAGGGCTGGAGAGATGGCTCAGTAGTTAAGGCACGGACTTGTTCATCCAGAGGACACAGGTTTGATTCCCAGCACCCACTAGAAGCCCACAACTGTCTCAACTCCAGTTCCAAGAGACCCAGTGCCCTCTTCTGACCTCAGGAGGCCTTCATGTGCATGGCACACAGACATGCATGCAGGCAAATTACCCACACACACAATAAAATAAATTAAAAAATAAAAGTTCACCATGAGAATGGCTTGGTGCTACTCTGGGATCCCTAACACTTTGTATTGTCTCTGGCTGGCTAATAGATATTTTATTGGCTTAAACCCATGTCCCAGCCCACAAGAGGGCAGCACCCTCCATCCAGGAGTTT
The DNA here is from genome assembly GCA_019843965.1 of Rhynchomys soricoides. Lineage (NCBI taxonomy): Eukaryota > Metazoa > Chordata > Mammalia > Rodentia > Muridae > Rhynchomys > Rhynchomys soricoides. The sequence continues at coordinate 6,279,463 of JADRCH010000107.1, read as the reverse complement.
TCTGCCCACTTTGGCCACAGCCTGCCTCTTCCTTCTTGCTCCAGAAACTAATAGCTGCCTCTATACCATGCCTTCTCCACTTGGGTTGTCTCTGTGGTGCAAATACCCCTTGTTCTTACCTTCAGTCTCTACTCTACCCATGGTCCCCCCCATCAGCATAGCCAATCCATTACCATCTTCACATACACTCTTCTGGAAAGCCTTTGCAAAACTGGGTCAGCTACCCTCTTTATAAGTGTGATGTTGGACTCACAGGATATGTCCAACCTTGAGAGTTTCTGGAAGGGCTTACTGTGGGGTCAGCCTTTCTCAGTGTTCTCAAAAATGTCTCTAGTGTTCCTCACATACCATTTAGGGCTGCATTGCTTGCTCTCTTGGGTGAACAGTAGGCTGTCTTGGAGATGGTTCTTATTTCCTTCAGTCTAGCAATTCATTTCAGTGATGGATTCCTGCAATCTGGGTTCCCAGTTAACAACAGTGAATCTCCCTGCCGGTCGGCAATGGGATTGGGTCGGTGTGATGGCTATTCTTGGTTGCTAACTTGACTACGTATGGTCTTAACAAAACCCAAGTGGCTGGGCACACCTGAGAGAGGTATTTTCTTAAGTCATTTGAAGTGGGAAGACCCACCCATTTTTAATCTGGATCTTTTGAGGTAGAAAGGTCCACCTTTAATCTGGGCTATATCTTCTGCTGGCAGCCTACAGAAAGACATGGAAGATGGATGCTTTCTCTCTTCCTGCTTGCTTTTGCTTTCACTGCATTAGAGCCCATGTCTTTGGATTCTGATGTATACTGAAGACTACCTGAGATGTCCAGTCTGGTGGACTGAACTAGTGGATTCTTCAACTTTCCTTTGGAAGACAGGCGTTGTTGGACTAGCTGGACCACAGCCTGTGAGCCTCCTCCTTTCTGTTTCCCCCCTTTCCATATATTTATCCCATAAATTCTGTCCCTCTGGAGAACCCTGACGGATACAGTGCAAAACAAAGACCGTTTTCAGCCACTCTGATTTTAGGGCTTGGTGCAGTACAGCTACATCCTGACTGATAATGATGCCTTCTTCAAATACCAATTCCCAACACAACACAATATGTAATCAGTAATTGGTAAATTTTCTTGACTCTGAGAACAGCTCCAAAGACCAAAGACGTTCTAATCCATATCTTGGCCACACCCCTCTATTCTTCCTTGGCGATACAAGGTCTTTGGTAGAGATCCTCTAGTGCTCCCATCTACAAGTAGGTCCAGATGTCAACCCCTATGCTTTCTTAACAGCTCTCCATGGATCCTGAAATAACTATGAACTGTCATCACCCTTGGCTGAGCTCAACCTTGGCTGAAGCTCTGGCACAGTGGGAAGCCTGAAAACCCATTGCCCTCAACATATAGATACTGTCTCCAGAAAAACATGGTCTCCTTAGCCTCCTGTCTCATGGCTTACTTGGTCCCAAGTACACCTCTCTCCTTTAATAGGATCAACAAATGCACACTGAATTGTAAATAAGGAAAGCATCACTCTTGAAGTTAGCCTGGCTGGTCTTGGGCAAGTGGGGAGACATTGCTAGCCCTCCTGGAGATTTGCATCTCAGGAGGGTGTGCACTCCCGAGAAAGGTCAGAGCCACCGCTGCCGTAACCACTGGGACCCAGAGCCCCTTCAGGTCTCTTAGGTTTTGACATACAACTTTCAGATGCTTTGAGACTATAGGTCATCAGTCTCATCCTCTTGGTGGGTCCCAGCTTAAGGAAGTGTGGGTCAGCTGATATGATCACAGGTAGGCAGAGGGCTAGAACAGCCTGTGTGGAGATCTCAGGAGGCAAGGGTTCCAACGTTTGTTATAATGTTTCTAGGGTTTGCTGTCCTCTGATCAGTTTGCACAGCTCCAGCCTCAGGCGGTTCTCTGGAGTGCTTTGTTCTCCACAGGGCTGAGCAGTGCCACATCTACCTAAGAATTCAGCATGTCCAGAGTCCCACCTTTGACCTAGAGTTGGAGGGTATGCAGTCCCTTTAGATCTTCTATTTCTTCAGGGAGAAGCTGAGCCCCAGAGAGGTGAAGGAAGTGTCCTGGTCCACACTGCAATTCCATGACCGAGAAGACCAGAGCCTAGACCTCCAGACCTTGTGGCTAGTTTCCTGTCTGCTTTCCTATGCAGTTCTAAGTGAGAAAAAGCAAGGGGAGTTTTCCCAGAAGTCTCAGCTGAGGCTCATGTGTGCACACATACACTCAGATTGTTGGCTCCACTGGCACAATACTGCAGGGCTCTGAACCTCTGTGAGCAGGGTCCTGGTCCCCTTGGATGTTGCCTGGCCCACAGCTGCCAAGGAATCTGAGAATTATGATCTGTACAGGTCTATCCTGGTACTATCCTTTAGTTTTCATGGTGAATGACAGGATGGTGGTGGCTAAGGAGTTCCTCACAGCAAACACGTGGCAGCTGGTGGCCTGGGGGATTCATCTGGCTCAAATTTTCATAATTGGACTCCTGAGTCTGAGACCTGCAGACAGGAGAAAAATTGAATTACCACCTAATATTTGGCAAGGTCCTTGAGTTCCCAAGCTGTGCCCCAGCAACAGGTCAAGGAAGATACCATATGGGAGGCAGTGGAGCCAGAACCACAAGGCTGAGGGATTAATGTCAGACAGGGGGATGCTGCTGGTGACAGCTTCCTTGATCAGTCACTATCTCCTACAAAGTGACTTTGTCAGAGGTTTCAAAAACCAGCTCCATGTCCCCAATCTCCTCAGGTCTGATGGCTTCCCAGACATCCCTACCACCAGCCTCCCACCCACTGTATGAGACAAAGCACACACCCCTCCCTTACTCTGTTCCCTCCTGGTCTCTGTGATCAGAACTCAGCTCCCACCCTGGGTATCCTGTTTCCCTCCCTTAACCTCAGAGAGTCCCTTCCCCTGGTTGCTGTCAGAATCGAAGAAACAATGGCCTCTTTCTGGATCTACTTCTTGGGCCCTCCTGTTCAAATTCAACCTCTCATGCATGAACCCAAACCATTCTGATTTCTAACTCACCCAGAATCACCCTAACCTTGACATCTCAACCCACATTTCCATGGTCCCCCCATGCCTGTGTCCATTCCAAATCCCACCTGACCTTTCTACTTACGGTTTTCTATTGCAGGATACTGATCACACAGTGAACCCTGAGAGATTGTGTTATTTACTGAAAAAAACCTGTTTCTAGTTGTGGTGTGGCTCAACCCTTGGCAGACATCTTTAATCCCACACAATGAAGGTAAAGTTAGTTTGTAGAAGGGAGCACCCATGTTTGTAAAGTGATGTCTAATTAAGTGGCAGACAAAGTGACAAATCAGAGAAAGGTTTGACAGAATAGGATCTCCCCAACTCTCAAGAGAGAGGAAAGGGAAGCTACTTAAGGAAGCAGTGCAGAGAGAGAGAGAGAGAAGAGAGGAGGCAGTTTTACTGGGACAACTGTACAGAGACAGGTTGAAAAGAGAACAAGTCAGAGAATGAGAAGGAGCCAGAAGATTAGAACGAATTGCCAAAGTTAGTATGAGGCCAAGCAGAGCAATTCAGGAGAGGCCTGAGACAGAGAGAGAGAGAGAGAGAGAGAGAGAGAGAGAGAGAGATTGAATCAATCAGCTGGGAGCCAGAACAGCTGAGTTGAACCAGCCAGAGCTCAGAGAGAGCTAGAAAGGGTGAGCTCATTCAGCAGTAAGTCTCAGAGGCTGAAACATTCTAGGCCTAGATTAGATTGTACGGAGGCTGGAAGCTTCCAGGACCAGGCCTAGGTGAGCAGATGGAGTCAGGAAAAATCGGGGACAACAATTACTTCAGAATAAAAGTTACTTTTATGGTTTTCACTCTTGGGATATCCCTTTCCCCTTGGTCACCCTAAGCTCCAGCCTCCAGCTTGGTGTCTTCAGGGCCATGTCTTCAAAGAAAATATCCAAATCTAAAGCAGTCACGGCTGCCTGGCTACACACTGGGCACTGCTCTATGACTAGCTTTACAATCTTCCTTTATGGATCTCAGATGGTCTTGTCATGCTTGTGCAAAGTTGCACCTGTTGGAGTGGAAGTCCGGGTTTCCTGTCTATCATCCGTGTTATTGTCTGCCATATAGTAGGTATTCAGTAAGTAATCGTTAGGTGAGTGGACAGCAGGCAGCGTTGTGACCCTGGTCTTGTGAATCAGTAACGAAAATGCACATATGGCAGGCTGTCAAGACTTGAGAAGCAGCTGGAAAGAGTGTGCTCCCAGCCAGCACCAGGCACAGTGCTCCAGGCACAGTGCTCCCAGCCAGCACCAGACACAGTGCTCCAGGCAGTGCTCCCAGCCAGCACCAGGCACAATGCTCCAGGCACAGTGCTCCAGGCACAGTGCTCCCAGCCAGCACCAGGCAC
>JADRCH010000107.1:6255634-6275069 GCA_019843965.1 Rhynchomys soricoides | reverse complement strand
AGTGCTCCCAGCCAGCACCAGGCACAGTGCTCCAGGCACAGTGCTCCAGGCACAGTGCTCCAGAGCTGAGCTCTTTCTCCTTCAACGAGGGCCCTTACTGGGGTAGACACTGAAGAAGAAAGAGTGGACTCTGGGTTAATGTCTTTCTAGATCCTTCATCTAAGCCGGGTTCTTGGTGATTTTGTTTGGAAGCAGTCAGCAGTAAGCCTGGGAGACCCTACAGTGGCACCCTTATGGGGCTAACTTCTAGACTGCTGGGAGCAACGAGAGGACACAGCTTGGTGGTATTCACTGTTGGGGTCATAGTCACCAAGCTCCTTGTGTACTGAATGCAGTAACAAGTCAGCCTAGTCCACTCTGTGGTGTGCTGGATGGAGGGGCAGGGTGCTTCCGGTATGACCCAGGCCCTGGTCCAGCCTACTACCTTAGACTTGCCCTCTGACTGCTTTCTCTCCTTGTACTCCTAGTTTTGAGAAACTGGAATCCCTGAGCCAATGAGATAGGCAGAGGTGGGCTGGGGGAGGGCAGTGAGTACTTACCGTGGAGGGGTGTCCTGGGCGACCAGGTGATCTGTGTGAGGGACACAGAGAAAGAGGAGGAGTGAATTTGCACAGTAGCCTCCAGCCTACATGTTGGCTGCACACTCTGCCCCACCCCACTGTGAGAAGTGGTCCCCAGGATGTGTGCAGCATGCAGCAGATGGATCGCTAGCTGGACTGTCTTAACCTGATACATGATGGGGTTAACTTGAAGGTGTGTGTGTGTGTGTGTGTGTGTGTGAGAAGAGAGATGTGGTCCAGCAGAACACAACTGCCTTTCTGGGGACCCTGAAACACAACATATTTGATAAATTGGAGGAACCAGCAAGAATGGCAGGGTCACAGCAAGGATAGCACCTGGGACCCAGAGACAAATTCTGTATTGCATCCCTGGAGAGTTGGAGGCTAACCTTATTGGTCTGCCAGGAAGCTCTGAGAAGGTCCTTCCCTTTCTTGGATGCTCAGCAGATGCCCCATCAAGGTCAAGGACAGCAGCATGGAGTTGCTCTCTAAAAGTGGTTGGGGTCCCAGGCCACCAAGCTCGTGTGTCCTGAAGTTTTTTTTTGGCCGAGCTGTCCTAACTTACTAAGACCTCAGAATTTCAGGATATCTTCTGCCTTCTGCAATTTCTGGGGTCTACGAGAACCCTTCTCATGGGGGTCCTGCAAAGATCTGCAGACTCAGCCTCTTACCGGCTGGCAGGGAATCACATCTGAGCATCATGGTCCATAACCTCAGGGCCTTAAGATGCTAGTTAAAAAGTAAGGGAGAAGCCTGAGGCCCGACCTTTACAGAACACTGATTTGTAGTGTGGTAGTGTTCGAAAGCCCCAGGACTGTGTCTCTGTGTAACTCTGCAAAAGGCAAGATACTTTGCAGAACCTGTTTCCTAGCTCCACCTCATGGGCTCCAGGCAGAGAGAAGGAACTGAGCTGATGGAGGTGCAGAAAAGATGTTCTGATGTACCACGTCAGGTAGACCGGCAGAAAGGGGAGGGAGCCTTCTCTCCCCCCTCTCCCCCACCCAGATCTGGGGTGCACCCACCTAGTCGGCGGCGGGTGGCACGAGCACCCAGAACGCCAAGCAGCAACAAGGCCTTGAGGCCCAGCGCGCCCAGCAGGAGCGCCAGGGTCAAGGCTCCGGGGGCTCCGTGGAAGCGGAACAGGTAGACGCTGGCCTCGGCGCGGCCCAGGCTATTGGCTGCCGTGCACGTGTAGCGGCCATCGCGGGTCAGCGCGGGCAACTCGGCGGTCACCTGGTAGCCGTGACCCTGACCCTGCACGGCAGCCGAGCTGTTGCCCAGGGCGGGGCCCGACCAGGCGAGGGCAGGCGGCGGCTCCCCCTCTGCGGTGCAGAGCGCGCGGAAGGCATGCGCGGGGCCGGGCAGCACTGAGATGTTGATGATCCGCGGCGCAGCTGCGGGGGAAGAAGGTCAGCGTGACACAACGCCTTGCGGGAGCGTGACAGCTCCGACGGTTTGGTTAAGCAAGGGCTACCATCCTTCAAGCAAGCGTCATCCTGCCCCAACTCCCTGCCAAGCTGGAGGGAGGAGGTAAGGGAGTGCCCAGAACTGAGCTCCTGGGCTCCGGGATGCCAGGGTCCTATCGCAGGGATGGATTTAGCAAGCTATTTCTCTTCTCTGCTTCAATTTCTCCATGTGTAAAATGGTGATCACAATTGCTCTTATTTTCTGGGCTCACCGAGATTTGGCAAACTAATACTCGTGTGTTGCTTGGACTGCTGGGCTTGCAGCTGGTGCCCACCAAAGAGTCACAACGCAGGGAGGGGCCAGTTGCAGCACAGTGCTCTAGGGACTGGGGATGTACGAAGTGGGGTGGGGATGAGGATGAGAAATCCTTCAGTGCAGGCGGCGCACCCCTTATGGTCTTTAGAATTATTGATTGCTTGTTTTTCGATCCTTCCTTGCCAACTACCGGTGTTTACGAGCATCTGGACACCGCCCACTAGCCTCAGCCGGGCCATTCCTGGGACCTGAGTTCTCCATTTCTCCCAAGCAATCGGAGGCCACCCTAGGACCCAGTAGTATCGGGACAGGAATGTGGGGAAGGTGGGCCCCACACCCCTCAGCCACCAGCCCGCCTCACCAGTCACGCGCAGCCGGACCCCGTGGCGGCTCTCATAGCGATCGTGGGCGTCGCCGGTGAACTCCACGCGGCAGAAGTAGCGGCCGCTGTCCGCCAGGGCGAGGCGCTCGACGCGCAGGGACAGGTCGTTGCGGCGCGGGTTGCCCAGCAGGCGGAAGCGGCCGTGCAGGCTCAGCGCTGTCTGGCACAGCTCGCTGCCTGGCGCCGCGGTGCAGCGGAACACCTGCGGGCCCGCGTACGGCTCGCCCGCGCGCCAGATGGCGGTCAGCGGCCCGTCGTAGTGGCGGTGCGGGTGGGTGAAGGTGCAGGGCAGCACCGCCGCGTCCCCAGCCTCCGCGCTCACCTCAGCGGGCACTTGCATGGACCAGCGCTGCGCTGAAGCACCTGCGAGCCAGGGACACAGCAGACTTAGGAGGACCCGGTCCTTGACCTCTGGTAGCATTTCCACTCCACTACACCCTACTCCCTGAAGCAGGGCTGCAAACACTAGGGGACTCAGGCAACACTTAGTTCCTTTCTGTTGGAACCCCACTTTCTGACTTTAGAGTTATCTCCCTAGACCTGCTCTACCATAACGAAGGGGAAGGGGTTAGGACAGGAAAGTCTCCAGACCCTTCCTTGAGGCGGTTTGCCTCATCCTGGCATGTGACCTAGTGACCCACACAACCCGTTAGTATTTCTCCCCATCAAAAACAGTTGCTGAGATGTTATGGTACCCCGTATTACAAGATCCCTAAGATGGTAAGATCTCTTACTGTGCGCCTGTGTGTTGAGCATGCTCTCCAAAGCTCTTCTGGTTTTCACAAGTGATCCTAGAAATAAATGTAGATATCTTCTTTTACATGTTAATTAACTGAAAAGTCAAATAATTGAGGTCACAGATAGGTTGAGGCAAAGTCCTTGTTCGACTCAGACCTGCCTGGACCCACAGACTGCATTATAGTGCCCTAAAGGCATGAAGCTGTGATTCACCAGAAGGCGCTAACAGTCTTTATTTGTAGATGAGAAACTGAGGCCCTAGGAGGGGACAGTGCTTTGAAGCACAGTGTAGAATTGGTAGGAACAAATTCCTTTAGAATCGGAGCCAGCCCAGGTGAACTGTGTCCTGGCTGGTTACTTAAAAGGCCAGTGTTCAGGCAGAGAGAGACTCCCGTGGTGGGTCTTTACCGCCTCTTTGCTCTGTGCAGGTGCACACTGTGTTGTGCCTCTAGACCAGTGGTTCTCAACCTTCCTTATGCTGGGACCCTTTAGTACACAGTTCCTCATGTTGTGATGACCCCCAACCGTAAAATTATTTTTGTTGCTATTTTATAACTGTAATTTTGTTACTGTTATGAATCATAATGTAAACATCTGATATGCAGATGGTCTTAGGTGACCCCCGTGAAAGGGTCAAACAACCCCCAAAGGCCGTGCGACCCGCAGGTTGAGAACCACTGCTCCAGCCTCACTTTCCCCATCTTCTTCCACCTGGTAAACCACGTTCTTCAGAATGTGGGCTGTGGAAGCTGAGCCCTGCTTCCAGTTCATCCAGTGCTGGCAAACCACAGGGCCCTGTGTTGCTGTGGCTATGGGGGTGCAAGTGCTCAGCCTCAGAAGGTTATGCCAGGGGTGGTACCTTCCCGGAGGCAGGCGGTTGAGCCTGCCTAGCCAGTGCCCTGGGGCACAGTGCACAAAAGGGACCTTTACAAGGAGTACTTCGAATTGTATTATACACAGTTCCTTTATTTATACCATGCCATCTGTCCCGAAAGTACCCAAGAGAAGAAAGACAGGGCAGAGAGTGTTACAGATGTGTAAATGAAGGCCAACATCCAGGTGAGGGGAAAGAGAAAGGCCAGTTTTTCCTGATGCTAAGCCCAGTGCTCTTTGTGGTCAGTGAGCTTCACTGACTTCTTGGGCTGGAATACCCACAAGCCACCACTGCTAGTCCATCTCCTGTGGAGCCCATACACCCATGGATAACAGGATACTCCTGCACAGAACCACCCCAGAACTGCCGCTGCTGCAGGAGCATGTACGTGTCCAGGCTGCCGCTTGCAGAAGCTCATCATGGCGACTCTTGGATTCATTACCCTTTCCTGATGGGAGAGGATGGCTCACCTGCTGCCCTTCCCTACCTTTTCCCTTCTGTTCAAGTCCTGCCCCAGGTGGCCCTAGTGTGCTGCACCTGCAGAGTGTAGCGAGTTCTTGTGTGCATGGGTGCTGAACGTCCAATCGGATCCTGCTGTAGGCACAGAGCCAGGAGACCATCTGGTTAAACCACAGTTCTTAGTTCACATGGCCTGTTCTTAGGCTTAATCTCTTTTTGCTCTGGACAAGTTGACTTATGCGTTTGAATTCAAGTGGAGGGCTTAATGTTTTTCCCTAGTAAGAACTTGTCTGCTTGGCTGCCTTTCAGATTTGAGAAGCCCCGTGTGAAGATTGTGCTGATCCTGTCAGGACTTCTAGCTGAAGAAAGTTTCCTCAAGTCTGTCTGTCAATGTAGCTCGAACTGGCCTGGAATTCACTGTATATTCAGGTCTGACTTAAATTGATGTCAATCTTTTGCTGTAGTCTCTTGAGTACTATATTACAGGCATAAATCACTATGCATATCTGATTTTGTTTGTTTGTTTTTGGGTTGGAGGTCTCACTATGTGGCTCAGATAGCCCTTGAACTTGCGATCTTCCTGCCTCAGCTCCTCAACAGCTCGCACTATGAATGTGCACCCTCAGCCCCTACCTCAGTTTTCCTGAACTTCCTACCCTCTGTGACCTTAGACTTAAACTTTGCATCTTGCAGGCTCATGGAGTCAGGCATGGATTGCCTCCACATTGTCTGATATTGTGCATTCATCAATTCTACAAACATTTATTGGATACTTCCGCACTCTGCGTCAGGTGCTGGGATATAAGCTGTGGGGACAAAGATGAACAGGGTCCCTTATCATCGAGCTGGAGAAAGATCAGTGAACATGTAATTGTGCTGTGCTCTGCCAGGTGCTCCGATGAAAGATACAGACAATATTGCCTTTGTCTGAACATGGTTACCAGCCCACTTTCACTCGCCAAATCTCTCCTATTCAACCTCTGTTATCTGATGACTCACTCTTGCCAGATTATTCTTCTCTGAGTACCAAACCTAGCTCTGGCATCTCTCCTGTACCCTGGGATGAAAGGGGGTTAGGTTTCCAGAAGAATGGGGGATGGTGGAGTCTACCGGGATTGCATATAGCAGGCAGGGGTTGTAGAGCCCAACAAAGAGGAGGTGTATGTGTGCAGGGTCCAGAGAATAATTCTACAGAGACCTGGGCATAACGGTCTGTGCAGGGGGAGCAGGGGAACCAGTCGTAACGTATGACCATGAAAGACATGGCAGTGTGTGCCTATAGCCCCATCACTTAGGAAGAGGATCATTAGGCGTTCAAGGCCACTTTTATCCACATAGGGGGTTAAAGATACTTGGGACCCTGTCTCAAAAAACCAGAAAAGGAAAGCACGAAGTATGGATGTCAGAGGAGGAGAGAACGCATGATTGGCTGTGGAGGCCAGCCTACTGAAGAATGGGGGAGTCATTCTCCATCTCATTCCAAACACACAACAGCCCCATGAGATGTCCTCACTGGCTCATTTTAGAGAAGAGGGAACTGGGACTTGGAAGGCCCAAGCAACTTCTCAAGGTCAGTTGGTGACCAGTAGCACAGCCGCAGCAGCTTGCCCCTGGCTGGCTCTGCCTCCCTTATTAATTACCCCTTCCCCCCACACACACTGTGTTCAGTTGCTTAAGAACAGGTGCAGAATATTCTTTTGTTTTCCATGGGGGGCGGAAACCTCTGTTCATTTGATTAAACAAAAAATAAAACAAGCTGCATAGGAAGAGTTTAAACTCCAGAGACACGGCTTTCGTTGTTGCCGTTGTTGTTTTAGGCTGCAGTAGCTGATACCGTATCTCCCTGCTATGTCTCTAAGCCTTCTCTGTGAACTACATGATGCATTCAGAAGCCTTTTAGCTCACACAGGATTCTCCACTGGCTCTTCCCCTGCTCATTGCCTGGCATGCCTGCAGCTAGTGATAGTAACATTTAAGGTTTTCAAGGGAAAAGCCCCCAAAGGGGGAGGGGGCTTGCAAGAAAAATATACATTTTTGTTCTGAAGTTTGGGGAAAATTTCCCTAGCTACCTACTCCTATGATGAACTCCAAAATACCACAGCACTGTCAAAAGTAGTCAGAAGAGGCCAGGATCCCAGGGATGTCTGTGGTAAAGGTTCTGCTGCCAGGGGAGGCATGGTAGTGACATGTTGCTTCAGTTGGCTTTGCCAGGAGAAAACGGTAATAGAGGCTTAACTTAGTCACTCTAACATTAGGCAGCATGCCTCTGAGAATTCTCCCAGATCTTCATTCTGCTGAGAAATATTCTAAAGTGTGTTCTAAACGGATGGCCCAGGTGGAGTTTGCTCTAGGAGCCAAAGGGGACACTGAGACCCTTAATTCAAAGGCTCTGTTTTGGTTCCCATTAGCAGATACAGTGCTTCCGGCTCACTTGCTGAGTGGGTTCAAAAGAGAGATGCTCTATCTCAGGGCAAAGTCCTCAGGGCCACCCTGAGGACTCAAGGCAGAAGGTGAGAAGTCCTTAGCAGGTATTATCCAGAGCACAAAGACATTTGTTTTGGCAGAGCTCCTAGCTCCTGCCATCACTTCTGGCAGCTCATGACTGCCTACTAAGTAGTGGCAGGGATGACTCCCTCACTGGGACTGTGGCGCTTTCTGTAGGGTCTCTCTGTGTGTGTTGTGTCTGGAAGCATCCAGGGGGTCAATGAGAAGCCCACATTCTTATTGCCCAAAGTATCTGCCTCCAGTGCTGGGCCACCAGGAAAGGTGGGAAGACGCCAGCTTTGGTACAGCCGATCCTAGGTGACCATTCCAGCTCTGGTAAGGAAAATATAAACTGAAATGTTAGAAAGTGGTTTCTGTTTCTAAGACCATTTAAGACAGCAAGGAATGACAGCAGACATTCACTAAGCCTGGAAGGAATCATCAGAAACAATGAAATCCCAGAGCAGAAATGATATAGTAAAAATACCATTCACAGGAGGAAAGCCATAGAACCGTGACTCATCATGACCTCATATCAGGCTGAGTGACAGGTGCTTCGTTAAAAGATAGCCCAGGGATGAAATGACCAACAGTGACAATATGGGGAGGAATAAGCCCGGAGAGCTCTGACTTATCATGGCCCTGAATCGGGCTGTGTATTACACACAGATGAAAGCTCATTGTCTTCAATGTTGTCATGCTTACATCCCTTAGATGGGGAGTCAGGGGCTCCAGCCCTGGCTTAGAATTGACTGTGGGACCTTAGGTGAGTCTTGATGGCTGTTGGCTTGCTAGGTCCTCCATGAAAAACTATTTCTGGATGTTTATTCAAGTGACCAAGTCAAACATTCTGGCTGGCTGAGTATACCAGTTCTTACTGCCATGATGCCATTCCTCACAGGGACACAGTCGGTTCATGGTGACTGCCCACCTTGCCTGATCTCTCCCTAACTTTCAAAAGTTATGGTCCTAGTGTTTAGTAGGCTGATACAGGGAGATTTTAAATTCAGGGCCAGCCTAGGCTGCATAATAAGTCCTAGGCCAACCTGGATTATATAATAAGACTCTTAAACAACTAAAAATTTAAGGAAAAAAAAAAAAGAAAAATCCCTCCACTAAAAGCCAAATTTGAATGAAATTGACAGTGTATAGAATATTTTAGAACTATGTCTAGTTAAAAAACTTTCAGGTACTTAAAAATAAGCCACCTGCTAACCAGTAAAGAGCTACTAGGAAAGGTTCCATCTTTATAGCTCCCTCAATGCTGTGCATCACGTGATCCACTGATGCTCCCTGCGTGCCCCTCAAGGGGGCTTCGGTTCCCACATCCTCAAATCATGATGCAGCTGGGGAGAGTTTAATGCACTATCCCAAAGGCTCCCTGAAGTAGAAAGACAAAAGAACCCAGATGCAGAAGGCGAGTCGAAACTGGCTTGGATCAGAATTGGAAACCTTTGCTTTGACCACAGCTGACCAAAGATTTCCACTGGTCCCACAGTGAGGAAGGAGGTAGGAATCTGTAGGGAATCTGTGTTGGCCATCTGTAAGGTGCTGAACACAGTTGTACTGCTTCTCAGCTTGTGGTGGAGTAAGAAAAGGCACCATTCAAGCCTCTTTTGATGTTTCCATACGATGAAACATTAAGGGTCTACCGTATGGTCCAGACAGGAAAGTGAACCTCATGGTGGGGTAAGGGCCAAGGAATGGCACCAAAAAAATACAGGTTGGCTATGAGGCCTTTATATGACAGTTCTCTGTGATTGGAGGGTTGGGCGTGGAATGAGACCAGGTGGGCAGTCACAATGGACTGACTGTGCCTCCAGGAGGGATAGCATCATGTCTGTGAGAACTGGAGTCATAAAAAAACTTGTGGTATTTCTGTCACTCTCCCCTAAAGTGATTATATATCCAGTGGACATGGAGTAAGCCTTACTTGTACGGATATATGCAAGGGACCATTTTCCTCAAAACCACCGACATGCTAGCAGGGTGTTCTCAAGCGTGGCTCCAGTGGTGGAGTCTTGGGCATTGTGGCGCCCAGAGAGCCAGGTTTCCAGGGAGACGCTATGTTCATCCTAGTTATCAAATGTCACCTACAGGTAGTAGGCCTAGCTGGGGTATGCTGTTCACTGATCACCTTGTTCCTCCTGGCTCTCCTGCTCTTCAGCCACTTTTTTTGTTGACCTTGCAGGTGGCAGGATAGCTTGTGAGTAGAGAAAAGTTGGGAGGAGGAAGAAGACATGGACAGCAGGAATTCTATCCTTTAATGACTGACCTAGAAGGTTCCAGATGGGGGAGTCTGAGGGATGTGACTAGAAGGCCTGTTTGCTCTCCATTTCCCCTCAGGCATCTCCTTTAACTCTGTTTCTCCAGCCATGTGGGTGTGACATGGCTGTGAATGTGCTCCAGTCACCTGAGCTGATGGAGAAGCAGAGCCCAGGCTGGTCCTGTCCTGCATCTAGTGCCCACCACAGAGTGTGTTCATGTAGCTGGTCCCTGCTCTAGTCTTCAGGGTGGTTCTGGTTCTGCTCTGTTTCCCTCCTCTAAGTAGGGCTTCTTCAGCTGAGCAGACTTTCCCACAATGCTTGCTGGGAACAGGAAAGACCTACTCATTTAACTTTCCATCCCCCTTAGCCTCAGTGATCTGGGTTACAGGGATTGGTTCTGTAGGGCTCATGAAAGTTAGAAAATTGGCAGGCCCATAGCTGATGAATACCAGGGTCAGTATTTGAAGTTTGCACCTGATATCAAGTTTATGTCCTTTGCAAATCACAGATCTGCCGATCCAGGTTGGGACATGATTACCCCCTTAGTTCCCACCCTCAAAAGATGTCTCAGTCTGATCACTTGGGGGAAAAGACAGACTTGGCTGATCCCCGTCTCTTCCACTGTATATAAGTTGGAAGAAAAAGGGCTGTATCCACACACATCAATGTTTATATATCAGTTCTACCTGACCCCACACCGGCAGAGTTGACTGACAGCTCAGAATGCCATGACATCAGCATATGGCACATGGTGGCCAGGCTTATGATGGAGCAGGCACTGTTGAGGAGGATGTCCCAGGCGAGTGTTGGTGAAAGGATTGCTTGGGAGAGACGGGTTTCTGAGCTGTGTCTTTGCCATTTGTCCTTGACACTCTTATTTGCACTGGGCATTGGCACTCTCTGGGCATTAGCACCCTCGGAGAAGGTGGCTGGCAATGTTGGGTTCAGTGTCTTGCTGCCTGATTCTGCTTCTGCAGATCATGGATGGAGCTGAAGAGTTTGCATTTTCAATTAATGTGTTCCCCTGATTCTGATGCAGTAGACCTGGCATCCCTTGAGAAGTACTGTACCCAGGGAAGAGTTCCCATCCACCCCACAGTGTTTGCAATGGCTATTTCTGGTTGTCAGCTTGACTACATTGGGAATGAACTACAATCCAGAAATGGAGGGCACACCTGTGATCCAGATCTTGAGGCTGGAAGACACATGCTTTCTTGCCGGTACATCTGTTGGAACCTACTTCTTCGGGATTCTAGCTTAAACAAGAAGAGTAGCTGAAACACCCAGCCTTGTGAGACTGAGCAACTACTAGATCCTTAGACTTCTCATTCACAGCTGCCCATTTTTGGCTTAGTTGAACTGCAGACTAAGTCATTCAAATAAAATTCTCTTAATATATAGACACATTCCATAAGTTCGTGACTCTAGAGAACCCTGACTAATATCGATGTTCCGGTTAGCAGGTTAGTGCAGCCTCTGCCTTTGGCTTGATTCCCCACACAGAAAAATCCTCACGTTTGTCCCCACATACCCACAAGCTGTTCTCTCCTTGTCCCTGAGGCAGTTGGATGCCAGCAACACTCGAAGTCTGTCCAGAGCCTGCACTATCTTCTTCACTCCAGGGATTTATTCCCCTTGCAGGAAAAGACAGGGATGTGGTGAACACTGAGGCTTGTGAAATCGGGGTACTGCCCCAACTCACTCGGAAACCTAACACAAGGCCAAGATTTGGCCCTCTGTCCCCTGTCACCACAGCCCTGTGATCCGTAGCTTTTCTCCGGCACAGACCCAGAGTCCTGTGGGCAAACTCAGCTGCTGAGTTTTGAGGGTAGACCTAGCTAAGATTTGTTCTATTTGGCTCAGAATAAACAGGGGAAACTCACCCATCTGGAGCACACATGCCAAGCAGGCCAGGAGTTGGAGGGATCCCTCCATGCTCTGATGCCTGTCGACCCAGCAGCCCTCTACCCAGCCAGGCCAGCACAGAGAACCTTCTTAGTGTGCTCTGACAAAGGCAGGTGGGTGTGCTCTGTGCCAAATCTGTAGGCCCACTGGACTCTAAGCAAGCTGGAGGAGCTGGGCAGCGGCAGCCAAGTAGCCCAGTGGTGTGAGTCGGCAGGACCCGTGCGCTTTAGTCATGTGGGAGACAAATGAGAAGCTCTGGCATGAGTCTTCCAGGGAAGAGCAGCGGAGCAGAGGGGAAGAAACTTTGCTCGTCCACCTTCCCCTCCTCTCACTTCTCAACCCCGTCCTACATTTTAATCAATTCTAGAGGTTTTCTCTCCCTGACTCCTCTTATTTTTCTTCTTAAATAGTGTTTTCTGCAAATGCTCCATCAAAGGGCAGAGGACCCTGTCCAAATGGTAACAGAGATGTGCGGCCGTGGGAAGTTGCTGGGGTTAGGTAGAAAAAGATTAGACTAGCCCAGACTAGCAGAGATCCTGTTGTGACCAGAGCCCTCTCCAGAGGGTCTGTCTCCTAGTATAGTACCTCTGTGGTTAATGGCTGTGAGATTACCCCTGAAAGGAATCTTGTTAAATGTTGATTCGGGTGGTCTAGTTGGGTAAGACATTTGTATCTCTAAGAGGCCCCAGGTCAGGCCAAAG
This sequence comes from Rhynchomys soricoides, assembly GCA_019843965.1. Lineage (NCBI taxonomy): Eukaryota > Metazoa > Chordata > Mammalia > Rodentia > Muridae > Rhynchomys > Rhynchomys soricoides. Next base: position 6,262,977 of record JADRCH010000107.1, on the reverse strand, counting down.
CTTCTGGTTCTCAGAAAAGAAAGAGGCCCCACCATCCTATGAGCCATTGGGTGGCAGGGTTAGGTGGAGGTCGGGCCCTTGGGAAGGGGAAGGAAGGACTCTGGAAACTTATTTGATGTGTGTGTGTGTGTGTGCATATACAGTGTATCATAATGTGTGAGTATATATGTGTATGTGTGTGTGGTGTGTATGTATACATGTGTATCTGTGTGTGTGGTGTAAAGTGTGTGGGAGTGTGGCTCTGTGTGAATGTGTGTGTGGTGTGTGATAAGTGCATATGTGTGTGTGTGGTATGGTGAATGTATGTGTGCATGTATAGTGCATCATAGTGTGTGAGTATATGTGTATGTGTGTGTGGTGTGAGTGGTGTGTGGGCGTGTGTCTGTGTGTGTGTAAGTGTATGTGTGTCTGTGTGTATATGTGTTAGTGTGTGGGAGTGTGTATGTGTTTGTGGTATGTTTGTGTGAGTATGTATGTGTGTAGTGTGTGCACGTGGGTGTGTGTGTGTATGTGTGTGGTATGTGTGGTGTCTGGTGTATGTGTCTGTGCATGGTATATGTGAATGTGTGTGTGTGTGTATGTGTGTGTACTGATGGTACTGGGGGACCAATATACCCACAGAGACTGAAGTGTGATGGCCAGTTATAAGGGTGAACTATACTTGTGTGCCCTCATTCCACACAGAGGTCACTACGGCAAGGTGGGGACCTCATGTGAGTTCTTTCTAATGCTGGACAGCAGTGGGGTTCCCAACTTTGAGGGGTAAGAGACAGAATGAGATGTAGTTCATGTGACAACGGCTTGTGAAAATTATGTCAGAGCAAGGCTCTCACTACTTAAAGCCAGCCCATTAGTGTGGCAGGATAATAGAATGCTCCTAAGAGACTGCCATAGTGGTGAGTCAGTGCCTCCAAGCATGATGGAGCTTCATTGTCCTAAGTGAATTCCTGAGAGCCAAGATGAAACACACCTCAGTAGTGATGCGGCTTGCCCATGGTCCTCGCTGGATTTCACTGGCCTCCTCCAGCCTTTGATGCTGTCTTGGGAGAGCTGGTCTTTAGGAAATCTGTACTATTAGCTTGAAAAAAAAAAGACTTGGGACATGTTGATGATGGTGATGGGGGGGGCACTTGGAGGATGGATGGCAGATCTGTTCTCTGTGGCAGAGTGGGACACGCCCTCTGCCCTGGGGCTTTCTCCATCTCTGCACTCTTCTCCCTCATCCCTCTCCTACTCTTTCTCTCTCTTTCTCTACCTCTTATTTATCACTCACGCCGTACCCGGCCAGACTCTCACTTGCTTCAGTGTTACGGCAATAATGTCCAGACTGACCATCCTTGAAGGACAATATTTGGAAGCAGTTGGTGGGAAGGAATCTGGTTTATACAAGGTTTGCTCTGAGGAAGATGGACAGGCTCGAGCCCTTGCCAAAGCTCCATCAATGGGATTTAGGAATGAAAAGAAATTCTGGGGGGAGGTAAAGGAGGACCCTGAGTCGGGTCTTCAGCACTCAGTGAAAGTCTTTTGTTTTCTTCTTCTTCCCTACACAGCATAGTGGTCCTGCACCTCCTGAGGCTAGCTGCTGTAATTCGTTTTAGAATTCTTTTATAGAATGTTTCTGAAGGTTAAAACCCTCCCCAGTTTACATGCTTTCTGTTGGTTGATGCATAAAACTAAAGACTAGGAGAGGGGGACAAGAGTCACTGGACACTTTAGGTTCTGTAAAGTTGATGAATGCTTATATATCAGTTAACATCTTAACCATTGTGGTGACCTAATCTCTAGGATTTAGAATGCTGGGCAGAAGGGAGGGAGGGAGGCAAAGGGCCTAAGGAAGGGCAGGAACCTTACAGGGCAGGAGAAGTTGATAAACTCTATCCAGGACAACTCCCCAAAAGAGTGGCTTTGCAATATGAGGGCTTCTCTTATCACAGTAGGCCTGGTTTACAGCAAGAGCTCTTGAGGAACAATAAATGGAGTAGACATTTACCTGACTAGGTAAGCAGGTGAACCAGCATTTTGTATTCCCAAAGCTTGGTCTGGGTTTCCAATGTCCAGTTATTGACATGTGTGGAAAAGTATAGGCATCTATCTATCTATCTACCTACCTGCCTACACACACACACACACACACACACACACACACACACACACACACACTCGTATATGTGTGTGTGTGTGTGTGTATGTATATATGTATATGTAAATAGACGTAGTAGCTGCTTAGTTGAATGATGTTTATGTTTGTATTACTGGACCATAAAATGATGCTGCCTTCTCTCATCCTCTCTGGGTTACTGGGTTAGGATCCATGATACTTGCTTCTTGTAGGGCAGTGTTCAGGAGATAAGAGTTAGCAAGGAATCAAGTTTATTCTGATCCTGAAGAGATGGAAGGCCCTAATCCACCCTTACAGCTCTATCCTGGGTAGCTTGGAGGTACACAGGACTTCTCTGAGGAGGAAGAGTTGAACAGCATGGAGACTGTATGGTGAGCAGGCCTTTGTCATTCAGCGTGTGTCTCCTTTGTTTTTCTTTGAAAGACTTCAGTGGCCTCCACCACATTGCTGGTCATGCCTCTAGCTATTTTTCTTTTACTTGCTTTTTGACAGCATTTATCGGTGAGCGTGGTGAAAGCCAGGGCTTACAACCTGTCCAGGGGATCACAACTGGAGATTTATTTGACCCCAAAGCCACTGGAGGTGAGTGGCTTCTCAGCTACCATGTCTTTAGATCTTTCCACATTCATGTTGATAAGGCCCCATTTCTCTGAGGTGTTGATCTGTTGCTAGGGAACTTGAATTTGATCCTGCCTCAGGCCTAATGTCAGATGGTAGATGGCCATGATGACTTGGCTGATGTGAACCCTGGCTCCTGGATCTCTGGGGCTTCCCAGAGGCACCCATGTACTTTTCTGTAGCCTAGAGTGAGTAACTTTAGAGACACAAACATCTGGTGGAAAACAACCCCCCAAGGTCCCTTTGGGCAGCATAAGCAATTAGCTATTTGCTCTGTTAAGAAGGTTGCCAGTGCAGCCCTTGAGCACTATAGCTCCTTGTAGTTAGATGTGTACTTCTCTTCAGGTTTAACCTCACATTGGTTTATGTGCTGAATGTTGTCAGGTACATAGAACGGAAGACTGAAGACAGGCATTATGAAGGTCACCAGATGTTCTAGTTTCTGTATATGAAAAGGATTATTTAGCAGTTAACATCTTAAACATGTAGGTGGGGCTTCTCTCTAGAACGTCTCAAAAGAGGATTAAGGAAGGGTGGAAGGGCAAAAGACAGGGAATGCAAGCAGCTCTGCCAAGGACAACTCCCCGAAGGAGTGGTCTTGAGCAACTGGGCAGGCCGCTTGTGTTTTATTGGTAGTCTGATGGTATACCACACTGTCTAAATTGAGTCATGTCTGTCTGGGACAAATATTAAATTGTCAAGACACCAGTACAATAGTCATGAACCAAGGCTGTTCTTGGAAAACTAGTCTGTTCTTGTCTTTTTCTAGAAATTTCATGTATGAATGTACTTCCTGCAGAAGGTCTTATGGTTTTCTGGATCTATACACAAATGGCTGGGTAGGCTGAAGGACCAAGGCAAAACGATACCGTGGTAGTAGGACTGTCTTACTTAGGAGTGCTCTGTGCGTGATTTTATGACTTAGAGATGATGTGAAAGACATTTGTATTCAGTACAAACTGTCCTTCAGGCTTCTTATTTTAATCCGTTTCTAGGTCGGTACCTTGCAGTGTGATCGACTTTCAAGACACTGGACAGAGGGAGGCAGTGAGACCATTGTCTTATCATAAAACAATATCATAGGAATGCTACCCAAGGTGTGATGTTTTACTATCTTGTAGCTAGGTAGATTAGAGCACTGAATGAGTCTTCAATTCACCATGGGTTTGTCAAGATGTAATTCCATCATGATGGAGGAGCACCATCATTTCCCAGTTTCTCTTTCTATCTATGTTCCTTTGCCTCAGTTTCTCCTGTAGTCACTCTGCAGGGAGGATTGGGATGTATATGGTAGGGTCTTGGAGCTCTGGATGAATGCTGGCATCTCATGGTTCAGGGAACAGGGAAGAGAGCATGTGTGCTTTGGCAGCTGTGATGATTTACACACTCTGTACACATGACACAACCTGCTGATGGGTGGGCAGTTCCCCTGTGTGAATGCCCAGGCAAAGCCAAGGAAAGGTTGGAACATGAAAGAAAGATTGATTCTCAGGAGCTTGGGCTGCTCTCAGCCGGGTAGTCTGAAGCAGGTTGAATCTGGAGGAAGTGAAGCGCAAGCCTACCTGAGCCAGAGAAGTGTAGGAGCCGCAGGTGGACTGAAGTGACAAGGTGGACGGTGGAGGAGCAGCTTGTGTCGTGAGGTAGTGGGGTTAAGGCTTCATGCTGGTGTGAGCATTTATTCCTCAGCAATGGCTGTTTCTAGTCTTACCCTGACTGGACAGAGCTGTCAGATACTCAGGGCCAGAGCAGACTTGGGTAGCTAGAAGGTCAGCTTTCTGTTTGGGTAGAGACTTTAGCGAGCAGGGCTTTCTGATATACAACCTGGGGATTTGTGGGCCAAGCTTTTGCCACACTTAGGCTTGGAGCAGGGATACAAAGCTGAGGGTATCTAAGTCAGGGTAAATGAGGCCTCAGCCTCCGTCTAGCCTTTGAGGGATGTTCCTCCTATGTCTTGTCAGCATTTCCCCTTCTGCAGAAATGCTATTTTCAGCGTTCTGTGTCATTTCTTCCCTTCACCTTATTGGTCATAGTAGAAGGCTTTGGTGCTTTCCAGGAGAGCACAGCCTATATGACAGACTGCGGAGGAACCAAGTCCAATTTTGTAGCAATCACAGGGGGACTTTGGGAAGCATCTTACTCCATGTAGAGAGACATAGTCTTTCATTTTGAGTCCCATTCATGTGGAATATACTTACTCAGATTTTTTGACTCTGTGTATGTATGTGTGCCTGTATGATGTATGTGTGCACCTGTGTGTGTCTGTGCCTGTATGATGTTTGCATGTGTGTATGTGTGTGTGTGTGTGTGTGTGTGTGTGTGTGTGTGTGTGTGTGGGTGTGTGTAGGGCAGAATTTGATAAAAGGGTCAATTTTTACCTTAGATACAGAGTCAAGGTCTGTCAGCTGAGCACAGCGCTTGCCTGTTTAACTAGTCTCTCTACCCAGCGTGCCCTAGGGATCCTCTATCTCCACCTTCCAGACACTGGGATTACATGTAGACGTACACACCTACCCAACATTTATATGGATGCTGGAGATCCAAACTCTGGTCCTCACCATCTCATGAATTACAGGCTTGCTTGCTATCCACTATATGGCTAGTGATGACCTAGACCTTCTCTTTCCTTCCTCTGTCTCCCAGTGTTAAGAAGCCAGGGCCTTGTGCATGCTAAGCAAGAACTCTACCAACAGAGCCACAGCCTCAGCTCTTCTAGTTTTGAGAAACAATGCGATTGCTTTAAGAATACTATTATTTATTATAAATATTTATTATTTAATGCTGCAGGATACAAAAATCAGTATCTAAAAGGCTTCTCTACACACTAATAATCATCTCAATGAAAAGGAAGTCACTAAAAACATGCTATGTGCAACAGCATAAAGGTAGCCGCAGTATGACACAAGAAAGAAATAAAAGATACACAAGTAGGAAAGAGGAAATTATGTGCAGATGGCATGACCCTGTGCCTAAAAGACTTGAGATGTGGGAAACTTCCCCCTGGAACTGTGGGGCAGGGAGGAGGGCCCAGGAGACTCTAGTATAGGTTGTTTCCATTTCCTTGGCTGCCTCTCACAACTTGAAGGTAAAATGTTAATGTTAAAGACATTACACATCTGGATACAGGACTTGGAGGAATAGAGATGGAATTCCTCTGAAGGCCTCCTCCCTGAGGACTGTCCCTCACAGAATCAGAAGGAGCTGTGCCAGCTGCCAAGGGAGAAAAGCAGTCAACACTCCTACCTACCCATAAAGCCACCAACCAATGGCCAACTGGGCAGGATGTGCTGCAGTAAATGGTACATTTATCCTGGGGTTAACCAACAGCTTCCCATGGCCCCACTCAATGGGGGGGATTCATGCCTGATGCTCAACCATTCTTTTGAGGACACTCCATATTGATTTCCAGTTTACATTCCAACTAGCAGTGAGTAAAGGTTCAAACTTATGGCCTCATCTTCTATATCTATCTGTCTATCTATCTATCTATCTATCTATCATCTATCTATCATCTATCTATCATCTATCTATCATCTATCTATCTATCTATCTATCACACACACACACACACACACACACACACACACATCTCCTGAGTGCATTTAATGTTGCTCTCATGCACGTACCTTAAGGGCTGACCACTTGGGAGTGAATGAAAAGGCTGGCTCATTCCTGGAGAAGGAAAGTGGATCAAGAAAAGGCGTGCTTTGGGGAACTGGGAAATGAGGGTGCTCCTCCATCATGATAGGATTTCATCCCAACAAGGCTGATTCTCCCCCTCTCAGAAGCCACTGATTACCTATAGCTCTGCACCTAAGAATGGAGCCTTGGGAAGATGCCCATCCATATTGGAATGTTGGCTGATGTTATTATGCTGGCCTTGTTTAGGCAAACATATTGTTGAGATTTTTGTGGGTTCATTTCCCTTGTCATTTCCAGAAGAAACTATCCAGCAGCAAGCATCCTGGCCCTCTGGATCTTATAATCTTTCTAGCCTCTCCTACAGGATCCTTCCTGAGCCGTGGATGTAGAGGCTGCATTGTAGATGTACCGGCTGGGGATGGGCACCCTATAGTCACCTTTTCTCTACATTTTTGGCCAGTTGTGGATCACTGTAGTAGTATCTGTCTGCTGTGAAAAGAAGCTTCTTTGATGAGGGGTGAGAGCTACACTTATCTGTGGGTATAAGGATAACTGCTTAGAATACAATTAGAAACGATATTGGTTTAGGGCATAGTAGTACCTGGTTCTTCTCTAAGATCTGTGATCTTTCTAGGATCTAGCTGGTTAAGTTGTGTGTGTATAGTGTGTGTGTGTGTGTGTGTGTGTGTGTGAGAGAGAGAGAGAGAGACAGACAGACAGACACAGAGAGAGATGATTGATAGATAGATAGATGATAGATAGATACAGAGATAGATAGATAGTAGATGATAGATAATAGATATATATGATAGATAATAGATAGGTATGCTAGATAGATAATAGATTGATAGATAGATGATAGATAGATACAGAGATAGATAGATGATAGATAGATAGATAGATAGATAGATAGATAGATAGATAGATAGATGATAGATAGATGATAGATAGATGATAGATAGATGAT
>JADRCH010000107.1:6214023-6255624 GCA_019843965.1 Rhynchomys soricoides | reverse complement strand
GATAGATAGATGATAGATAGATGATAGATAGATGATAGATAGATGATAGAATAATTGTAGAAGATGAGGTCATAAATTTGAACCTTTACTCACTGCTAGTTGGAATGTAAACTGGAAATCAATATGGAGTTTCCTCAAAATACTGAAGCTAGAACTATCATATATCCCAGCCCTATCACTTTTGAACATCCCTAAAGGACTCTAAGTCAACACACTAGAGGAGTGTTTTCATATTCATGCTTCCTTTTTTTTTTTTTTTTTTTCCCGAGACAGGGTTTCTCTGTGTAGCCCTGGCTGACCTGGAACTCACTCTGTAGACCAGGCTGGCCTAAAACTCAGAAATCCGCCTGCCTCTGCCTCCCAAGTGCTGTGATTAAAGGCATGAGCCACCACTGTCCGGCCATATTCGTGTTTCTTGCTGCAATATTCTCATAGCTAGGAAATGGAACCAGCCTACTGTGGGCCTGCGTGCTGGGAGCTTTCCACAGGGATCTCTGGCTGGGCCAAATGCGAGAGTTCAGGCAAAGGGGAGAGCACAAGCAGGGACGGGAGTCTCCTCCACCTTGGTCTCCACAGTTGCTGCCTTGGTTGCTCCAAGGTGTTTCACCCACCACCCTGCGCTGAGTTGGGCCTGGGCTGAGCTTGAGAGAGGCCAACTAGCCGGTGAGGAGTGAGGGAAGCTTCTGGCGGTGTTTGGGAGAGCAGACCTCTTCCCAAGCAGCAGTGTTACAGCTCTTATGATAGAAGCTCTCAGATGACAGAGTAGTTCTCACACCTTTCTTCCTTCCAGATGGGATCTCCCCTATACAGTTTGGGATGAGTCAGGGTCTGACAACAGGCCTGATTATTGGCTTGGTCTGAGAGTTTAAGGGCACCTTATCTGCAGGTGGGAGGGCTTGGTGTGTTGCTCCTACGTGACAGACCTCACATGACAAACCTCTCTACAGGGGGCTGTGGAGGTTGTAGCTACTTGACAGAAGCCAAGGGCCTTCTGGGAGCGTTGGCAAAAACGTTTTCAGGTCCCTTGTAGGGTAAGCCCTACTGGATCGCCTGTGGTTAAGCCTGTGCTTGCCCAGGGGGCTAGGCTGTCTGTCACAGTCTACCACCCCACAGCTCCACATGTCCAACAAAAGATGAGTGGATTTAAAAATGGGAAGCATGGATATACACGGTGGAATTTCATACAGCTGTAGCGAAAAATGAGATCATCACGTATGTAGGAGAATGGATGGAACCTGAAATAATTGTTAAGTGAAACAAGCCAGATGGGAAACCACTAATATCGAATTATCTTGCTCATATATGGAAACATGATTTAAAATGCATGTGCATTTATATATGCATATTTATATACGCCTATTCATTTATGCTAGTGTTTGTAGGTCGTGTAACTAGAAATAAGGTCTTAGGGGAGGGGAGAGAAAGAGTTACAGAAGCACATAATAGAGAAGCAGAAGAGTATGAAGTGTGGAGATAGATGGCTTAGAGGATAAAGGTGCTCACTGTTGAATGGACCAAGTAGGATCCCAGAAACCCACGTAAAAGTGCAGGACAGAGCTCACTCCACAATGTTGTCTGCTGACTTTCACAGATGCACCAAGGTGTGCATGCCCTGCCCCCACAGCATTCAGGCAGGCACACAATAATAATATATAAAATTAAATAGCAGCAGAAGAGGAGGTCAACCAAGGGAAGAAAGGGAGCCAAGAGAATGAATGGAACATACATGTCATGACATGCATGTGTGAAGATGACATGATAAAACCCAGCACCTCACATGCTAACCTAAAAATTATTAGTAAAAATTTTTAGGATTTTTTTTCTCCAGCCTAGAATGGCAGTGCATTTCTGTGATTCTAGCACCAGTGAAGCTGAGACTGGAGGATTACAATTTTGAGAATAGTCTGGGCTACATGGTAATTTTAAGGCCAGCTTTAGGTTGATAGCAAGAACTTGTTTTGCTCATTAATAGGAAATAAGATATTTTATAGAAAAGAAAGAGAAATGCTAGGCATAGAGACTCATGCCAGCAACTCCAGAGCTCGTGAGACCAAGGTAGGATTATGAGTTTGAGGCTAGTCTGGTCTACAAAATGAACTCTTGTCTCAATACAAGGCACAGATTACTCTTACATGTAAAGTTAAGAATTAAAAATTCTTCAACAAAATACCACATTTCACCTAGTAGAGGAGCAAACACTTGAGAAAACCTTGTAAGAAGACTTGAGGTAGGAAACGTGGGACTGTGAGCAGCAGAGGTGGGTTGAAGCCACACCATCATGATTGACATGTGTGTGTTCTTTTGCTTTGCCACCTCTACTTCAGGGGCTTAATTCTCTAGATGGTCTTATGTCAGTGGCAAAATATTTGTATTGGTATCTTCTTCCTAGTATTGTTTGGCTGAGGGATGGTGTCTCAGGGTTTTACTGCTGTGAACAGACACCATGACCAAGGCAAGTCATATAAAGGACAACATTTAATTGGGGCTGGGAGCATGGAAGAATCCAAGCAGGCATGGTACAGGAGGAGCTGAGAGTTCTCCATCTTCATCTGAAGGCTGCTAGCAGAAGACTGACTTCCAGGCAGCTAGGATGAGGGTCTTAAAGCCTAAATCCACACACCTACTTTAACAAGACCACACCTACTCCAGCAGGGCCACACCTTCTTATGGTGCCACTCCTTGTGCTGAGTATATAGAAACCATCACAGATGGGTTCTGAAATCTCAATGCCACGGTGGTCTTCAGGGGTAGAACTGTGTATTTCTTCTTTCATTCCAACTTTTAGCTCTCCTCTCCAGAGTCCTCCCCAATCTTGTAGGATATGGTTGCTCCAGATCATGTGTCCTTGCTTTTCAGGCCAGAAAATCAGGGTTTCCTGTCAGGTTAAACTGATAGTTAAGGTACTAATTATATCTTTCTCTCTGGCAAAAACGTCCTAAAAATGAGAAATTTGCCTCATACTATTCCCTTCTTGCAAGTGTCAACTTCCCTCTAGTGTTTGCCTGCTTTTGAGTGCACTCCAGGGCTCATAGCCTCTCCCAGGGCCTACAGCCCCTCCTGTTCCCATCTCAGAGCATGTTATTACTGTTTTCAGGAAGCTGGTACAGCCAGAGATCACTCAGCTACACTCATATGCAACTCATTTCAGATTCTGCTTTAATTTAATTTTGTTTTTTGAGGCAGCATCAGACCATGGAGATCAGGCTGGCCTTGAACTCACAATCTTCCCTCCAACTTCTTAAGCACTGGGATTATAGGTGTGCATTGCTTCTGGCTCAGTTTCTGAATTTTTTTCTTTTTAATTATTCAGTTTGAGTGTGTGTGTGTGTGTGTGTGTGTGTGTGTGTGTGTGTATGTGTTGGTCAGAAGACAACTTTCTGGGAGTTGGTTCTTTCTACTTGTTTTCTGAGGCAGGATCTCCTTTGGTGTTTCTGTTACCAGTACCAATTCTCCTGTCTCCACCTTACATCTCTCTGGGATCACAGATGCAAGCCACATAATCCCACTTGTGGGTTTGGAGAACCAAACTCGGGCTGCCAGATGAGCGTTGCAAGCACTTTAACCCACTCAGGTCCTGACAACCACTGAGATATACTGATACCAGTTTGCAAAGTGCTGTTCTGGCTTCATCAAATAGTCTATGACAGGTTACTGCCCTGAAAAGTGCTTCAAATGGTGGGCCTTCAGACCCAGTGTATGGTTGGTGGTATCTTTAGAGAAGAGAGGTTTTTGTCATTCTTTTTCAAATTACAACATTATTTTCTTCTCTAGATAAGAGAAAATAGTGACTAAGTATACAAACACAGGACTCATGACTCATGGTGCACAAAGCCAGTCCCCACGAAGTGACTCACTGCGTCTTAAGAGACTGGAGGAAGTGACCAAGTGACCAGGCTACTGGTGAATGTTTGACTGTGACTTGGCTGGATTTATAGTAAATGGACTCTGATTTGGGAACGATCTGAACTTGATTTACCAGGTCATTGGAAGTCATCTTCTGCTCTCTCTTATTTACCATCAGGAGGGCATAAGATTCTAGGATGTGATTAGAAATGAGCAAATGAATACAATTCGGGTTAAGTCACTCGGTCACGCAAAGTGAGGCTGGGGATGGACAGTGAAAGGAGGTACCAGGACTGTGTAGGGCAAGGCTAGAAGTACTGAATAAATTGGACCTTACTATCTCTCCTCCTTTCTCTGGTTAATGGGGTTGGGGTTGACTACTTGTGAGTGGCTGGGAGGGACCCGAGTTTCAAGGCTCTGCACCAGCATTTAAGAGCTCTGAGGCGGTTGAGAGGACTCCATTAGCTGCAATAGGGATTTAAAGTGAATAAATAAATAAATTATTGAAAAAAGCCTGTTCTTCTGCATAAACTATGGCCATAGGTTCTTGAAGGGCCATTCTTGTTCCATAAATCTTTAGGGATGAGCCAGGCCACCTTCTTGCCCCTAATCACGGGAAATGTCTGTGGACCAGGAGTCAGCAATAGGAAAGACAGAGGCAAGAAGGAACAGATTTTGAAGAGGAGACTCTCCATTAATCCTCTACCATTCAGCTAAGGGTTGGGTAGATAGGACGTACAGAAAATTCTTGTAGAGTACATTCCTGGTGAGGGCACTGCCAGAGGTACTGACGTCTTTCCCTGGGACCGGAAGCTGCAACCTGAGGTCCTGGAAGCTGGGCTTCCTTTCCTTGACTAAGCCCTGACTCTGCTGTATTGTTGACTTCGGAGGGAAGCAGGCCGGCCTAAAGCTGCTTCTCTCATGGGTGAGAGACTTCAGGTGATCTTAGAGAATCAACAAAGATGCAGGCAAAACAGTACACACCTGTAACACCAGCACAGGGAAGCCTGAGAGGGAAGGATCGTGAATTCAGTACCAGCCTTGAGACTTTGTCTCACACCAAACCAACTCCCTCACTCAACTCTGAAAGGAGACAAAGGAGAGGGAGGGATAAATCAAAAGCAGCATAAAAGAGGGTGTGATGCGAACATCGTAAACACGGGCTTATGAAACTCATGTGGTAGCACACCCCGATAATCAGAGCACACAGAAGGTAGAAGCTGGAGGATCAAGAGTTTAAGGCCAGCCTGGGCTACAAGAGATCCCTGGCTTTGGGAGGAGGAATGGGATATAGATATCCCACTGAGGGCTGAGCTTTCCGCAGGCTTTTATTGTTTGTACTTGAACCTGTTGTGGTTCTCTGCCTTGATCACCATCCACTACAAAAGGAAACACCTCCCATGAGGCTTGAGAGGTGCATTAATCTACAGGTATAATAAAAAGTCATCAGGAGTCAGTTTAATACTGTACCTACTTAGCAGAATAACAGTAGCAGGTTTTCTTCTTGGGGCAATGACCTGTTTAACTATAGGTTTATTTTGGCCCTGGTAATGGTGCCAGGTATGGGTTTTATCTTGTGGAGTGGTACTGAAATCCAGTCAGAAAGTGGTTGGTTACTCCTATGAGGTCAGTGCTCCCATTGTGCTAGTGGGCATGCCTGGCCAGTCATTATTATATCTCTTAAGTTCATAGCGGCGTAACACGGATGAGTGCTTTTCTCCATCGATGGCCTGCACGCACCTCCTAGTCCTATGGAAACTAGCCCGTAGGAATGAGGTTTCCAAGTGACCAGCTTGACTTCTCTGTGTTCTATGACTCAAGAATGTGGTGTCTTCAGCAGTAGGGTCCACTGTCAAGTCCTGGAGGATAAATAAGGACATTGGCAATACGCTGGCAAATATCAGACCAAAGGCCTGAGTGTCCATGTGAAGTGGAAATTTCTGGTTTCTTTGGAGACTCAGTTGTGTCATGTAATGTTATTCTGGAAGCTGTCTTATGAGAGGGTGTTTTGCTGAAGCAGACATGTGAAAGGGCGTTTTGCTGAGGCAGATACTTGAGAGGATGAGTGACGTTTGGAAAGAGTGTAAGTATAACCCAACCGAGGTGAACGATGCTCTTGCATTGGTTTGCCTTGCAAGGCTGTGCTGGTCTTTGCTGGTCTTCGCTTGTGACTTTGTAGAGAGAAATGTGCCAAGGAACTTCTCATGCTGCTCTGGCTGCTTCCTGTCACTTCTGCGGACTGGAACCCTCACTGTTTCTTCTGGATCAAGCCACTGTTGCTGATTCCTGTTTGGTGTTTGCCGATTGGATCGGAATGATTCGTGTATGATGTTTTGGACTGGACTGCTGATATCCTGACAATGAAGACTGGAATCTCTGTAGGCATTCCAAGTGAACATATCCAGAAATTCAAAGCTAACAGTGACCAATGAGAGAAACGTGTAACTTTGGTCTTTCTGGGTCTAGCTTACCTCACGCAGACTTATTGTCTCTAACTGCATTCATTTGCCTAAAGGTTTCATAATTTCATTTTTCTCAACAGCTGAATAAACTAATCTACTTTTTGTTTTGATACATAGCATAACCCAAAGCAATGTGGGGAGAGGAAAGGATTTATTTGGCTTATATTTTCATGTCATAGCCAGCACTGAGGATAGACAAGGCAGGAACTCAAGGCAGGAACCTGGTGGCAGGAATCAAACTAGAAGCAGTGGCTTCCTAGCTTGCTTTCCTGATTCTGTTCATCTTCCTTATACACCCAGAACCACTTACCCAGGGATGGCATTGCCCACAGGGAGCTACACCTGCCTTGTCAATTAGCAACCAAGAAAATGACCCACAAACTTGCCCACAGGCCATTCAGATGTAGGCAAACTCAACTGAGGTCCTTCTTCCCTGGTGTCACCAAGAAATAGCCACCACAGCAAACACAATGGAGTTTTACTTAACCATATAAGAATGATGAAGTTACATTTTTTTCAGAAAATGGAGATCATATTAAATGAAATGAGTCAGACCTAGAAAGGCAAATGTCATGTTTTCTTTCTTATTTGGACCCTAGATTTTATAGAGAGACAAGAAATCATGTATGCGTATGACATGAAACGGGAAGCAAGACTGTCTAGAGAAAGGGAAGGGAGTGTGAAGGGTAAATTAAGTCAACATCAAGGATACATTTGAAGAAAATGTGTTTATTAAACCTATATATAATCAGTATATACCAGGACCTTAGATTTAACTCCACACTGATAGGATTTTTTCCCCCAGAAATTAAAAATCATATAGCTATCATGTTTTTTCTTTATTTTTAATAAAAATAACTTTGAGGTGGTGTCATATGGCCCATGTTGCCTTCAGACTAACTTACTATGTGGCCAAGACTGGCCCTGAAACAGGTCTGCCTCCATCTCTCAAGTGCTGGGAATCCAGGTGAGCCATTGTGTTCAGTCCTCAGCATCCTTGTTAATGACTTATAAATCCAGCCCAAGGTATGTCTCTATTTATGCGCAGATGCTGCTCATTTCTTGAGCATCTGAGTCATTACTCAGTGGTTCTCCACGTTCCTAACACCGCAACCCTTTAACACAGTCTCTCACATTGCACTGATCCCTAACCATAGATTTATTTTTGTTGCTAACTCATAACTGTAATTTTGCTATAGTTTTGAGCTATGATGTAAGCATCTGTGTTTTCCAATGGTCTGTTGGGGGTCGTGATGCACAGGTGAGAACCACTGCTTTATGTGACTCTGAAACGCACATGGTCTGCTAGGATCTGGCTATGTCCCTATCTCCATTCCTTCTGCCCATTATGAACCCAGTCCCTACATTTAAGTCACTTTGTCCACCACATCATTGTTTCCTGTTTGATCCAGTTGGCATTCCTACCAGTGCTTGGTGGAAATTTGGGTTATTTTTAAGAGGCTATTTGCAGTCTGGAAAGTCCCTTTTGTTGCTCTGATCACAAGGAAAGTCATATACCCACCCCCCGAATCTGTTTCCAAAATAATGGTACTGTTAACTGTCATAGAAACATCCACAAATCCTTTGTAGCTTTTGATCTCAGTGCTGCATATGTGTGTCTGTGTGTGTTATGTAGTGATGTAGTGATCATGGTTCTGGGGAACAGGGAGACAATGGCTCAGAAGGAATAAGGAACTTGGAACTTGCCCCAAGGCACACAGGTGGTGGGAGGCAGAGGCAGGTGTAAGCCATGCCGGGTGGCTCCTAAATCTTGCTATGCACTGAAGAACTTCAAAGATGAGCAAGAACTTAGAGTCAAATGCTGAGGTTTCCCTTTCTGAGGGTGCAAAAGTCCCTGGAGAAGGGAGGTCAAGGGGTATGGTGGGATGGTCCTGATGAAGGTTTTGGCCTTATCATGTGGGTCCCCTGCCACTGAGCTCAAAAGCAATGGGGAGGCTGTTACTCAAGGCTTTATCTTAGAAGGACAAATCTTTCAATAATTCTGATGTGGGCAGAGATTCTGTAACAATGCCATTTCTGTTCTACCCTGTAGGGCCCCAGGGACAAATTTCCTTAAATTAGGACAATGCAGCTCAGTAGAAAATTCCCACAGATGTTGCTTTATCCACGTATGACATCTGGGCTACAGGAGCCTGGGGTCCTGATTTCTCTAAGCTGAGACATACAGTTCTACTGTCCTGGGAAAACAAGGTACATTTTCCTCTCTGCATGGGGGCTCAAACCTAACACCTCATGCATTCTAGGCAAGTATCTTACTAATGTGCTACATTCCAAGCTGTACTGGCTGGTTTTGTGTCAACTTGACACAGGCTAGAGTCATCACAGAGAAAGGAGCCTCAGTTGAGAAAATACCTTCATGAGATCCAGCTGGAAGGCATTTTCTCAATTAGTGATCAATTAGCCCATTTGTGTGGGGCCATCCCTGGGCTGGTAGTCCTGGCTACTATAAGAAAGCAGGCTGAGCAAGCCATGGGGAACAAGCCAGTAAGCAGCACCCCTCCATGGCCTCTGCATCAGCTCCTGCTTTCAGGTTCCTGCCCTGTTTGGGTTCTTATCCTGACTTCCTTTGGTGATTAACAGTGATGTGGAAGTTTAAGTTGAATTAACTCTTTCCCCCCAAGCTTGCTCTTTGGTCATGGTGTTTCATTGCAGCAATAGAAATCCTGACTAAGACACAAGCCCACAAATCTTAATATCCTAGGACTGCTGATAGGCACAAACACCGACGGAGGAGCTGCAGAAGTGTGATTTCACACGTACACATCTGTGTGCAGCTTCTTTCTTACTTTATTATTCTTTCTGTTTGTCTTTAGGTATCCTGCCTTCTTCCTGTCACACCACTCTCACCCCGCCCTGTTTTTTATGGTTGCTGTCCTCTGGCCATATTTCTTCAAGATAGGTAATACCACGGTTGTGTATGTGTGTTTATATAGTATATGAATATGTATACTTATACACAAACATTTATAGATCCAGCATTTGGGGATTATAAACTAACTAAGATAGATTGAGATTTTATCACTTGGCCAGACTTGGTTCTTTACCCTAGCAAGCTTTTGTCAGATCTGATGTTTAAGAGTGATGTTAGATGTTGTCTTCATCTGTTTACTGTTGCTGTGGCAAAATCCCCGAGGCTAGGTAGTTTTTAAAGACTAGGGACTCGGTGAAAGTGGAAGGGTACATGTGGTCAAGGAGAAACACAGGGCTGCTCTGCTGTGAAGTAGTCTCCTCTGGTAGTAACTGACTTCATCCTCCTAATGACGTAAGCATCTCTTAAAGGCCTTATTACTACATTCAAATGAATATATATCATTAGTTTGAATAATAGTATAACATGCCATGGCATAGTTCTATCAAATTTTATTCAGTTATTTTTCTATCAGTGGCAAATCTGTTTCTATTGTATCACTCTATGAACAAATGAGACAGCAATTCTTAGATTCATGTCTTATGTGCTGGCAATCTTTTTAAAATCATACTTGTATTTGTTCCTTGAAATTTTCACAAGGTATATATTACACTTTGATCTGTCCTTCCGTTATCTCCTGACAACTCACCCCAGAACCCAGCAGTTCATCTTCCTCTCAACTTCACACCCTCTTAGACGATTGTCATTAGCCTTCTGAATCCACTTAGTTATTCTCGGTTATTCTCTAGTTAATGGCTCTACACCCATAAACACATACACCCATAACTATTAAGAATGTAATCTGGCCACATGATCATTTAGCAAAACAGTAGCTTTCCCCACTAGGGCATTTGATCTTCCTGGTCATGGACATTTGACCCATTTTACAGTATCAGACATGAAATCCCTCTTGTGGAGCAAGCCTCAGATCCAATCAGAAAGTGGTGGTTGCCCCATAACAGGCATGCCACTATTGCGCCAGTGAGCACAGCTTGTCTGGTAGTATTGAGGCATTTAGGGTCCAACACTAGATAAAACCACTGGTGTCTCTTCTTATCCAACAGCCTATTCAACACTTTCAAGCACAAGGAAAACTAGCCAGCAGGGAGTTTAGTGGTCAGTTTGATTTTGATTTCTCATTGTCCTTCAACCAAAGTGTGTAGTACTTCAGCCATAGGGTCTTAACATTCAGTCTTGGTGGGCAGACAAGCCATGGCCTCAGCCTGTGCTAACCAATAACTCATAAAGAAGCATCCCATGCCTGGAAATAAGATTACCATCAAATAACCTATGTCTTTGGGGAGTAGTGTTGTTCACCCATGCAGGACCTCTGCTCAAGTTCCATGTTTAGTATATATTTTAAAATTAACTTAAAAACTAATAGATCTCTGTAAAGCATCTTCCTAGAGCCTAAGCTCTAGTTACTCACCTCCCCTACCTTGCTATCCTTCATCCCCCTGCCCTCATCCCCATTTAAGCCTTTAACTTGGAGTTGCCCCACCCAGTTATTTCAGGGCACCTCCAACCTACTGTCCCCTCTCGCTGTATTCTTTGCTTGGGTTGCAGGTTGTAGGTTTCCATGTAGCTGTTTTATGCACCTTCATTTTGGTTAAGTCTTCCTTCATACCCTGTGGAGATCTTATTCCTACAGAAAGTATTGTCAGAAACAGGCTTGTTAGGCATGAGAGATGTCTTTTAAATGTGGTTGATGCTTTGCATTTCTATTGTGTATAAGTTATAGATAAAATTTGTCTATTGTACACCCACACACTGCATAGTAATAAACATAGTTGTTTTTTTTTTTAAAAGAACTAGTATGAATGCTTTTCAAACTATTCCATAAAATAAAAGGAACCAATGCTACCAAACTTGTTCTCACTGAATTCACAGTACCCCATGGCAAAACCAGATAAAGATACAGCAATACGCAAAGAAGAAACTTATAGACCAATTTCCATGGTGAACATAGATGCAAAAATTCCATCCTGCTTTATGTGTTGCCTCTGTGTCTGCTTGCCAGTTCCATCTCTCGTGAGGAGAAACTTCCAGTTTGTGGCACCTACTGGGAGCAGGAGTTCACCTTCCAAGGGCTGCTCCTCTCTGTACCTTGTTACAAGTGTAACCAAGTGTATCAAGCAGAGGGTCCCACCTGAACTATGAGCCTGGGAGGGATGAATTGGGATTCCTTATCACAGAAGGTGAGAGGAATTCAATGTGTGACGCTGTCCTCTGGGGCTGCTCTGTCACCAGTCTCCCTTGCTGAGTCTGCTTGCCACACCTAGTTACCTTCTGTCCTTTGTCATCTACCACTGTGTCCTTTTTCTGACTCAGTTAGTCAGGGCTGATTCTTATTATTGACAAGAACTACGGCTTGTTGACAGTGTTGCTCCTGCACTCCCCTCTGCTTCCGCCCTGTTGGCCAGAGGCCTGCTGGGCCTGCCCTGCCCTCTGCCCTTCAAGGGGCATTGGAATGCACACAGAGGCTATCCTTCCCTTTCCTGGGAAAAAGGAGCTGTCCAGGGGCTGACTGGAAGCCAGCATCCTGATGCATTCACAGCTGATTTCTTGTGTCACAAAGGCCTGGTGTGACTTGCTGAAGAGAAGTTGACAGTGGCTGTCCTTCATTCAAATGGGTTTCCCTAGAGATGGAAGAGCACCATGTAGAAGAGACGGGCTGCTCAGGCTCCACACTGGGGATCGCTGGGGACTTCCCAGAGGGGTTTTCAAAATACTGTTTGTCCCTCTTAAGAATATAGGCCTCCTGATATATGGCCTATTTTCCATCATTTATCAAGTGTTACTCTGGGTAAATTTAAAGACTCTTAGATGTGTATTCGAAAACACAAGGCAAGCTGGTCTTTGGTAATGTATGCCTGCCATCCCCACACTTGGGGGACAGTTGCTTCTTGTCGCTTGCACGCTGGAACCCTCTACCATGCCATGTTAGCTTTGAATTCTTCTTGGCATCTTCCCAGAGTGGTCCTCTTTGGTGAATCTGTGCGGTGCTGAGGCACTCTGCTGCCTCTGTTCCACCCTACCATAGAGCATCCTCCTCGGGCCATAGGCCTCCCCTTCCTTGATTTTTGACCATGTCTGAAAATACATTTACTGTCCCACCTGGGGACTTATTTTATGAGTTGTGTTCATTATGGACTTTGGAATAGTTTTACACCAACCTTAGAATTTAAGTCCTAACTTTTAAAGTGCCTCTTTCTAATTTAGAGTTGCCATTAATTCTGAAACATGTATGTAAGTATGTGTGTATGTGTATGTATATATATGATATATGATATATAATATGTAGTATATAGTATAATATATAATATATAGTTATAAAAGCAATATATGTTTAGTATAAAAGATAGAAATGCAGAAATTACAAAGAGAGAAAAATGTAAAGTAATTCTCCCTCTCAAACAAAAATATTTTAACATTTTTTGAGATAATAATATAATTACATTGATCTCTCTCCTCCCTCCAAACCCCTCATATACCATTCCCTTCTCTCCTTTAAATTCTTAACCTTTTTCTATTTTTGTATATAATGCTTTCTTTCTTTACCCGTATATTTATCCACTTACAGTATTTTCAATCGATTTCCAGGAGTATGGGAGAAATCTCTGCCTTCCAAGGTTCTAATGAATCCCTTTTGTTCAGGATTGGGGACTTAAGAAGCCTACTGCTCTCTCTTTTTGTCTCTGTTTTGTAACTACCTTATCTGTTACTATGTAACTATCCGATACTATGATTTTAGTAGAACTTGACTGGTGATGACCCTTGTTCATCTCCATCTCTATTTACTACACTTAGATTTTTTTTTTTGTTTTAATTTTGAGATAGGGGTCTTGCTGCATTTTTCAGGCTCTCTCCAAACTCCTGGACTCAAGCAATCTTCCCAAACCAGCGTTCTAAGTAACTATGATCATAGGCAGGCATCGGCACAGCACATCGGCTTAAATCCCCTGGGGGATGCACCTCCAGGCCTCCACTCTGGCTTTGCCTGTTGTAGGCTTATGTGTGCAGCTGAACACACTTACAGTTGCCCACGAGCCCTATTCAGATCTATTAATGAAAACGTTACTAGGTCTCCACAGGTATGTATACATTTGTATCCTTTGCCTCTACTTCATTTTTTTGCTTACAAATGTTATAAACCTCAATCTCTGGAATGGAACAGTCCAGGGTTCAAATACAGCTGCTTGTATTTCTGTGATCCTGAACCTCTTCGATGCTGTCGTTCATTTGAGGACTGGGAAGACAGGGATCTGAGAGGGCAGATGTGCAAAACTCTCACGAGTCCCAGAGGAGAACCCGCCCACGCAGCATCACAAGTACCATGCACAGCTACACTCCACTGCACTCCAGAGCTCAGAGTGGGTTTGTCAAACACTTTTATCTCCCTTTGACTTTAATCTGAAATCAGGGGCAGGAGCCACCTAGGGCTGCCTTGCACTGAGATGTCAGTGACTGACAGATAATCTGCAACTGTAATGAACAGGGCAGTAGAGACTGGAGGAGGAGCTAGGGTGGGGTAGGGCAGAGCAGGGCTGGGTTTGGGCTGGGTTTGAGGATTATAAGACAGGGTGGAGTCCAGTCGGTCCACTGTGGTCAGTGTCCTCGCTTTGGGTCCTCTGATGGTTGTTTTATTCTTTACTGTTTCTTGGGTACACTATTTACTGAGCTGCACACCTTGAGGCTTATCCAAGGTCACATTTGCTGTTCCACTGACTACTCCTATGTATGGTAGAATACAAAGTATTGAGGTCTAGGGAGCAAGTGGATCTCAGCATGTCCTCCATTGAGGTGTACACAGAACAGTGAGCAATGGAAATGAGCCTTCAATAATTTATTGAAGAGGCTGGGGCCCTTGGGGGGGTTGAGGGTCTGTCCTGGGGGCTATAAGCACCAGGAGAACCAGGAACTCCACACGTTCTCTCTTCTAGTCACGTGTGTGGGGCTAGGCAGCTAAGCTGAGCTGCTTAAGAATCCCCATACCCTGATGGTTGTAAATACAAATGGATATAGTTCCCCTGTACCCAGCACCTACCTGCTCCTTGGAGTTAGGATGGTGATGTTCTGTTCAGACTGACAGAATGGATGTGAGGATGGCAGTGAGTTTAAGAAACCAAGTCTCCCTCGTTTTGTGAAATTTGGAACAGGTGAAGATGTAGCAGAGGAGATTAGAATGTGAAGTGTTGATGCTTCAGCACTGACCTCTTGTCTTGCTCTGAGAAGAGGACTTTCTTGCCTCTGTTCAGAAGAAAGAGCCCGGGAGATTGCACTTGCACTGGGCTGTGTCTCTACACTAGGTTGAGAAGGCCGCTGGGACTTGCTGCTTTGGGGGTTTCTTGTCCTTATTTTATTTCTGCGGGAGAGCTAGGGCACGATTCAAGGATGGCCAGTATTCACTCATTTATCTAATAAATAATCACTCACAGGCAACCCGTGATGCAGGCTGGCCATGCAGAGGATGAGAGACCCAGGATCTGCTCTCCTTTCTGCCTTCCTACATCTGCTAACACTATCCCCTCCACCTGGCCTTCTCTCCCTTGGCTCCAGGTTTTCTGAACTTGGGTGCCACCAACATTACTGACTGAATTAATCTCTGTTGTGGGAACTTCCTTGAGCATTGGAAGGCTTCCAGCAGCATCCTGGTTTCTACTTACTAGCTGCTTTACCCAGCTTAGGCTGTTACAGCCAAAGCAATTCTAGACGTTGCCAAATGTCTCCTGGTAATGGAACTGATGAGCTCTTTGAAATTTATTTCTCTTATAAGCACATCTTCCATAGAGTTTGTCTCAGTTACTTCTGTTCATGGTGGGTTTTGAGGTTTGATTTTGCTGTGTATTTTATTGCTAAGCGTGGGCCCCCAAGACCTGGAGTCTGCATATAGACCCTATGTGACCTTGCCCCAAGTTATTTGTGATTGGTAAATGAAGATGCTGACAGCCAATAGCTGGGCAGAAGAGACATAGGTGGGGTTTAGGTTTCCTGGGCTTGGGGTCAGAGGGGAGCCAGAGAGAGAAGAAGGTGAAGGAGGAAGGAGAAGCCACCATGGATTAGGTGAGTCATGAAAAACGTGGCCCGGAGGGCTGGCCAGTTGGAGTTAAGAGCAGCCCAGATGAAACAGCACATAATAACTCAGGGTTATTGATGGGAAAGTAAATTCTCATAGCATAGAGATTAGGTATCTGCCCAACTCTTGGGCTGTTTAAGGCTTCTTGCAAATATAAGGCTGTGTGTGTCTTTTATCCAGAACCGAATGACCACAGTGGGGTAGAAACCCAGGACTGGGATTAAAAGTTTCGGACAACAGCTGATGTTTGTCTGGTGTTTGTCTGTAGTCTCTTCTACCCATTGCTGCTGCTGCTATGCCCTTCACCATCTAATTAGTCACTCCCTTCCGTTATCTGTGAAGAGGCAGATCAATGAGATGACCCTGGGGATGTGGATGACCTTTAGGAACGTGAACTTAGTATATCTCCTGGAGCAAGCTGCTCCAGTTCTGCCAAGGATACCCAACGTTCTTCGAGTGTCATCATTTGCAGAGATAGATCAACCACACCTCACCACAGACAGAGGAGGAGGCATCAGGGAGGTTTCTAGATGACATCTCTTCTTGAAATGAAGCAGAGTTTTGTGTGTTACACATGCACTTTCTGGATGGGATTTAGTCGGAATATTATGGTAAATAAAATCTGCCCATGTTCCTAAAGGGTTCGCTAACATTTGACAGTGTTTCTCCTCTAGATTGGGAGCACCTACAGTGGTTCTAACTCTGGGGACCTCCCCTCCCTTACCCTCTGTTCGTTCCCTTCCCCCCCTCTTCTCCTCCCTTCCCCTCCTTTTTCCTTCCCTCCATCCATAGCGTTGACGTCAATCATGTACGTCTTCTGCCTCTGCCTCAGGAATTCTTGCACTGGAGGTGTACACCACCGTGTCTACCCTCAGGAGTTCTTATTAGGAAAGCTGAGAGTTTTCCAGAACTGGCTCACCAGTTCTCAAATTGTATCTTCCTGTCCAGTACTGAATCATATAGGATACAGGGAGACTGGGGTGGTAAATGATAGTCTCACAGTAGAAACCTGGAGAGAGAAAGGAGGCAGAAGATGGGTGCTGTTCAGGTCAAGCAGCAGGTCTGACTTATGTCCTCTACAGGCCACAATCCCTCCTCAGCAGAGGCTCCAGCACATTGAAAAGGCAAGCAGCCTGGGAGCTAGTGCCATCTGCCTCAACCGTGTGCAGCCTGCCTTCTGAATTTCCCCATGGCACCAAGCCATGGCATGGGTTGGGTGGCCCCTGGGCAAGGACAGTGGTTCAGTTCTCCAGGGGTGGGGGTGAATCTATGACTGGTTATGTTCCCCCTTCCTCTTGGCAGACTCTGTAGATGCCAAGGGAGATTTCTCAACACGGAAGCAATTGGGTAAGTCAGACAATGCAGCCTGGCTTCTGAAATGCCAGGGGCTTAACTAGGATTAGAAGTACTGATAGCATGTGGTTATTACAAGCATGACTCAATGTGGCTGGCAGAGCTGGGATTACTTTCGTCCAAGGGGCATTTGTTGAAGTGGAGACTGAGAAGTGAGTTGTCTTTGACAATTACAAGCGGCTGGGATTCAACATTCACTTTCTGTTGGAATCTGCTGTTCACTTTCTTTTCTAAGGTTTATGGGGGGGGGGCTCTGAAAATCATCTTGGCACGTAGAGCTGAGACTCTACAGGGCTCTGCTGTGTGCCTATTGTAAATGCGAAGTAAACTGCTTTCAGAGAATGCTTTGATTTCACAGCTCTCACTTGGTGGCTGAGGTATCACAAGGAGTCTGAAGGCTTGAATTTGGATTAAGGGCATTGCAGATGGCCAGCTCCCCTAGATGCCTACCAGAGCAAATGAAGATCCTACATGGAAGAAGATGCTATCTCGGGTCTCAGATAAGTTCTAAAGATAAAATTTCAAGTCTGATGCCAAATCACAGAAACAGTAAGCAAATGAAGAGAAGGACTCAGGTGAATATGAACACCTCATTTTTTCTTCTCCATTCCTTTGTTTTTGCACACCCAGGAGTGGTACAGCTGGGTCACATGATTGTTCTAATTTTAGGTTTTCCAGAAATTGCTATATTGGTTTCTATAGTAACTGGACAAGTTTGCAGTCCCATTAGCAACAGATGAACTGCTTGACCACGGGGGCATGGAACCAAACTCAGGTCCAGTGTAAAAGCGAGCTTAGGTTATTCTTGACCTAGGATTGCCTGCCCAAACTTTAGAGCAGCTCCGCTTATTCCATGTCAGAGGACATGAAAGATGAGGTTAAAAAGTTCAGTCATGTCTAAAGTTATACAAAGAGTTGGGTAGATTTGATAAACTTGTAAGCCTCACTACTGAAAGTAATAAATATTAAATCCAATGGGCGCTCAGCATTAAACAGCAGAACAAGAAGGCAGGTCTGAAAGGAAATTCCCAGACAGCACAGAAGGGGGACAAAGGGGTAAGACTCAAGTCAAAAGCACCAGTAACTCGCCTTCTATCCAGAGTTCCAGGAAAGGGGGTGGGAGTGGGCCATGTGAGGAGAGGAAATGGTTAAGGATTTCCCCAAGTTGTTTAAAGGGCTATGGATGTCAAGCAGGATAAATGCACACTCATACCTAGACACAACAGTCAAATTTCAGAAGATCAAAAACAAAAAGGAAAGCCTTGAAAGCAGATGGGAGCAAAAGAGAAAACGGAATGAGGGCACACCCCTAAACACAAGAAGTGGAAATAGAATGATAGAATATTTTCGTTATTGAAAGATGTAAATGGCTCTGCACCCTGTGAAAACATCTCTCAGAAACAGTGACAAATGAAGTCACTCCTGGGAAAGCAGGAAGAAGCGAAAAAAACCTGCATTGATGAAAATCCTGAGAGATATTCTTTGGGTTAAGAGAACATTATCCCAGATGGAAGCTTGGAGCAGGAGAAAAGACTGAGGAGGGATGGAAAAGTGCACTACAAATGTGAACATAAATAAATGACCACTGCGTTGAGAACAAAGCAATGATACCTAGCTGCATCTGTTTATTTACTTACCTTAGCCACCTGAACGCTAGGGTGACAGTTGTAAGCCACTGGGCTTTGTCTCCCAGTCAGGTTTAAGATGTCTAACCCAGCAAGCCAGATCCAGTGGCTAATACCTGCCATTCCAGCATTATGTAGGCGGAGGCATATAGGTTACAAGTTTGAGGCCAGCCTGGGCTACACAGTGAAACATTGTTTCAGAAAAGAAACAAAAATCTGATCGCATTAGTTTATAAGTCCTGGGAGGGTAAACGACATGAAGATGCTCTAAGGTCCTTACATTTGCTTGGGGAAAGGAGAAGTTACCATTGTGGCGGGCAGTATACACTGTAACCCTATCACCTAGGAGACAGAGGCAGGAGTGTGAGGCTACTGGGGACATGAGATACTATCTCAAATAATATCCTGTTAACATTAAGGTTTGATATACCAAGTATACATTGTGATATCAAGATAGGTCACTAAGGAACACAGATAAGTGAAATCCCCCCAAGGTGGTATATGTAATACCCCACCTATGCCCCAGTTACAGCTATGAGGTCTTCTTCTCTGTGTTCCTCTCTACATTCTGGTCTCCTGGGAGATACTCTCCTCTTATCTATTTAAATTTACCTCTGGCCAGTTATGAGTCCTGCCTCTGCCACACTGTCTTCCTATTCGGTCACCTTTGTCTACTTTGTTCCTTTATATTCCAGAGCCTTAATGGGTTGACTCACTCAGGTTCGCAACAGTTGTTTAACTCTACCACAAACACCTTTTGTATCTTCTGGATGTCTCTCTCCTGGTCTCACATGGGGAGACACTAAGTCAATTTTACAGAAATAAGTAACTACAGAAAGCAAGTTAGTATCAATGAGTTATTCTCAGCTGTGAAAATGATTTAAATGATATCTACTCTAACATAGCTCATAGGGTTACAGAGAGGTTCAGATGAGCTAACAGATATTCGTCAACTTAGATTATGCAATACACTGTAAAGAATTACTGGAAGTAAGAAGCAGTGATGGATCAAGTATCCGTTGGGGACTTATAGCATGAAGAACATTAATTCAATGATGGAAGATTTCAAAAGGTACATTGACTTACAAGAACGGTCAGTTATATGGGTACCAGCTTAGTGAGATTCCAGGGTAAATGCACCAATAAATACCTACTTTTTCTGATGGGATTATTTAGTTCAATTGTTTGTAAACTTGAACACAAGTAAGAATCACCTGGAAGGCTTGTCAAAAGGCACACTGCTCACCCCAGCTGTGATGCCTATGAACCACATCAATGATGGCTATTACACAATAATCCTACAGTGTGCAGTCAAGGCACTCATCTTGGTAGTAACCAATGACTCTGTAATTGGACTTAAGACTCACTCAACAAGATGTCTGGTACTGGAAACCTAGCTAACTACTCAGTGCTAGTGAACTATGGTTATTGAAGGAAAATCTACAACCACTAGTTTACTAAACTAGGTTAATCTCTAGCAGCAATCAGTAAACATTTATTGTTTTATCCACAGATAAGTGTAGTCTTCACCCTTCATCAAGGAAACTTCTTTCTGTAACTGATGATGAAGACCGTTTTAGAAAACCACAAGCAATCAAAATGCAGAGCTTCGGAGCCCAGTCCCGGTGAATACATCTACAGAACACTCCTATTCCTAAGTCTCTCGGTGAACATTGCAGAAGACAAGGTAGAAAGATTATAAGAACCAGAGGGTCAAGGAGTTTTCCATGATACGGTGTCTTCTAATGACATTAGAAGCCATACCTGTGAAGTCTCACCAGTATGACTGCCCAAACATGAGGTGAGCAAGGAAGAAACGGATGAAGATGCCAACGTGCATGGAGAGAAGTCCATGAGGTCTCAACCCTAGACCAGCAAAGAGCAACCAACTGATTGTCCAGCGCCAAACCGTTAGCCCTGGAAACCCACATGCAAGTAACATTATGTGGATTAAACAGGTTATCTTTGGGAATATGCATGCATATACAAATACATATAGGCATGCGATAACAGTTGGTGAAAAGGGGGCCACGAATTTGAAGGAGAGTGGAGATCGTCATATGGCAGCACATGGAGGGCTTGAAAGGGAAGGAAGAAGTATTAAAATTAAAATACAAGAAGAAGACAGACGGCATGCTTCTCTCTAGGTTTCTGATTTGGTAGGTCTAGGGTTAGCCCCGTAGTTTGCATTTCTAATGCATTCTGAGATGGTGTCCATATTGCTGGTCTGAGGACCCCTTTGAGGGCCACTGCTCCCTTGTCTGCTCTCAGAAGAAGAGTGCTGTGCACTAACCAAGCCGCAGAGCTAGCTGGAACAACCAGAGCCACTATGCTCTTTCTTGCTGAGCTGTTATTTCCCAGACAACCTGCCCCCAGCAACCCCAAATCTTGGTTTAACTTTTGCCATTTACAAGGTAAAGACACTATACAAATTTTTATTAGAAATATTATTTCTTAACGATTCTTAAATCATACATATTCTTTAAAAAGGCAACAGTTTAACCCACTAGAATACATCTATAGGAGTAAAGTTTTATTTAAATTTTTATTAATATTTTATGTGTTTAGGTGTTAGCCTTCATGTATATCTGTGCACCAGTGCATAGTGCCCATGCAGGCCAGAAGAGGGCATCAGATCCTCTTTCACTGGAGTTACAGATGGTTATGAACCACCACATGGGTGCTGGGAACTGAATTCAGTCCTCTGGAAGAGCAGTCAGTATTCTTACCCTCTAAGCCAGTAGTTCTGAACCTGTGGGTCAGGACTCCTTGGGTTGAATGACCTTTTCACAGGGATTGCATATTAAATATCCTGAATATCTGATATTTACATTTTGATTCATAACAGTAGCAAAATTACAGTATGAAGTAGCAATGAAAATAATTTTAGGTTGGGGGATCACCGCAACATGAGGAACTGTATTAAAGGATCTCAGCATTAGGAAGGTTGAGAATACTATTCTAAGCCATCTCTTCAGCCCCATGTAAGAGTGAATTTTAAAAACAATAATAAAAATATTCTTTGATAAATTCATAAGCATATACAGTATACTGTCTACATTGTGTAAGAGTTAGTTTTGTGCAGACAGTGGCTACCTGGCCTTTCACTTCCGGTATGTCAGTGCCTTACCTTACCTCTTCCCCTGACTTCTTCCTGCCCAGTGTTGAACTCCACACAAAGCCTCTGGTTGGTCTCAGCCCAACAGCTCTGTCTACCTATAGGGTCTCAGGGAAGCTCAGACTTGCCCAGTGCAAACATATACAATATCCTGCTGAAGAATGACTTCTTAGGCTACTGAGTTCTCTGAGATTTTTGGCTTATGGGATGTCACTATGTCTCTCTAAGGCAAGTTTCGTAATTCTAGGATGGCTGGTTTTCCATCAGCTTGACACGAGCTAGAATCATTAGAAAGAAGGGAACATCAGTTGAGAAAACGCCTTCATAAGATGGGGCTATATAGATAAGCTTGTAGAATATTTTCTTAATTAGTGATAGGGGAGGGTCCAGCCCAGTGTGAGTGGTGCCATCTCTGGGCTGGTGATCCTGGGTTCAATAAGAAAACAGGCTGAGTAAGACGTGAGGAGCAACCCAGTAAGCAGTCCTCCTCCATGGCCTCTGCATCAGCTCCTGCATCCAGGTTCCTGCCCTGCTTGAGTTCCTGCCCTTACTGCTTTTGGTAATGAACCATTACATGGAACCATGAGTGAACTATTGTAGGGAACTTGCTTCTTGGTCATGGTGCTTCATCACAGCAGGAGTAACCTAAATAAGACAAACAGCAACTAAGATTACAATTAAGAGATGACTGAATGGTGTGGTTTCCTTTCCCTTAGCTCATCAAATGGTAATCGCAAAGTTTCTATCCACATTGTTCTTTCGTAAGCATTGTGGGACATCTATACATGGACAACAGACACTTTTTCTTCCCTCCAGGAACCTAAAGATAATGTCGGGAAGGGAAGAAAAGTAACACAGGCTGAGTGCACAAGCCCCACAGCTTTGGAGGCCTACCTAGAAATGATACAGACCTAAGGCTTGCTGAGTTGTGAAGGTCTGAAGTGAAGTCACTGAAGTGGTTGGTGTCAACGTCAGAAAGGTGGTATGGTTGTTAGTAGGGAGGACTGGGTAGCCATGAGCTAGGTGTTCGGAAGAGACAGATGTGTCTAGGTTGGAAGCAAGAAGGAAGTGAGGTAAAGAAAGATATTATCAAGGTGGGTAAGGGAAAGGCTCATGCGGATGGGAAATGCATGTCAGTGTGTGGCATCTCATCTCCAGCAGAGTCCTATTTTTGTGTGTTGGGTGACGAGTGGCCTTGGTAAGGCCACAGGATGTGTGACCTTGCTTCCCTGTGGGGCCCCACCTGAGACCTAGAACAAAGACAGAGTAAGAAACCAGAGGACTCCAGCTTTTCTGTTCCCTCTAGAACCCATGGGGAATGGCACATGATCTGGGCAGGCACACACCAGGAAACAGGAAGCTATTCAGGATTTTATAAACAGCATCATAATAGTGGCATTTGTCTTCTTGGGGTGGTCTTTCTTATTAAGGAAGCTGCTAGTACATGGTTAATAGCTTAGTCAACCCAGCTAGGTGGGGGTGAAAGAACTCTTAGTTTTTACCAGTAAGTTCTTTGTTAGTAACAGGAGCGGGACTGGGAGGGAAGAATGGGGTGTGTTGAGCCCATCATAAGAAAGAGCGTTTCCAGAGGAGGGCTGATGTTTGTGAGGCATTCTGAACAACACCTTGTTCAAAGGTAGGGATAAATGACTGCACGGTAAAGGACAACATTTAATTGGCTCTGGCTTACAGGTTCAGAGGTTGTACTTGCTGGTTTTGTGTGTCAACTTGACACAAGCTGGAATTGTATTGGAGAAAGGAGCTTCAGGTGAGGAAATGCCTCCATGAGATCCAGCTGTAAGGCAGTCACTCAATTAGTGATCAAGGGGGGAGGGCCCATTATGGGTGGTGCCATCCCCAGGCTGGTAGTCTTGGGTTCTATAAGAAAGCAAGCTGAACAGGGCAGGGAAAGCAAGCCAGTAGCATCCCTCCATGGCCTCTGCATCAGCTCCTGCTTCCTGACCTGCTTGAGTTCCAGCCCGGACTTCCTTTGGTGATGAACAGCAATGTGGAAGTGTAAGCTGAATAAACCCTTTCCTCCCCAACTTGCTTCTTGGTCATGATGTTTGTGCAGGAATAGAAACCCTGACTAAGACAGAGATTCAGTCCATTATCATCAAGTATGGCAGCCTCTAGGCAGGTAGGGCACAGGCAAAGCTGAGAGTCCTACATCTTCCTCTGAAGTCTGCTAGCAGAATACTGACTTCCAGGCAGCTAGGAGGAGGGTCTTAAAGCCCACACCCACAGTGACACACCTACTCCAACAAGGCCACACCTTCTAATAGTGCTACTCCCTAGGCCAAGCATATACAAACCATCACAGCAAGGGAGATGATTGATCCTAATAGGTCTCATGGTAGGTGTGATAGGCAATTTGGCTGCCAACTTGATTATGTCTAGAACCAATAAAAATGAAATATGCTGGGCATGTCTGTGAGGGGTATTTTTGATCGGGCTATTTGAGGAAGGAATATCCACCCTAAATCGGGACCTCACACCCTGGTAATATGACACGTGGCTTCCCACGTAAAAGAACATGGAAGAAGGAAGGTTTTGCTTTTTGCCCTTGCCCTCACTCTCACTGGAAAATTCATCTGCTCTGCTGCTGAGGCAATCCTTGATGGATATTAGAACTTCAGGATTCTGATGTAAACTGAAGATCAGCAGTTCTCCCAGAATCCTCTAGGGCTCCAGTGCCATGTGAGATGCCTGAAACATCCAGCCCTGTAGAATTACTGGGTTCTCGGCCTTTCCATCGTGAGGCAGACATTAGTGTACTGCCAGACCACAGCCTGTAAGCCCATTTAATACATTTCTCTTCCTTCATGATTCCCACACAAATATACTTCATTCTCACATTTCTGTTCTTTTAGAGAATCCTGACTAATACGCTAGGCAAGTATGTTTTGAACTGAACGGAGGAAGGAAAGTCCAGGCTGTAGGGAAAGCAAAGAGATGAGGAACAGGAGATGAAAGGGTGCGGTAGGGTACTGAGTAGTTTCTGAGAACATGGAGATGAGCTGAGCCTGGAGGGCAAGTGGGGCAAACGAGAAGTTCTGAAATTCCATCCTGAGCCCTTTATCCTGTGGTCTGGTTTCTGTTTATATTTGCTACTGAAACATTCTGAACCATAGCTAGATAGATATCCCTGGCTTTATTCAAGAAATCCATGAGGTGGGCTTTTGGCCACAGACACACAGACACAGACACACAGACACAGACACACACACAGACACACACAGAGAGAGAGAGAGAGAGAGAGAGAGAGAGAGAGAGAGAGAGAGAGAGTCTTGCATGCTTTCTTCAGTGATGTCTCCATGCTGGTTCTTAATATAAAAATCGTTGACCACTTACCATTGGACAAAAGGGGAAGTCCCATATAATAGCCTACAGACTCCATTCTCTCTGGCTCCACATTGCATTGCTACAAATGGGACTTCTGAGCCTGGTCATTTTAAGAACCCATAGCTTTTTCTCACTGTGAGATGGGTCATTATTCAAGCACCTGCCTCGAGAGTGCATGGGCTTTGGAGAAAAGGGATGAAGCCCAGAAACCACCCATGAGCTGTTGCGCCTAATGGAGCCCTGGGAGATAAGCATTTGTTCCCAGTGTGCTTTCTTCTTCATCTTCACACTTTCCTGCCTTACATCTCCTGTATGATAGAGTGGAGGAAAATATAGGATGCAGGGAAGGGAGGAGGAAGGGAGGAGGAAGGAAGGAAGAAAGGAAGGAAGGGAGAAAGGAAGGATAGAACAGAGGAAGGGAGGAAGGAAGGAAGGGAGGAAGGGAGGAAGGGAGGAAGGAAGGGAGAAAGGAAGGATGGAACAGAGGAAGGGAGGAAGGAAGGAAGGGAGGAAGGAAAGGAGGAAGGAAGGAAGGGAGGAACAGAGGAAGGAAGGAAAGAAGGAAGGGAGGAAGGAAGGAAGAAAGGGGGAAGGAAGGAAGAATGGAACAGAGGAAGGGAAGAAGGAAGGAACAGAAGAAGGGAGGAAAGAAGGAAGAAACAGTAAGTAAGGAAGAAAGGAATAAAGGAAGGAACAAAGGAGGAAGGAAGGAAAGAAGGAAGCAGGGAAGGAAGGAAGGAAGGGTAGCCGTGGCTGTCCTGGAACTCAACTCTGTAGATGAGGCTGGCCTCGAACTCAGAAATCTACCTGCCTCTGCCTCCCAAGTGCTGGGATTAAAGGCGTGTGCCACCACTGCCCAGCTGGAAAGTTTTCTTTATTGATAATGAGGTTCACATGCGGTCCCACCCAAGTGATTAACAAATCCAAGTCTTCTGAACTATCCCAAGGGTCTCATATCTTTAAATTAATCACCCCCTTATCTAAAGCTACCACATTTAGTTGCACATTTATTAACCACTGGACATCTAGGCTGGTTCTATTTTCTAGATATTGTGAATAGAGTAGCAACATACATGAATGTGCAGTATGTCTGGAGGAAGATATGAGGGCCTTTGGGTGTGGCCTTGTTGGAGTAGGTGTGGCCTTGTTGGAAGAAGTGTGTCATTGGGTGGGCTTTGGGGTTTCAAAAACCCAAGTCAGGCCTGGTGTCTCTCTTCCTGCTGTCTACAGGTCCAGATGGAGAACTCTTAGCTACCTCTCCAGCTCCATGTCTGCCTGTGTACACCATGCTCCCTGTCACGATGAGAATGGGATAAACCTCTGACATTGTAACAAGCTCCAATGAAATGTTTTCATTTGTTAACAGTTGTCAAGGTTGAATGTCTCTACATAGCAAAGGAGTATTGACTAAGATAGGGAGGGCCGTCAATGTAAAAGGAGAGAAAGTGGGGCTGCAGAGATGGCTCAGTGGTTAAGAGCACTGGCTGCTCCTCCAGAGGTCCTGAGTTCAATTCTCACCACCCACATGGCAGCTCTCAACTGTCTATAACTTCTGTTCCTGGGGATCTGACTTTCACACACATGCATGTGAAACAAGAATGTACATTAAAAAATAATTTTAAAAAGACAGTGGAGAAAGTAATGAGTCAAAAATAACATGGAGGATGTTTGAAAAAGTTGTAGGAATCATATTATTTTCTACTTAATCCAAAATATATATAAATGTTTGTGTATACATATAGAGTGGTTTTTTTTTTTGGTTTTGTTTTTTTGTAGTTTGTAGCCTTTAAGAACTAAGCCATTTCTCCTGCCCTGTATATAGTTTAAGTGAAGTGAAGCCACTTGGGCTGACAATGCTTCCCCTCTACAGGGTCATAGAATATCTGATAAAAATCCAAGCACCAGTCACGAGAAACTTCCTTTCAAGTTGTTGTTGTTGGGGGGGGGGGATGGGGCTTCAAGAGACTCCTAAAATAATTGCTGTCGCCTTGGTTACTTCCCAGAGACTGAAGGTAAGTCCTTATTGCTGAGGATACCAAATACTTCAGATGTAGACCGCAGCAGATCCAAGCTGGATGTCAAAGCTTCCTCCATGAGGACTATTTCATAGAACCAGACGATGCCTTGCCAGCTACCAGGAGGGGGAGGCTACACATAGTTCTACCCAGGTGTGACTCCTGTAAACCACCACTACAACGGACATGGTGAGATATCCCTTAAGGTGCAGTAGTGGCTGACACTCATCCTGGCCAACCGCTGTCTGACTGGACTTGAGGTCCTCTCAGCAGGAGGGAAATCATGCCCAGTACTGAAAACCTAACTGACGACATAGGCCTAGTGATGTCATGGATCTTAGAGCAGGACCTACTACCACCTCCAGTTGACAAAAGCAGCCTGATTCCTAACTGCGTTCCAAATATTTATCTTTGTACCCACAGGTAAGTGTAGCTCCCAACCCCCACCAAAGAAGCTTCTCCTTGAAACAGTCAGAGACTGTTAGAGAAAACCACAATTGCTCAAAATGCAGAGAACAACTCATTGTGTGGTATCCAGCTCTCGCAGATGTGTCTACGACACAACTAATGTACCTAAAGCTCAGGGAACATCGAGGAAGAGGGGGTGGGAAGACTGTAAGAGCCAGGGGACCAGTAAATCTGCTGAGAGGAGTTGGAGAAGGGACTGAAGGAGCTGAGGGAGTTTGCAGCCCCATGGAGGGAGCAACAGTGGCAACTGGCCTGACCTCCCAATGCTTCCGGAGACTGGATCACCAACCAAAGAATACACATGGAGGGACCCATGGTGCTGGCCACATATGTGGCAGAGGAGGGTCTTGATAGCCATCAGGGGGAGGAGAGACCCTTGGGCCTGAGGGTGTTAGATGCCCCAGTGTAGGGGAATGCTAGGGAGGGAAGACAGGGGTGGGTGGGTAGGGGAGCACCCTCATAGAGGCAGGGGGAGGGGGAGGGAATAGGGAGGTTCCAAAGGGGAAATCTGGAAAGGGGGAAACATTTGAAATGTAAATAAAGTATCAAATAAAAAAGTTCAAATGAAGTAAATTTAAATTATTTTATTTCATTTTAGCAAGCCCAAAGTCTTGTTACTTTAACATTTAATCAATTCAAAACTTGTTGATATTTTAACCCCCTTTTTCCCATTGACTGTTTGAAATCCAATATGTTCTTTGCATTTGAAGTAAATTTCGACTGAGACTAATTTCTCTTCCAGGCTATTCACATTAGTCTCTGCTACTGTAATCCATCAGGTGGAGCAAACTGTTACTGACAGGCCATCATGAGGAAGGGGTCTGAGAAGGAGAAAGGCCCCTTTGTTGGGCTGGCCAGTCCTGTGCACTGCACTTATTGCTTCAAGATGCATTTGGCCTTTGGGACACTGACTCATCGGCCAGCAGCCGTTATTTCCTCTGAGATAATTAATTTTAACCAGGTTTCTGGAACTGCTCCAACTTTCCTCTACGTCTCATTTCTTCCTTTCAAGTCCTTGCATGCTACAGCAATGTGATTCAAAGCCCTGTTGGGCTGCAATCCAGTGGACCCAACCCAAACAGGAAAGGGAATTTCTCATTGTTTATCTAAGACCATGAACCAGAAAATGTCAGACACTTGTTTTCAGTGCTTCATTGAGCTGGAAATGAAGTGAAGTGCAACTGTTTTCAAAGGTTTCTTGATGTGGAATGATATAGATGCTTCGTCCATTAGGTCAAGATGGAGGGTCTGTGAGATGGCTCAGTGGGTGAACACCCTTGGGTTAACAATCCTGAAGATTTGAGAGGGGTCTATGTGGTGGAAGGAGAAAACAGACTCCCCACAAGTTGTCCTCTGTTACTCAAATGCACTGTGGTATGCTCATTCTCTCTCTCTCTCTCTCTCTCTCTCTCTCTCTCTCACACACACACACACACACACACTCATAAGGAAATGAATGCTATTTCTTAAAGATAACTATCCAGAACATGAGTTAGTCCATGCTTCCCTTATCTGATCATTATGTCTCATCCTTTGCTGACAACTTGTTAGTAAGAGACTACATAATCTTTTTATGAGGCTGTGGCATCCCACCATACTCTGGAAACATTCTAGCAAGCATTCCATAATCAATCCTTTTGTAAATAGACTCACTGTAGGCCTCTTTCTCAGATTCCTCTATAAGCTCTAAAATCAACTCTCTTGTCTGTCACACACCACCATGTCCGGCATAGGCACATAGGTAACATGGGATGTTCAGCATGGTCACATATGGTACCATGTGACATATGGTGGTACTTTATGCCACCTAACAGACACATGGCCTGTCTGTCTAATAGTTTTCTGTCTTAATTCTTCTCAGTATGATAGAGCTCACCCACTGCATTGAAAGCTGACAATACCACACACAGGCTTTCCCAAACTCTTGTATCCTGGAGTGGGCAAAAGATATTCTAAATACACATAACTTAAAGCATTTTGGGAAGGGGGGATATGAATCTCATTCTTTTGTTAAGGACCTACTCATGCGGAAACTCACCCACTCCAGGACATTAATTCATTTGTGAAGATAGAATCCTCTTGACTAATCTCTTAAAGGTTTCACCTCCCAATCCTGCTGTGTTGGGGTTAACTCCTAACACAGATTGGAGAAGACACTTAAGCCATAGAAGTAGGGGGCATGCAAATTGATACCTGTAGCTTAGAAAGGTTGATAGTATTGGGGGCTTCAAGATGTCTCATCTTTTTCTCTCAGATGCAAGGGACATTGCACGACAATATCACATTAGAAAAATGTTTTCATACAACTAGATAGAGATCTTGTTGCAACAGGGGGCATTTTGGTGGGGACCTCCCATGGTGGCTCCTTTAACCTTTTGAGTGGGAGTCTGTCATCACTGAAACTCGTTGAGGTGCATTTCCAGTCTCATTGTGTTTTAGATGTGACAACCATAGCAAAAGAAGGAGAGAGGCAAGCCTGAAGGGAGCATCTCCCCATGACACACATTCTGAGAAGTGGTTCGCTCAGAGCACTGAACCCAGGGTTGGCACTGATGGGGGTACCCTGGACCAATGGCTTTTAGGACACTGACCTCATAGGGTTAGTTAGGAGCATGTCCCAAACATGTGTAGCTGCCCCAGCAAATCATTCTTACCCCAGAGTTAGAACAATGAATACTTAAGAAGATGGATAGACTTGTCCATCTGTAACTGAGCAGAGTTTGATCACTTACCCACCTGATTCTGTTACTTGAGGTTTTAGGGGTAAGGTCTATGCTCTGGCAGTCTCAGTAAGCTAAGCATGGCATCCAGAGAGACAAGGAAAAGTGGAAGGCATAGTAAGGAGATACAGTTAAAGTGGCCATGCAGGGAAGAGGAAGAGAGTCCGTCTTAGGGGTACTGACTTGAGGTTAAGGTTTAAGTAAAGGTAAGAAGTACACATATAAGCAATCCTGGACCAGATATCGTTCTTTGCATCATTGTCTGGGCATCAGTCTGTCCTACAAGGTGGGCCAATAAGTTGTAAGAACTGAAATTTCCTCTGGGGAACAAGCTCCTCCTCTGTCTGGCCCTTCCTCGGTATCATGTAGGGAAAGGGAGATCTCAGTCCTTCGGAGCCCATAGTTTGCTATCCAAAAGGAGGCCACAAATGACTCTCTCTTTTGAACATTTTCTTTCTCTTGTCAAGCCAGTTATAGTTCTAACTTGTGACACATACATATGTGAATGTTCATATCTATATACTCGCATTAGTAAGAATAAAGACACACGGAACTGAACTGAGCTGTTAATATAATTTATTCATATGTTTACACAGGAATATGTTATGCAGACAATAGGGGGAAAAGTACAAATGACCCCTAAAAGTTTTCGCTTAACTTTATGATAATACTTAGTAACAAAAATACCTTGAAGACTCTAATATCTCATAAATAAAACAACATAGAAGGCTTCAGCTTGTTCCCGTTTGCAGATCTGAGACGGCGTTGCCTTAGGGGCGTCAGAGCTTTGTTGCTGGGAGGGGCTCAGTTGCTTCATAGATGCTTCAGTCCACTCTGCAGGGATCCGGCTTCTTCACTTGCGAGGGGGTCTTTGCATACACATTACTTCTTGCTGTCCCCAAAGTTTATTTCGAAAACAGGTAAATTTCAGCTCAAATACTGGAAATCCAGATTTTTCGTAGGACAACTCAGGAATCCGTGACAGTTGTAAGTCCACGGCTTCGAACGGCTTTGGTCACAAGATTTAAAATGGTCACAGATCCCATTTTGTTTCCTGAGAAGAGGGAATGTGGCTGGCCCCGGAAGGTGTTTGCACTACAGTCTGACTTCAGCCATCCAGCAAGCTGCAGATCATCTTCTCAGCACTATTTTCTGCTTTTGGTGTTCCAGACAGGGTTTCTCTGTGTAGCCCTGGCTGTCCTGGAACTCCCTCTGTAGACCAGGCTGGCCTTGAACTCAGAGATCCGCCTGCCTCCCACTACCACTACCTGGTTAACACTGACTATTGAAGGAGGGGGGTATTGTTTATGTTTTTGGTTGGTTGGGTTTTGGAGATAGGGCCATTCAGTGTAGCCAGAGCTGGCTTCAGGGTAGCCTGTACTGGCTTCAGTGTAGCCCACGCTGGCTTCAGGGTTGCCCGCGCTGGCTTCAGGGTTGCCCGCGCTGGCTTCAGGGTTGCCCACACTGGCTTCAGGGTAGCCCACGCTGGCTGCTCTTAAACTTGTGGTCCTCCTACCTCAGCCTCCCTAGTGCTAGGATTTTGGGCATGAGCAACATACTCGACAGGAAAAAGAAATTCTTTAGGATTTGAAATTTTCACTTTTCCAACCCCCCAATAATTAATTCCACCGGACGGGTAGCAGGCGGTGAGTGCAGCTTTGTGCTTTCATCGAAGTTTTACAGAAGCCACAACTTTTAAATTAAAAATGTATAAAAGGAACCTGGAGAATTCTATTTCTGTAAGGTGGCTCCAATACCATTAGTTTGCTAGCCAGAATATTAGTGTGCAGAAAGTAATGCCTTAAAAAAGTAATTAAAGAAACAACGAAAACAAAAACAAAAAACAAAAAAAAAAAAAAAAGAAGAAGAAAGAAAGAAATTAAAGAACTCTTGAAAAGACCAATTAAGTGCAGCTTAGCCGCTGGTGTTTAGGTGATATCCTCAAATTCATTAAACTGTGGCTTCAAAAGGTTCTAGAGGTTGATAAAGCTGCCTTGTATTTGAAGCACTTAAGAACCCAAGTGGCTCTGGTGCTTAGGGAATGGAAATAGGGAGATGCTGAGTTCTGGGCTAGCCTGGGCTACATACATGATAAAGCTGCCTTGTATTTGAAACACTTAAGAACCCAACATATAGCTCTGGTGCTTAGGGAATGGAAACAGGGAGATGCTGAGTTCTGGGCTAGCCTGGGCTACATAGCTAGGCCCTATGTCAAATGCTCCCTCAAAACATTATATTTATATATATATATATATATATATATATATATATATATATATGCTAATATATAAAGTAAAAGCAAGTATGTTAAGTATTTTATGCATTTATACATTTTATTTAATGTCTAAGAACTGGCTAGCTGCAAACATATATATCAGTGGGAAAATATTATTTTCATAAAGAATAAATAAACTCTACCAGATTTTGCAAATTCCAAGAGTGGCAATGCAAGACCATTTTGACCAACAAAGTCCTTCCCACAGGTCAGTGAGCTTGGAAAAAAAAGCTAACCATTCTCATTACGAGAACATCACCACCCTGCTGGTGAGTTGGGGACCAGTGCTTTGGTCAACCTGCCCCACTGCAATGTTGGATACAGTCGCTATGAGTAACTTGCACTGATTCTGAAAGCATTCTGCCTGAGAACTCTGGGCTGCTTTGTTTCTGTGCCTGTGGATCCTGCGAGGCTTGCATGGTTTACAGAGCTTGACTGTTAATACTGACATCAAAGATAGCTTCAAATAACAGTAATTGTTGCTGCTTCTGTTTCTTCTTTCTGTTGGAACATTTTGACTTTATAAATACAGTCGCACTGATACTCCTGCCGACCCCAACACACAGCGGGGTTTAAATTCCATTCCAGAGAACATCACCCGGACATGGCTCTCATATGCTTGATAATATACAGTCAACAAGAAAAACATGAAGCAAGCAAAAGAACGGGTTGCAGAGAGTGTGGAGTTGTTCCCAGTGAGGAACAGCAACTGTGGAGAACCTGGAAGCCAACTTGAGCGACGCTTAGAACTGACTCGTGACCACGGCTGTTGGGTGGCGTTGCTCTTACAGGGGGCTTTCAACCATCCTTTTCTTGTTTTGTAGGTAGAAGATGCGGTTCTCCTCAGAGTAGGTAACTTTGCTGAGGGGCATCCTGTAGATGTTGGGATTTTTCGTGGTCAGCAAGAGAAAGAGTAGTGTGGCCAGACAGAAGGACCAGGTACCAGCTGGCAGGTGAGCCTGGGGAAGAAGAGACAGGCCACACAGTTGGGTTTTTGTTTGTTTGTTTGTTTGTTTGTTTTTGAGATTTCATCTTAAAGTGAGTCTACACAGTGGACCACATGAACTTTCACCCCGGGGTGGGGGCATTGCTCTGGATTCTGCTTGGGCCCACAGAGTCCTATTTAAGATCTCAGAGCATCTATCATTTGAAATGTTTTCACTTGTCTTTTACAGGGGTCAGCTTTGTCTCTTTTGTATGTCTGTCCAGTTTTCTCATGTATTCAGACTTCCCACACACGATGTGCTAGGATGCCACTGGACACACAGGGTGGCAGCAAATTGCCAATATTCCCCTGGCCTCTCAGCACACCCACAAAGGCCTTCTCTGATTGGTCAGTCATAGTGACCTTCCTGACCTTGACTTCTCCGTGGTCTTGAACGCTACTTGGTTTTATTCTCTTCTCAACGGGCTTTAAGTTTTGGGGTAGGTGCCATGTCAACTCACACGTTTCTGAGTATACCTCATTGGTTAGCTTTAGTCTATTGTATGGATCTCATAAGTGTGATGGGGAATACAGTACCAAAATCTGACTGAACATCGGAATCATCTGGGGGAGTCTGAAAAACTAACAATCCTTACACAAGATCTACTTTATCTTCAAATCAAGAGACAGCGTCTCGGGATCTGAAGGTTTCTGGATCTCTCTAGCTAACTCAGGGGTAGAATCAGTCTAATTCTGGTCCCCAGACCGATTTGTATTTTCTTTGTTGGTGTGGGAAGGAATCCATAAAGTTCTTAGAATAAGCCTGGTGAATGTAATTTGGACTAAAGTTTCTGTGATGTCAGAAGGTGGGAGTGGCTGAGATCCACACATGGAGGAGTGTTGGTGGTCATGGTCATGGACCCTGACCTTCATTGTGCAGATCTACACTAGAATCTTGACTTCCCACCACAAAGATGCTGTATCTCTATAGACACCTTCTCAGATAAAATCTCTACGAACTGCTGAGAGAGTCATACACTGCTGGGACCCACAGGCAACCATAAACACAGAGTTGAGCCCCGCATTACCGCAGGATAGGAGATGGGAGGTCAACGTTCAGGGATAGGAAGTAAAGTGTCCCAGCGCAGTCAGGGAATATTTGGCTTCTTGGAGGAGAGGCAGGAGAAGATCAAAAGGCAAAGGGCAGTGTTAAAAGGAAGAAGCCAGGCTTAGTAGCAGGCTACCTGTCGTCCATTTTAAGGCAAGCCTCAGTCAGCTACACAGTGTGAGTTTAAGGCTAGCCTGGGCTAAGGAGGAAGTATGGCAGGAGAGAGCAAAGACTTGTCTAGAAATAATACAAGAAGGACCTAGGTTTGAAAAGTCTTATCGATGTGTAGGTGAGAGTGCAAAGAGGACTAGAGACATAAAATTATGGGCTGGTTTGAAAACAATAGCTGTATCAATGACCCTTGTCTGTTCTTTTCTGGTTCCTCAACTACTCCATGGGAGTGCTTTTCATAATAAGTAAACTATATTCTAAAGTCAACCTCTCCACATCAGGGCTCGACCATGAATGTGATAACGTAGTATCAAGTTATTGATAAAGCTATTGTTAAGGTTATTCTTTAAACTGAGCAATACGCCATTTGTAACAAGCCTGGCAATTAGTTTGGACTAGAGTTAGCTGTGATACTAGAGGATGGGAGTGACTGACAGCCAGCGCATGGGGCAGCAATGGGTGCTCATGGTCATGGACCCTGTCACCAGGCGCTGCCTGCGTGGGCATCAGGACACTGACAAGTCA
Organism: Rhynchomys soricoides; assembly: GCA_019843965.1. Lineage (NCBI taxonomy): Eukaryota > Metazoa > Chordata > Mammalia > Rodentia > Muridae > Rhynchomys > Rhynchomys soricoides. Next base: position 6,220,666 of record JADRCH010000107.1, on the reverse strand, counting down.
GGCTGAGGACAAACAAAGAAGACTCACCACAGCCATCAGGTGTGTCATACAGGCTCCAAAGTAGGCAGTGAACAGGGCTACGGGAAGAGGAGAGGACACTAATTGGTGGATGTGCTTTTTATCAGCATCCCAGACTGTATATACAGGTCTGCATTCTACCACCCAGCCTACCCCAGTTCCCTAGTTGTAAATGCAGATTTAGACTCAGACGTTCTGAGTTCAGATCCCAGCCCATTCCTGCAGAACTCATTGGCCTCATCTCTACGTTCTGTCTCCTTGGCTCGTTACAGAAGTAATGAGAGCAGCTCTTTCACAGGGCTGGGTGAGCATGGAGGAAATAATATATTCAGCACACAGTAAGTGCTCAGTAAAAGTAGTCTTGTGGTACAGGGTTTTTTCATTGTTGTAATAATGCTTTAAGGAAAGGCTTTCCATGGCAAATAAACTGCTGTGCTATTTTCATTAACCATGACTGAATTTAGACGAGACAGCCTGGGTTCTCTACAGTCTTGCTGCATCTAGAAAGGGAGTGTGTGATTGGGAGCATGGCAGAGGCAGAGCATGGCCCTGAGACCTCCCTCAGGCAATGCCTTTTCGTATGCTAAAGGTGGGCACACAGATTAATTAACAAGCATCTGATATTTTTATTTACTTTGAACAAAATAAACACCGCAAATCATGTCCACACGTGTGTCTTTTACATGCAAAGCAACAAGCACAAGGGCTTAGCCTGCTAAGTATCAATTTCTCTGTCTTGGCTGAGGAAGAGGCTGGAGTGGGGAATGTCCTCAGGTTTTCCAGGGTCAAACTGAAGGATGACTTTCCTATAATGTCTATAGAGCCATTTTGGCCTCTGTTAGGCAGTCACCAAATCAATCAATCAGTCAGTCAGTCAGTCAGTCAGTCAGTCAATCAGTCAATCACCTATCAATCACATGAGCTGTCTTGTGGCGTACAGCAGAAATGATGAGAGAGATCTCTGGTCCTCATTCCTTAAACTAAAGACTGTCTTACTTTAATGAGCATTTTGTCCCTGGTACCATGTTCCTTAAGTGGTTCAATGAATCCTCTCACACCCTAGCTTCTCAGGCTAATGAGGGCTTGTCTTCAGAAACAGTTCTGCTTTCAGATCCCAGCTCTTCCTTTTCTTCACTGTACAGTGAAATCTCAAATGCAATTCTACATGCCCTAGAGCACTGTGAACCCGTCCATCTTGGCAGGGTGCAAGGATCCTTCTCTGAGAAGAAGGATGCTCATGGCTGAGGTAGGAAGGCTTCTCCTCTTTGCTTCTATCAATTCTAATCATCTTCAAGATCTAACCCACCCATTCAACGTGTATCCCTTGGTCCTCAGTTGCATTCTGGTCTGCTCTCTTGAGTGCTGTCTGTTAATTTCCTCTGTGCATACCAGGAATTATTCTCTCTTATCTCCTTCAAAGGCCCAACATACTTCTGAGGCATACTTCTGGCACTCATAGGTTTTGTACTGTTATCTGCTTTGGAAGAACCTCTAGGTCCCAGTTGCTCTTTTCTCCACAGTGAGAGTCAGATTAATACATGGCAGACAGCTCATCCATTAATACATGCAGCGCAGAGCTAGGACTGGCTTACGCCAAGGAAGCTTCTACCTACTGCACAGTGGAGTGGAGGCAACTCCCTGCTTGCTTTACAAAAGGCTCTGAAACCTCAGCAAGAGCCTGGATTTCATGAGCAGTGCCCCTGTCAGTGTGCTGTCATGGGTGAGTTCTACCATAGTAACCCAACCACAGACAAGTAGTATAAAATGGGCTTACAGCTTCTTAGCTAACATAGCAAACAAGGTTAGTGGTTGGCTACATGGCTCCTGATCCACAGGTAAGGAAGGCAGCCCTGTCAGACACCATCACAGGTTCCCAAGACCTCTTCCTGAGAGAGATATAGGAAATGAAGAAAAGAACAGTTTTGTAATCAGTGTCTGCTATTTATTACCTTGGCAGACAAGCTTGGCCTTTTGTTTGTCAGTGACAGGGCAACGTGGGCAAGCTGAGACTTGCTGTGGCATTTTACACAAAAGGCTTGCTTTGCAAGAGGGGCTGGAGGGCTGTCCCAAGAGCTTGTGTGAGACTATTAAAAAGTCTGCTGGGACACAGTAGGGACAGACTGGATACTCTCATTCTGTCAGCCTCAGAAGGACCTGCCAAAGCTCTCTGGGAATGAACGCCACATCTCTGGACATCAGGCTTGCTATTCCCTTTGAACCACCCACTTTGTTTTTCAGAAATGTTACAGAAATATTAGCATAATGTACATTTGGCAGGTTCTACCAAATGCATTCAATGGAGCAGAGTCTTTAATGGCTCCAAACTAGAAGCCATGTAACTACCTCTCAGCACAACAAGCTTGTCATATCTAAAGGATCCATATTACCTCAACCAGCAGAGGCTAGACATCCTGAGAGGTGAAGCCATGGTCAGACAGTTCAAATCCCATGGAAAACAAACTCTCAGGGCAAGGAAAGGGGACATCCAAGAAAATCAAGTGCCAGGAAAGACAGATACAAATGGAGCGAACACTGTAGGTGAAGCTTAATCAAAGTCAGAAGCAAAAGCACAATGTATGTCAGGATTAAGCATAATGAAGAGAGCCAAAAGATGGTTTCCTTTGACTGACTAAACTGGATGTTCCCACGAAGGGACAACAAGGAGAAACTAAGAATCAAATTCCAGGTAGTCTGGCAACAGGGTCAGGATTGGGTTTTTGTTGGTTTTGTTTTGTTTTCTTGAGTCAGGGTCCTACTATGTAGCTACTGGCCTTGAACTTATGGTCCTGCTGGCTCACCTTCTGAAATTACATCCAGGTAGAGTAAGCATGGCTGGCAGAAAATGGCTCCCTATCAGGGTCTATATCCTGATCCCCAGAATCTGTGACTATGAAATGGGACTTAGTGGCTGGAGAGATGGCTCCGACATTAAGAACACTGACTGCTCTTCCAGAGGTCCTGAGTTTGATTCCCAGCAACCACATGGTAGCTCACAACCATCTGTAATGGGATCTGATGCCCTCTTCTGGTGTGTCTGAAGACAGCTATAGTGTACTCATATATGTAAAATAAATAAATCTTTAAAAAAAACAAGAAAAGAAAAGAAAAGGGACTAAGAACTATGGTTAGGTTAAGGACTTTAAACAGAAAGATTATCAGGGACGATGTGAGTAGGTCCATGGACAGCGGTTACAAACTTGCCCGAGGCAAGAAGATGGAATATTTCCCTTTCTACCTCCTATCTGTATGTACTTTATTCAGACTGAACAAAGAAACTGTACTATTGTTACAATAAAATAGCAATGAAAGAGCCCCCCTTGGGGGAAACATTTGCAAAAGTCTTAGGTGCCATGCTTTCACTAGTCTGCCAGAAATAAAGCCCCTTTCACAGAATCAGAATGCTTTCTGCCTGACTCAGGCTGTCCCCATGACCACCAGCACCATCTTTTCCACCAAATGGACTCGTTTCCTGGCTCACAGAAAAGCCACCTTCATGCAGCACTTCCTGAGAACTCCAACTAGAGTCGCCCTGCCAGATCCTGTACTGCGGATTTCTTCTTGTTCTGGTACAAACGTTGAAAGCCCCACTCAGGATCCCTCCTAAATCACTTGGCTCTTACTTTCCACTCCTGCGCTGTCTGCTCAGAATGACAGGGGACCCAAAGCTCCTATCTCTTTGTCTTTCTAGGATGTCCAGGGTGCATCATGAATATCTAAATACATTTAATGCATTTGGGGCGACTGCATACACAGAAACATAAAGTATGCCCTCCCAATAAAGGGATGAAGGCATAAATTCTGAAAATAAATCAGAATAAAGGTGGGGGCTCAGGAGGATGAGAGATCTTGTCCCAGTTAAGTTTTAGAATCTGCCCCACAGCCCTGCCTGCTTTGCCTTGAACTTGGGAACAGATAAAAAGTAACAAATATTGACAGAACTCAGCTGAGTTCCTACGGACACCCTGACAGAAATGATATCTAATAACACACAGAGCTTGAGAGCTGCTAACCTCGCCATGGCGTAAACCGAATCTGAACAGGGCTCCCTACAAACCTTTAGTCTCAGGACAAACCCCTGGTCTTTGCTCACCTCCTCCACTCCAGATCCTGCCTAGCTCATGGTCTACCAGTTGGCAACTAGTTAGATAGCTGAGGTTGAGCAGCCTAGTGATAAAAGGACTTTAAACACATAGTGCATCAGGCTAAAAATAATTTCTCCACAATTGACGATTCCTTTACCTTTTGTCTCCAAGGGTATTACTCCTTCCGCTCCAGAACTATCTTTGTTTTTACCTCCATTGAACTAGGGATGACAAAGGCCTGTTCCTCACCATCAGCTCAGAGGACCCACCAGCTTTTCAAGTCCAAAGCTCTTGAGGCTGACCTTATGTTAGGGAGCCACCATAGGACTGGAAAGCTACAGCCAGGAAGCAGCCCGGGGTGCAGTTATGGCTTCTAGGCTTGGATTTAGTCCTCGGGGACTTGATGTGATTCAGCACTTCCTTAACCCAAGGTCAATGAGAAGGGTGGGTTTGAGCATGCTCGGGTCTAGTCTAGCTCTGCAGGTGGGGTCTACTAGAGATCATGAAGGGTTCACAAATTAGTTCTCAGCTTGTGGTCTCCAGGCCTCTAGAGATGCAAGTTTCTCCCTCCAAGCCTGCATCAGGCTAAGGGGGAGGTCTGTGTGTTCATTAACATTCCAAGTGGTTCCGGTACATGTGCCTCAGGTCAAGCAACATAGTTTTATATTTATTTTTATATTTATTTTGTGGGTGTAACAAAAGCGCGCGCGCGCGCACACACACACACACACACACACACACACACACGCATGCACACACTCGTGCGCGCACACACACACACACACCAAAACCCACAAATAAATATCAAATGGAATGGCTACTGAGACCCCAGGCTCTTCCTTCATGACAACCAGTGCAGAAGGCAAAAATGACTTTAATTCTCCCAGAGGAGGAATGACGTCACTTGCTCTGCTCACACAGTTAGCTAGTGGTAAACTCAAACTCCAATCCCAGTTTGAACTTCTCATATGATTCTTTTACAATCTTTAGGCACTTAGTTACTACTTGCCCGTGACTTTGATCGAGTCCCCATGGCCACCCCTCTTCAACACCATATGTAGGATACTCACCACAGGCAAGAGCCAGGAGGTGGGTCTGCCAGGTGAGCGCCATGAACATCCCTCCAATGGCAATGCAGGCCAGAGAGCTGTTGAAACCCCAGAGCCCAAAGTAGATGTCTTCAAATGGAGCCGCAAGACTGAGTCCTGTTATGCAAAAACACAAGCAGTCAGAGCCCCGGAAATGAGCAGGATGCTCTGTGATGAGTTGTGGGGTCAGGGGAAACATCCCGAGAGTCCCCGTTGCTCAGAGATCTCCAGAAAGCTCTGCAGTATAGAGGATGCCTGGGATATGCATGGTGTGGAGAAGACCCTTGGATTAGGTCGGAAGTCTTATGCTCACCAGCAATGACACCCAGCAATGATCCGATAGCAGCGTGCAGGCACATGAGTGGGGAGGAAAGCAGGATGGCACACAGGAAAATACCCCCTGTCCACGGGTTATCACAGCCATATATCTGACCGACTCCCACGGGAAGAGACTTCAACAGCTGCAACAAAAAGTATACAATTGTAGCCATGCAAACAACAGGCAAGAAGCCCACTGGGACCTTATAGGATGTACACGTGTGGATTGTAGAATTTTTAAAATTAGCACATTTGATCCTTCAAGATCAGTCTCAGTATTTTACTAATACAGGTGTGTGCCGAGCGAGGCTCCTCCTAACCTCCTGTGCTCCTTAACTTTCACCCTAGCTCTGATACGTGGCTACTGTTAGGCTTCCGATGTGATCTCACTAATCCTGCCCCTGAGGACCCTCGGATCTTCTCTAGTGTGGCAGGGACACAGGTCATGCTTCAGTTACTTCCTGCCATCCGTCCATCAGCTCTGGCTGTTAACAATTGCACAGGCTGAAGAAATACTATCTCAACTGAGTTGGCTGCCCAGACTAAAAGGCCAGCGAACTGAACAAGATTAAAGTGATCTGAACAAGATTATCTCATCCATAATTTAGGAGCAATTATAGCCAACTTTAGGAATGAAAAATCACATTGGCACTTCTGATACTAAGAGGAACATGTACCATTTAGTAAAAATATCTTTAACTTAATTTAGGTATCAGCACTTGTCAATCAGATCTCAAAACACACGAGTCAAAAAACAAACAAGCAAATACAAACCCAGAGGTGTCTCTTTTGTTGTCTTTGATTTCAAATATCTTAGTTTCAGAATCATTAAGCGAGGGGCTGAGATGCAGCTTGGTGGTAAGAACATTTACTTGGCATGCATGAAGTTCTATTGCAATCTGTATACACACACACACACACACACACACACACACACACACACATTTCCTCTAGAAACATCAGTGGGAAGAGGTGGAATTCAGCTTGGGAGATCTCTCTGGCTATCTGTAAGGAGATGCACCATATATCTGCAGCCTGAGACTCAGCGGATCTCATGCTCTGTTCTCCAGCACAGTTTGGAGGAGTTTGTTGACACAGGTTCCCGGGGCCCTGACACAGGTTCCCGGGGCCCTGACA
>JADRCH010000107.1:6149971-6206999 GCA_019843965.1 Rhynchomys soricoides | reverse complement strand
CTTCTTCTTCTTCTTCTTCTTCTTCTTCTTCTTCTTCTTCTTCTTCTTCTTCTTCTTCTTCTTCTTCTTCTTCTCCTCCTCCTCCTCCTCCTCCTCCTCCTCCTCCTCCTCCTCCTCCTCCTTCTCCTCCTCCTCCTTCTCCGATTTATTTATTTTATGTATATGAGTACACCATTGCTTTCTTCAGACACACCAAAGAAGGCATCAGATCTCATTACAGATGGTTATGAGCCACCATGTAGTTGCTGGGAATTGAACTCAGGACCTCTGGAAGAGCAGTCGGTGCTCTTAATCATTGAGCCACCCCTTCAGCCCTGGCTGGCTACTTCTTATGTTGAGTATGTAACAGGAAAGAACTAACATCAATGAATTTGGTCACCCTGTGACACAACGTGAAGGCTTCATGGTGCCAACCGCAGATGTAAGGGCTACAATGACACACTCCTAGAGTTAGACACGTGGAGAAGGACAAGAGCTAAGCCACCCAGGTTGTCTGAAAGGGCACAGAATACAGACAGGTAAGAAGGAAGTGGGGCAGCTCCATCATCAGTCTTCAAAGGCTTCAGGGGGGGAATATATAGAAGCCACAGTCACAAAAGGCAAGACCAGGGAGATGCCCAAAACTGCACACAAAAGCCAGCTCATCTCTCCTCATGGCAAGGCCACCCACAGAGTTCTTCTGGCTGATGCTGAGCCCACCAGTGTTCTATTTATTACATCCAAGAGCTAGCTAGCAACAGCCCTGGCTGTCCCAGAACTCACTTTGTAGAGCAGTCTGGCCTCGAACTCACAGATATCTGCCTGCCTTTGCCTCCTGAGTGGTGGGATTAAAGACATGTGCCCTCATTGCATGGTTTAAAATTATGTCTTTTAAAACACCAGACTCTAGTTTTGACTTATGCTAACCCCAGTACAGAAATCAACAGTTTATTACTGATTTATTGACCTATAACAATTTTAGTTTTCACTATAGCTTAGTCTGGCCTTGAACTTGCTGTTTCTCCTGCCTCTGCCGTCCAAGTGCTGGGATTATAGGTACGTACAGCCACGCCTGTCTATCTTCCTGTTTTTTAAAACAATGGCACACCATTAATCATCATACAAAGTTGGAGCTATTTCTACAATGCATTCCACCAAGGTCATTCTGTCCTGGCAACATTCTATCTGGTATTTGTGAGTCTATCAGTGAATCTTTTGTATTGGAAACACTGAAAACTCCTAGAGACATGAAACCTGAGCCAAGTCCATAGAAGAAGGTTCACTCTGCTCTGTATTTTAAAATCAACAAATCTGTTTAAGTAACACAGCATTTATGAAAAATTTATTTTCATTTCATAAAATATATAAATAAATACAAATAAAACTTTTCTTTTATCTAAGCGATGGTTATTGCTTCTTTCAGACTGCTCTCTTCTTAGATCTCATGACTGAAAATATGCGTGGTTAGTGCCTGCCTTGGTGACAGTGACCCTTTCTCAAAGCCATACCAAGTTACAAGAGGCATCAGCTTTGAGTCTAGGGTATGATGAGGAAAAGCTCAAAGGACAGGTATCCCGAGTCTCTGTAACCGAACCAATTGAGCCCTGAAAGTGGCAGTTTCCATCCACCACAGAAATCAACTCCAGAATACACAAGTGCATGCTCTCAAAACTTCCAGCCTGTATTTATTTTAGAGAGTTTCAAATACCACATCGCCCCGGAGATTCGAAACCTGATAGTATAACTGGCCAGACATGACTAGGAACCTGAATGGCCTGTGTCCCTGAGGAACCACCCCAAGTTAAGACTAAATGACTTTTGTCCAATCTACAGCCCACAGATGTCCAATCTACATCTGTGTCACCAATATTCCTGTGTTGGAATGCACTACATGGCTGTAATATTGTTCCCCACCACCCCACACCTCTGAGAGTGGCTCCTCCTGACTGAGCAGACAGCGGCTACATCCCAGAGTCCTCAGGAGCCATTCATTCTGAACTGCTGATCTTCCTGTAGCTCCTGGGATCACTGACAGCTGTTCCAGAACACCAGCCTGAGAACTGGTTAGGAGAAATCAGTAGTTTAAATGAAGTTCACTCTAGAATGTTAGCATGCTAGAAAATCTGGGTCTCCTTTTGGAACTTGGATGCAGCGCCTAGGAGAGGACCCTTCAAGCTGAGGCTCACACTCTGCTGAAAAACCCGTTGCGTTTCTGTGGAACGGAGAGGGCAACGAGAGAGTTTCCATCTCAGAGAAGCAGGAGACGTGATGCTCCTGACTTGTGCCTCCTTGTTCTTTTCTAAGGCTTTGCAACAACCCTAGCTCAGTGGTGCAGCCTCTAAGCCTGTGGGAGAAGCTCAGACCTCAGCACCATCCTCAGCAGAGTTGGCTGACCACCCATGCCCCACCCAGCCTGTGCTCAGAAAAGACACCAAGCTGGGAGCGATCTCTCAGGTTCCCCAAGGAACAAGCTGCTGAAAGGGAGCCTACCTCTTCTTGCCAACTGTGTGCCAGGGCCAAGCTTAGCCATCTGAAGCCTCCTGGTGCTGCCTTACTGCCTTTATTTCCAAAAGGGTCTATCCAAAGAGAACCGTGATGGGAGTCATCAGTGCCACCAATCAAAGATTGTCCGTTCATCCTTCCTTCTCCATACACAACGAAGGGCAAGGAGACGCGAATCAGCAGGTGTCCTGGCTCTGGGGAGCACAGGAAAAGCCAGACTGGGGGAGAAGGACAGGCCCTCTCTCTGTTTCTGCTAAGGGGAGATGCTCTCTGCCCTGACCCCCCTACAGCAGCTTGCAGTGGGAGAGAGGAAGGAGGACACCAACTACGAGGTGAAACTCATTTTATGTAACTTAAGAAATGGTGGCAACCCATGCTGAACAGAGTGGGTCTCATGCTGTGTGTTTGATTGGCAGGAGGGTGGCCCATCTGAGTCCTGCTGCAGAGAGGGACGGTAGCTTCAGGCTCTGAAGCGCTTGGGTAAACTATTATGCTCTGTGCTGGGGACCAGCTCTGAGGCAGTGTCATGACCTTATTTCTTATGAAACAGGAGATAAAAGAACCCCTGGGTTCTGCTTCCTGAGGTAAGATACAGCAACACCTTCCATGCTCAGCAAAGCTCATTCTGGAAAACTGACAAATGCCATTTCTCTTATAGTAAGAGTAATAATTACGGAATATCGAATATCAGTTTGTTAACAAGAAACAATTCTGAGTTAAATCTAATGAGAGTGTCAGATTTGAATAATTTCCTTTCTTTCCCCTCTTCCCTCCCATTCTCCCTCCCTTCCCCTCTTCCTTCCTTTCCCTTGCATTCGGAAAATAGGTCTTCATTTAGAAGTTCTAGAATGTTCTATGTGTGATATTTGTCTCTTCCTCTTTATTTTCACATTCTTCTACTGACTGGGAGTGAAACTTTGAAACTTTACCACAACAACTTGAAGAATCCACAGTTATGGAAAGTATTTCTGACATACCTTATGGAAAAATGTGTGTGTGCATGTGTGTGCGCACGCGCGTGTGAGAGTGCTCATGAGTACTCATGATCGGCTTTCTGGCTAGTTGTAAACCAAACTGATGTTCCCAGTGTTTGCAGAATGAGCAGTTTTGGTTGATAAGAAAGAACAGCAAACATCGCCACAGCAAGGATCTTATACTATGTGAAAGGTGGGGGGGGGGGGGGGGAAAGAAAGGAAGACGAAGAACAGAAAAAAAGGTTGAAAGCAAAAGGAAAAGAAAACTCAAGAAACAGAAGGGGAAGGGTCCTGTCCCTCAGGTAAGGGCCTGCTGCTTTGCCCATCCCTGTCTGTCTTCCTTCTCACACACCACACAGAGCCATCTCTACAAACTCAGCATCAATATTTCCTCAGAGACAGAAATAGACAAACAGGCAAGCAAGGTGGGGTTTGGAGACCACGTGGTTGAAACTTTCATAGAAACTTTTATAGAAAAGTGAGGCTCTGTGGTACCTCTAAAGTCTACCTGGCCAGAGGCAGGCAGAGCCAGCTTACACAGGCACTACGTCCTGTGCCTCTCAGTCTTTTGGTTTGTGCCAAGCAAGTTGGTGTCATCCAGGGTTTTACTGAAGCCAACAAATAACAGCAGCAGCTTCCCCGTGGAAAGGTCTGAAGTGAATGGAAGGGTACAGCAGCCTGAATTCACAGTCACCTTGAAGTAACTCTGGGCTATGGGGTTCAACAAGAAAGGGCTGTGTCCTCTGTGGAATCCATCTCTGTCTGATAAAAGTAATACCAGCAATTCCTCAAAGCCAGCCCCTCCTGTGCATTACTGATATGGCTACAAGTTAGCATCCAAGAATATTCTGGAAGTTGTACATGGTCAGCCTCCCAGCAGGAGCTAGGATGTGTTTCAGAGCCCAGATTGCCAGTGAAATGAGACAGTGCTCAGTATTTTAATTTGAGACGACCTGAAGGTCTTGCATCTGCTGTCCTCGCACAATGAAATCCATTGTGCTGTAGCATGGATTAGTAATCTCTACAGTTGGAGAGACCTGAAAGTCTTCAATTTTCTTCGCCTCGAGAATCTCTTCAAATAACACTAAGTGTTAGATTTGAGTCCCTTGAAACATTTTCATGTTCTGTCATAATAAAAAGACTTCCTGTGCAGGCATTTATTTGCTACTTTGTCTAATCTTTATTTTAGGTCATTTTTGATCACAATGGCAGGAACTGCCCAGTTTGCCTTCGAACTGTAATCAGAAACAAAGAGCTGCTGTCAGGTATCCCTGCCCTCCTAATTAAAACGCTTCCCTCCGCTTCAGACACCACTCCTCAGAGCCTTGAACGGTGCAGTGACAGAGTGCTGCAGGAAGCCACCAAATCTCTGGCTATGCTTGTGACTGATCAGAGTTCCCAATGGGCACCCAAGCACACTCCCTTCAGCAGGACAGCACACGCACACAGGAGCCCTAAGCCCATAACTGGGAAGGGCTGTTCCCGGTACCCCACATTTTCTTATGAGTCATATAAATGCTGTTACTAGCTTTGCTTAGTTTTTCAAGAGCATATCCTGATGAAACTATTCTGATTAGTCAAGGCCATTGAGTACAGAGTGGGCACCCTGAGGAAGCTCTCTTCCACACCAGCCCAGGGCAGCTTCCACCCTCTCCAGGGACCATAACAAAGGCACTACTTTTAAGCTTCTGGGAAGAGTACCGCGGCTTTGGTAAAGAGCCTTCTAGTCTACCAGCTTTCTAGCTATTCAGTTCCAACAATTAGACACATTTCACCATTTAAAAGAGAGCAGAATTGGAGACAGGGAGGGAAGGGAAGACAGAAAGGAAGACGAGCGTGATCAAGACACAATCCGAGTGTGTATGTATACAATGTTGCAGTAAACTCCATTAACTTGTAACATTAAAATATACAGCAACAATAGAAAGTATAGGATCTGGAGTCGGACACACTGAAGTTCAAACCTCTTTAAAAAGAAAGGGGAGCTGGTGAGAGTAAAGAAGACAAAGGCAGCCCTCAAGACTAACTTGCAATCAACAGAAATGAGGATGGTACTTACTCTCAGGCCAGCTTCCCAGTGGCAGAAGGCAGCGCCCGCCCGATAAAGAGCAGCCCGGCTCTCTTAAAAGGCGCAGTGCTGTGGAGAGGTGGTGCAGAAGAGGCACCTCACCCTTTTATACCCACAGTCTGCTCTTCAGGTCTGTGAACCGGCTGGCTTTCTCCTCCCACTTAAGCCACCAGCTCCAGAGCGATGCCATGGGGTGGGGGATGGGGGTGGCCCCTAGCTTTGGTGCCTCTTGTCTCTCCCTAGCTTGCTCTTCTCTTGACATGGTGCCAACCATTTTGTCACGTCTGTACAGCATCTCAGGGTCTTTACTTAGTGATAACCAAATTCACCTTCTATTCCTACCCTCGACTTGAAATGTTTCTGGGAAGATTTGTAAGGATCCACATAATGTCATTTAAATTTAAATGACAAAGCACAGTGGAGAGAAGTGGCTACTCCTGCGCTGGAAGTTTCTTGGAGTTGACATTTCTGCCCTGGTGTTAAAGATGGAAGATCCAAGGGCAGTGGGAGAAGGAGGGAGGACGAGGGGAATACAAATTATTTCTGGAAGCTAGTTACCTGTTGCCCGTGCAGAAAAACCAAAACCACACATGCTTCCCTGGTTGCCCCTCTTTCCAGGTAAAAAGGTCCAGGACAGACTTTAAAAACGCTAGCAGACAAACGGCCAGAGCAGACTCTAACATGAAAAGTTCCTTTCTTTCACATTCTTCAATTTCAGTTTTGTGGCTTTTTTTTCTTTCTAGTAGAAATATAGTAAAGTCGGGGAGGGGCACCTCTGTGAATTAAGAATTAGAAAACCCCTCCCTACTGCCAGAGGGGCACACCCGCTGAGGAGCGGATTCTCCTTATCAGCCCTCCTTCAGGCGGCCTCGGACTCTCGGGCTCCACCCACTGGACGCGGGCCAGACCACTGGGTTCCTTCTCACCAGGGGCCCCAGCAGTGCCTCGGGCTGATCCCAGGAGGGAGCGGTGCACCCAGAAGAGTTAGAACTTGACACTATGAGAACCTTGAGATTCCCACAAATCTCTAACACCTTTTTTCCCTAGTAAAGTAAGTAGAAAATGTACCCTCCTGATTGTTCTGCAGCTGGTGTGGGGCCAGCTTGGGAAGGAAATATTTTAGACTTTTCTGATGTTCGCTATGCACTGGAACCACAATTTCTTTCTTTTTCTTTTCTTTTTTTCTTTATTTCTTTGTTTCTCTTCTCCTTCCTCTTCCTCTTCCTCTTTTGATTTTTTTCAAGACAGGGTTTCTCTGTGCAGCCCTGGCTGTCCTGGAACACACTCTGTAGACCAGGCTGGCCTGGAACTCAGAAATCCCCCTGCCTCTGCCTCCCGAGTGCTGGGATTAAAGGCGTGCGCCACCACTGCCCGGCTCACAATTTCTGAATTCTCAGGAACTTAAAACTATCTTTACCTATTCCTTGCAGGTCAGGTAAAACAGTCGAGCAACTGCTCTGGTATTGTCTGTCTCCTAAATACTTCCTGGGCGTGGGCCCACACTCCTACAGTCACCGCACTTTGGACATTGAGGCCGGAAGACTGTGAGTTTGAGGCCAGCCTGGGTTACATAGTGAGATTCTATCTCAAACACTCCAACCTTTTAAATGTTGTCCAGTCCCACTTGGACTGGAAGGGGCTGGACAACAAGATTAGGATCCATCGGTTCTCTTAATTCATGATGAATCTCTCTTTCCAGAATGCTTTGGGGAGGGTTCACTAGCTATCTAATGTAAGAGGAGGGAAGGACCAGGTAATGAAACGGGAAAAAGGGGAAAGGAAAACCCACCAGGGACTGCGTAACATTTCTGATATCATATGCAAATTTCTAAATACTCTTTTGGCTCAGAACTAGTCCAACACTATTTTCTTTCAATCAACTGCTTGGCTTCGATCCTTCTACAGGCAGGTAACTCTGGGGATACTCTATGTAGTGGGGCAGTGACTGCAGAGAGATTCTGCAGAGAATGCCTCTATGGGCTTGTCTGCATCCGAGCACCACTGTCCTGAAGGGCAGGGAAGGACATTCTTTCTTTCTTTCTCCCCCACCGCACAGCAAGAGGAGCAAAGACTGCAGTAGCATATTCCTTTGCAGTGTGCTTGGACCGGAGGATATTTGGGCTTCGTAAACAGTCAGGCAAAAAGGCATCAGATGAGAGTTAAATTGCTTACTGGCCCAGAACACCACTCGAGCTCCTTTTGTGGAAGGTGTTCTCTAGATGTGGTGCCTTTGGGCCAGCAGGGCCGCAGTGCAAAGGTCTCACTGAAGGTGCTACTGCTTGTCCCTGCTCCTTCGAGGGGAGCGAGGGGAGCGTGCTGACAGCAGGGGCATGGGTGTACCTGCAGTTTTTCTTCTCTTCAGTATAGTACAGTAGCTAGCTCCAATGAGCACAAAGCCAAACTACAAGGAGCCTCAGTTACACCCACAGCTTTAGTCACACACACACACACACACACACACACACACACACACACTCAGCATTTACATTACAACTCAGCCAGTGTAAGACTCGGGCATCTTCGGCTAGTGATAAAAGCTATTAAGATTATATACACTGTACAAATGTATGAAGTCCAAGAGGCTAGTGATAAAAGCTATTAAGATTATATACACTGTACAAATATATGAAGTCCAAGAGGCTATCACTGGCATTTTAGTTATTTATGTATTTCTTGTAACACAATTCCTACAGGTGGCACAAACATGTCTTGAGGGGTGTTGGGCTGCCTTTGACAAGGGGGACGTGATAACTAGCAATGTCCTGCTGCTGCTTTTGGTTTTCTAGGATTAAAGAGCTGTTTCTCAATGATGAGCAAAAGGGGATATGTTTTCAATCTTAGATAAGGCAGAGAGAGAGAGAGAGAGAGAGAGAGAGAGAGAGAGAGAGAGAGAGAAGGGCTTTGGAAAGTGAAGGACCAGAGTATCACCTCATAAACCCTCAGAGCCCTGTCTTGAGGGTAATTCACCAGCCACTGGGATGGTTCCTTCTCATGAGAGACAGGAGGAAGGATATTGGTCCTCAGCTGAGGAAGCTTTACTTGGCAGTTGGTTTGGGAAGAGAAAAATGTGAGT
The DNA here is from genome assembly GCA_019843965.1 of Rhynchomys soricoides. Taxonomy (NCBI): domain Eukaryota; kingdom Metazoa; phylum Chordata; class Mammalia; order Rodentia; family Muridae; genus Rhynchomys; species Rhynchomys soricoides. The sequence goes on along the minus strand of JADRCH010000107.1, from coordinate 6,198,403 downwards.
CAAATGGAACTGTCTGGGAACCGGGGATCCAGGCCACTCACCAGAGTCTGGAAGGGTGTGGGTTAAGATTGAGGCCAGGGAGGCAGTTGCTGGCCCGAGTTCTTCGTAGTTATTCCAGATGTCTGTAGGTTTAATATCTGCTGGCTGAACAGCCTGAACTAAAGGACCCTCATGGTTGTTGGAAGTATCTTTCCTTCCTTCCTTCCTTCCTTCCTTCCTTCCTTCCTTCCTCCCTTCCTCTCTCTCTCTCTCTTTCTTTCTTTCATTCGTTTCTTTCTTTCTTCTTTCCTCCCTCTTTCCTTCCCTCCCTCCCTTCCCTTCCTTTCCTCCCCCTCCTCCTCCCCCCTTCCACCTCCTCCTCCTCCCCCTCCTCCTTCCCCTCCTCCTCCCCCCCTCCTTCCCTTCCTCCTCCACCTCCTCCTCCTTCCCCTCCTCCTCTTCCTCCTCCTCCTTCCCCCCTCCTCCTCTTCCTCCTCCTCCTCCTCCTCCTCCTCCTCCTCCTCCTCCTCCTTCTCCTCCTCCTCCTTTTCCTTTCCTATTTCTGTTATCAGCCAAGGCTGGATGGAGTTAAGGCCAGAGCAGAACTTCCAGGAAAATGATTCTGATTCTTGCCTTTCAGGCATCTTGAAACAGGACCAATCATCATGTAATTCGTTTTTGGATTGGCCGTATAGTTTTTGGTGATCTGGCTCTTTTATAAAACACCTAACCCCAGATAATTTTGTTATATTAATGGAAAACTTTGAATACTCAACATTATTTATACAGCTAGTTCCTTTGAGCTTGCACTTTTATAGAATCTTAGGCCTTGATAATCTTAGAGAGAGGTTTGGCTATCATGAAAGCTCAACATATTCTTCATAACTTTTTACCTCAAATATCTAAACAGGAAAACCTCACTCTAAAACAGTATTTGTGACTGTCTTTGAAGGGTGAAGTCACACGAGGGAAGCCGTGGGGCATGTCAGGGCAACCGGGGCCCTGCTCAGCTCATACCTGTGATTTCTATACGAGAAGTTACTTGCAGATTCAGATTCTCTGCTCAGTTATGCAAGAGACGATGCCCTGCGGTCCCTAGAAGAGCCTCATTTTTTTTTTTTTTTTTTTGCTTCAAAACTTATTCCATCTGCTCATATGGTTGGTCTACTCCATCTTGTAATTTAAAAATAATCCCAATCTTAAAAATAAAACCTTGATGCATGGCTTCCTAACGGTGGCTGTTTTCTCTCACCCTGCTTTGGTTGTACCATATGAGGTAAAGTCTCCTTGTTATTGCTCTTTTGCTCAGTCCCAGCATGACTTCTATTCTTGGCTTGCAAACTTGCTGGCCCAGTAGACCCACACCATTCTTCTCCTCCCATATATTTTCTCCTTACCACTGAGCCCTGTGGACTAAGTGCCAGAGCTTTCATGGATGAGTGGAACGTTCTTCATTTTAATGATCTGAGATTGGCAAACTTTTCAACTGCTATGAATCTTGCAGCTCCTGAGTGTGTGGTGTCACTCATATTGGCTTGAATTCTCAGCCTTTTCGAAGTTTCCCTTGGTAACCCCACCCCCATCCTCCGTCCACTCAGCTTCCTCCTGCAACATCACTGTGTTTAGCTAGTTCATTGGACGAAGTCCCAGGGTCGTCATGGAGATGCACTAGTTAGGGCTCTGACAAACTGGGCAGTTCATCTGTTGGCATTTCAATGGCCTCACTTGTTAGAGGACAGTCTGGTTCAATCAGTGATTCTCAGGTATGGCTGTGCATTGCAATGACCCAGAGAGCTTTAATAACATGCTGCGCCCCTTGTGGTTGGTTTGAGATATGAGGGTTTAAAATGTCTCGGTGATTCCAGTGTGCAGGCCACAGTGAGATAGTGGGCCTGGGTCTCTCTAACCTTGGTTTCTCAGTTGGTGCACCAGGGAAGTAAGATACAGGAAGGTAGGAGGGAGTTTGCAGTTAGAGGTTCAAATTCCAGCCAGCAATAAAACCACAGGGGAAATTAGTCCATGTCTATGAATTCCAATTTTATTATAAAATTAATGGAGCTGAAGGATGTTCACCTTGCCAAATGCAAAGATGTCAAGCAACCAAAGCACATGATAGGCATTTGAGCAAAGGTAACTTTCATTAGTTCCTCCTTAAAGCAGTTCCTGACTCTGGCTTCCTTATTTCTGCCCAGAGTGCCATCAAACGTCAATTCTGAGACTCAGAGGAATGCTTGCCTCCAGGTCTGATAACACACACCTTGTGATCCTAACCCTCTGGAGGTTGAAGCAGGAAGATTACAAAGTTGAGGCCATTATGGGACTGCTAGGGAGGACAAAATGGTAGATCAGTGTCCCCCCGCCCCCTGAAGCATGGATGAAGGCTTATTTTCATTCATTCTGGGTAAGGTTCTTCACAATCCTTGTTACACAGAGCGTGGTCCACCACTGAGCAGCTTTGCAGCTCCTGGGACTTGTTGGCAATGGTCTTCTCAGTCCCAGGAGGCCTTCCAAATCAGAACCTGCATTTCAGCTGTATCCCCCGGGAATCTGAGAGAGTATATGTGAAATCAGAATCTGCTCTAGGGTATCAATTCCCTGAGTCTTGGTAGGGGTTGGGGTAGTGGTGGTGGTGATGGTGGTGGTGGTGAACTCAGGCTCCTGGAGTGGTAGCTGCTTATAAACGTCAATGTCTTGTTTAGAGATACACTGGTGAATCCCAATGAGTCATACCAGCTGGCCCTGGGAACATCTTGTCCTTGTTTGGGCCACGCCTGTGAAAGGTAGTGCTGTAGGCAAAGCCCATCAACCTCTTAGCCCATTACATTTCATCAAGTCCTCACCATGCTCGCCCTTGCCTAGTTAGGCTTGATGTGTGCGTCAGGGCCATCAATCACCAAGAGATATTACCGCAGATCACAGAATCGGCTGCTCACACGTAGGGAAGCAGGGCTTCCTCCAGTCCCAGAGCCTGGCAGCAGCTCCTAGTCTGTTTAGAGGCCTCTGTGTCATGCTTACCCATGGGACTGACTGACTGCAATTGCAATAGGGTCCCCCAGAAGCTCTCAGATCTCCCTCAAGTATTTCTGTGGCTTCCACTCTTGATTTTGTATTTTCTTCCTTTCTTTTGATCTGTCTGTCTGTCTGTCTGTCTCTCCATCATCTATTCTATCTATCTACCTATCTATCTATCTAATCATCCATCCATCTATTTATCTATCTATCTATCTATCTATCTATCTATCTATCTATCTATCTATCTGTATTTTTGAGCCTAGCTTTTTCTGAATACCCCTGGCTGTCCTAGAACTCACTCTGTAGACCAAGCTAGCCTCAAATTCAAACTCAGAGATCCGCCTGCCTCTGCCTCCTGAGTGCTGTGATTAACAGCATGTGCCACCACTGCCTGGCCAATATTTTGTATTTGTATCTCATCCTCGGTCCTTGCAGTGAATCCTACCCTTACTCAGTGTATTATTCCTTTAGCTAAAATCTCTTTCTGCAAGGAGCTCATTGAATTCCTCTTTGCAAAGAACACCTTTCTTCCCAATTGCTGCCCCTCATACCTAGGGCAGGGGTGGGCTAACGGGTGGGCCAATATCTCCCACTAAGATTGATTGATGAGAAAAGCTGAACCTTCAGGCTTCGGCTGCAACCATCAGCCTCTCAGAGTATCTTGCCCTTTTGCCGTGGTGTTTATCAGTATTTACAGTTATACAATTTTACTTTACTATACTTGCCTATTGGCCGGCAAGCCTCCCAGAGGGCAGAGTCTGGTCTGGTCTGGTCTTAGCCGTTGCTTAGTCCTGGTATTGGGTTCAGTGTCTGCCACCGACATTCTCAGAAACTTATTTGCTGAGTCACTAGAATGTAAGGGTGAATGACTCTGGGGATTTGAAGGGCTAGTGGAGATTTTGTGAAGTATTGAGAAAGAAGCAAAGCCCAGCGGCAGGGGGTGGGGGGACTTTTCCCAATCACAGGACTAAGAAAGGGCTTACAGCATCGTACCAAAGAGGCTGTGTGATGGATTGGCATGACATGTGAGACTGTGTGATGGATTGGCAGGAGGCATCTGCTAGGTTTCTAAAATAACCTTTGAGAGGTTGATTGAAAGGTCTCCTCTGATGAACAAGGAGATCCCATCATCCAAAGCCAAATCAGGAGAACATCAAAGATCAAGTGTATACAAGTTCTATGCATGTGTTGAAGAACATGTGCTCAATTCTGCCTTGAGAACCAGAGAAGTCCTCATAGAAGATTCTAGCTACCTGTGAACTGGGCGTTGACCATGGACAGAGAAGCGTTTACAGTGGAAAGTGGAAGAAAGAGAAGTAAAGAATAGAAAAACAAAATTAGGGTGTATTGAAACTGAGGTACAGGAATAGTCTAATGGTGGAGAACTGCGTCTCTCTCTCTCTCTCTCTCTCTCTCTCTCTCTCTCTCTCTCTCTCTCTGTGTGTGTGTGTGTGTGTGTGTGTGTGAACAAGGGTTGGGATTTATCCTTCAGTCAGGTGGACCTCAGCCATGTTTTCTACCATTTACAGTTCTGCCCCAGCCTTGTCCCCCTCCACCAATGCCACCACCTCCTTCACCCTTACCCCCACTACGTATTATAACTGTCACCATCGTAGAATGACTCAAGGTTTCGGGGCTTTTAGCAGTGCAAACGGCTGCCTTGTGTTAGGAGACTGGCTGCAAGCTCCGCGAGGAGCTTGACCTCATTTTGCTGCGGAGATAAAGTCCGTACGAACATTTCTTTGGGGAGGAGAAATATCCACTTAAAGGGGTAGACTTCTCAGCCTCAGAGATAACAAGCTTGTATCCTAGTGTCCGTTTGAGAATCACAGTATCAGTGACCTGGAGGCAGACAAGTGCTCAAGGAACAGGGAGCGAGCGACCTTGAGATGGCTTTTGGACGTACTTTGGCGCCCTCTAGTGCAGGCTGCATGCCCGAGCCCAGTGATTGTATGTAGCATCTTAGGACGAAGAAGCCTCTCCTAACTTAGAGAATGGGCCGGCAGTGGTGGCTCATGCCTTTAATCCCAGCACTGGGGAGGCAGAGGCAGGCGGATCAGAAGTTCGAGGCCAGCCTGGTCTACAGTGTGAGTTCCAGGACAGCCAGGGCTATACAGAGAAACTCTGTCTCGAAAAAAAAAAAAAACATAGAGAAATGGGCAGTGCAGAGGCAGGCTAGGTAAAATAAAAGGTTTCTTAGTCCTCAGCATTTGTCACTTCTGTCCTCCTCCTGGATTGAAAGATAAACACAATTCTTGAACTTTGATACACACAGTCCTCATCGGGGACTTTAGGGTGCAGTTTAGGGTGGGTTCTGGCCCCAGAATCCATGGTTTCTTGGTCTGAAGGGGCTACAGGAATTTGTACTTTTGACCATATATAAGTGATTCTAATTCAGGTGGGTTTGGACTACAATTTCAACAACCAAACCAAATTAATACATTGAAATTACGGCAGGTAAGGGGAGTTGATACAACTGGAGGTGATTACGCTAAGTGAGTGAAATAAACCACACACAGAAAAATACCACATTCCCCTTCATACATAGATTGTAGACAGACGTGTGTGTGTGTGTGTGTGTGTGTGTGTGTGTGTGTAAAAGAGGTGTAAAGGGCGGGAAGAGGAAGAGGAGCACTATTGTTTATATGTAAAAGCAGAAGGGTGAACTCTTGAGGCTGGAGGTGGCTATGTGGTTAAGAGAGCCTGCTGCTCTTCTCCAGGACTTGCTTCGTCCAACACCCATGTCCGGTAGCTCACAGGCACCTGTAGCTCCAGTTCCAAGGGATCCAATGTTCTGGACACCTGCGGTCAGGTGCCTGTATCCTCACAGAGGCTATTGGTTGGGGGAAGAGGATGGATAGAGGATGGCAGTAAGAAGTCAGAACAAGAGCTAGTGACAATATAAAAATATAATCTTAGTATGAAGAGGTCACAATGAAATCCATGTCTCTGCTCATTGAATAATGAACAGAAACTGCTACCACACACTGCTTAACATTTAGCCTCTAAAAATGATAATAAAAAAGCAGGACTCCTACATAAAACAGGACCCCTAATTAAAAAATGGGACCAGCTCTCACTTGCTTATGGACAAAGTTTGCACCTCTGCAAGCCAACCAACACAGCATCCTATACCTAATCCTTAAATGTTCAACAGCCTTCAAACCAAGGAGCATGAGTGTGAGGTAGCACTCCCTCTTGCTGCAGACCCAGTGAGTATGAAGAAGCACTCCCTCTTGCTGCACTTGGGGGCAGCACAGAGAATCAGAGCACTTGAAAACCACTTCTGCCTTCAAAGAACTCTGACTCTGTTCCTGTCCAGAGCCTGGGACTGAGGTCCAGGAGCCAGGTTGAGCCCTGAGGAGGAGGAAGAAGCCCCTAGAGGCAGCTGGCAAGCCCAGGGAGAGTGGTGGGTATGCTGGGCCAGCCTAGGACCTCTCTCTCTCTCTCTCTCTCTCTCTCTCTCTCTCTCTCTCTCGTTTTACTCTGTAGTAATAGAGTTCACTATGTAGACCACCAGGATGGGTTTGATCTCACAGACATCCTCCTGCCTCTGCCTCCCAGTTGCTACGATGAAAGGCAGGTACCATGCTGGCCTTCCCACTAGTCTGTCAAAGGAGTCAGGAGTCTGGCTTTAATGCCCAGATCCAGAATTTAAGACTTTTAGTTGTCACAGGCCATCTCTCATCAATCACCCCAGAGATAGGAACAACTTTCCCTTGACAAAAATCTGCTCACACAAGGCCTGCACCAGGCCAAACCTGACTTGGACCCAGCGCTGACAGAATAGAGACAAACTTTCATCCCTAATCAAGACTATCTCCAGCTGACAACCACTTACAAAGGTAAAAGTTTTTTCAAGGAGTTTCACTGGATATACAAACCACACTAAAAGGCCCCATGCCCCCAGCAGTAGATGACCAACACAAAACAACTCAATGCTTTTTGGGATTTTTTTTCCTTCATAATTCTCTGGGCAATTTTTTTAAAACAAAACAAAACAAAAAAACTTATTGGTCTTTTACTTCTATATTAAGGTGGGGAGGATCCGGGCGGAGATGAAGGAGGGGAAACTGATCAAAATATATTGTATGAAAAAAATAATTTCAATTAAAAACAATCAAGCTAATTGGGCCTGTCCCCCTTGATGACTCCCTCCCAATGTTGATAACACTCAGAAAGGTTCCTCCTCAGTTTCCAAAGGTGTGTGTCAACTTGGTTGCACACAGACACACTCTGGGAGCTTTGAAAACCATTCACAACTGGACACACCCTAGAGCTCAGATGGGGTCAGGCTGGGACCTGAACTCCGGGATTTTTACATGCTCCCCACAAGTGCTGCCTGCATCCTTGTCCCCTGACGCTCTTCCTCTCTGCATCTGCTCAGGACAGTCTGTGCACAACAAACTGTCTCTGTAGCACTCCTGATTCAGACAGACCCCGCAAGAAGTTAAGTGCAGGGGAAGGGATTGAGAGCCACCCTCATCTCCGCAGCAGCTGCAGCAGGCAGCTCAGGGGGGACTGGAATTTCTGTCTCCTGTGTCTTGCCTGTCTCCTTTTCCCTTCTGATCTCAAACTAAACCACTTGAGACTTACTCCACGTTTGTCTCTGTGGGGCAGGCCATTTGTTTCCTAGAGCAGCTGCCCGAAACACCTCTACAGCCCTCTGGTCTTCTAGCCCCATCCTTGGGACGACCCTCCATTCCTACCTGCTCACTGGTGCGCCTGCTGTGTCTCAGTGGCTGCCATGCCCTCCTCTGGCTCCCACTGTGCCCCTGCAGTGTGACTGGAGGGGCTTCTGACTACCCCACAGGTGTACTTCCCCTTTAGGTTCACTGGGCACACTCAGCAGGTTTCTGGGGCCAATGCTAAACTTTGCTTCTTTATTTGGTTCTTTTTGAGCCGGATGTTTCTGTTTAGTGGTTTCATTTCTTCTTCTTTTTTTGTTTCCGTTAGAGTGCAGAGCTAGCCTCCAATGATTACTGAGAAACAGACTTCATTTTGGAAGTTTCTCACTTCCTCCTGCCTGTTGGTACCTTGTGTTCCTCATTATGGCCCATGAGGATGGGAACTGAGGACTTAACATTCTCCCAGGAAACAGACCCCACAGTTGTTTGTAAGCCTGGGTGCGTAGTGGGAGACACCTTGAAAGCATTCAAAACATGCAGTGTTCATGCCTACTGCTGACCTGCTTGGTCCAGCACGAGGCTTTGCATTGGAATTGGATGATGCTCATCTACCTGATGATCCTATGCAGTGATCTCAAGTGCTGGACCTTGATCCATGCCATTCAAGAGTTTATGGGAAAGTTCAGATTTTTGGCTCCATCTGGATCTGCCAAACTCATATCTTTGGAGCTGAGGCTCAGGGGTGTATATTTTGAGGAAGCTCCACTGAGAATTCCTACGTACGTATCACGGTGTGTGACAGAAAGAGAAAGGGTTTGTTGGAGGCAGGATCTCATCTGAAGTGTACTGAGAGTTTCTCAAAGTGTGGCTGTAGAGCCACAGCATCTGTGACTGAGAACATAAGAGAGAGGCGCCTTCTCACCTCTGCCACCACATGCACATCAAATCCTGGGAGGCAGCCTAGTCAGCTCTGTTAAATATGCAATTCCAAACCAATCCCAGCACACACTGGACTTCAACTGGCCCTGACCATCTACCTGTCTACCTGAGACTATCATATGACTCAGGGATCCAAGGCATGGGGGATCTGTGAGGGAATCTGGTGCCTTACCACTGAGCCACACCCTGCAGTGGGAACCTGTAAGGACAGGATCGTTATGGAAGGCTGGACAGGGCTCACAGTTACTGCGCGTAGGTTGATGATGAGTTTGAGGCTGGTCGGTATGGACTTTTCTGCAGGTTGTTTCCTGAACACCACACCTATGTGTTAGAAGAAACGTCTGGGCAGTAAGTTCTGGAGGTGAGATTGGATGGGGCTGGGCTGTTGGAAAGCCTTGTGTGTGCATATATGTATTTGTTATGCATTAAACAGAATTTAAATTCTATCCAGGACAGGTAAACAGGCTATCCAAGGTGAGGGGTGGAGCTCTGTGTCAGTCAGTAATGAGACAGAGCTACCACATGGCATCAACAGGCTAGTGTGAGGAATGAAGAAGACAAACAACAAAAAGGACAGTGTCTGCCCTGAGTAATTTTTTTTTTTTCTGAGAGAGTTGAATTAATTACATGTCTCAGCCTTGGGTAAATCAACTTCATTGTTCATGCAAGGACTTTCTTGTGAATGAACTTTCTTGTGAATGAACTTTCTTGTGAATGAATGAAAGCATGGATATTTTTTATTTTATACTTTATTCTGCTACATACACCCCATGGTTTAATATAGTTATGTTAGTACATGTGCTTACAAAATTACACACACACACACATACACACACACACACTAGATTTGTACAGTTTGCCATTTTCGGTGGCATAAAACTTTCACTAGGGCTGCTTTCCAGTGATCAGGATGATGTCACTAGATTACTTGTTGAAGGACCGCTCACCTGCAAAGCTACTCTCAGGACTTGGTGAAGCAGGCTCCAGCTTCTGGTGCTTAACTGAACTGCTAGACTTGGCAGCCCGCGTTGGGATCTCATGGACATTGTATATTTTCATAGGCATTTTTGTCTCATCTGTTTCCACCTTGCTTGGAATGCCGGGCCAACTCAGCTTGCTTTAGAGGTGACGCTAGTGAAATACTCAGAACAGCTGAAGGATTTTATTAGTGGTCAGTAATCAAAATGGCACAGGCATGGAAGGGTTCCTACTCTTAATAAAATCAGATTATAAAACGTTGGTGGAAATACACAAGGACCCGTTCTTTGACAGCTAGACGTCATCACATCGTGGTTGAGGGGCAGCTGAGTAAGCTTTGAGCATAAACAGCCTTTGGGTGAAATTCCTGAAAGCTTGATCCTCGGAGAACCATAATTTCCATGGTCATTAAAACGCAGCCTGGGACCTTCTTGGCCTCAAGGTGTGATCACAAACTCAGGGGCGGCTCTGGAGTGTGAGTCATTTCCTTTTCCTACATGGAAGACTTTTCTGCTTAGAGGAGTGCTCTGTTTTCCTGGGAAAGCAATAAGGGGTTGGATGGGATCTGGAGGAGAAATATATGTCTTCGTGTTCTTGGGCTGGTGGTAAAAAGTGGCAGGGATCTCTAGCATACAGAGAAATAAAAAATTATCAATGCAGAAACGAGCTTATTTTTTTTTTTAACATTTTTAAATCGATTTCAGTAAAATGTAGCTCTACCTTTCTTCCTTAAACATGCATTTATAGTCTGTTTTCTTGCTTTCACTTACCGCCTTAACCATCTATGCATGAATATTTTCATGTGTGTGTGTCTGTGTATGTCTCTGTGTGTGTGTGTGTGTGTGTCTGTGTGTGCACGTGGGCATGTGGAGGCCAGAAATTGAAGTTGGCTCTCTGTCTTTATCATTCTGCATGGAATCAGGGGCTTGGCTCACCAATTTGGCAAGACTAGTTGGACTGCCAGCTTCAGGAATCTGCCTGCCTCGTTCCAGAGTTAGGCATGCCATCATGCCTAGCTCTTTATGTGTGCTGGGAATCTGAGCTCAGGTCCTCATGTTTGTGTAGCAAGCACTTTACCGTCTGAGTCCCTGGTTACCTCAGCACCTCATCACGCTGAACTGGAAGCGTGTGGTGAGGTCTCAGCGTCGATAGAAGGGGTTCATGCTCCTCTGGGGAAGGACTGGAATGCTGGGCCAAGTGGCTTTCTATGACGAATGACTGTACTCAGGAACACAGTGGGAGACACACCCAGAGTAACTAAGTAACAAGTGACTGGCTGGGTTAGTAATCTTGGTGCACAAGGCTGAAAGACTGTATGCTGAAAGGTAATGGATGTTTAATCTGTACCAGCACCACAGGAAGCAACATGCATGGCCAAGTCTGTACAACTCTCCACAAGAAAATCAACTTCTTCTCTGATCACTCTTTCCAGGCACACCCTTGAGTGTGAAACCCTCCTTAGTGCACTCTATATGAGTGTGTAGGAAAGCCTTGTTTTAAGAAAATTCAGGCCGGGCAGTGGTGGCGCACACCTTTAATCCTAGCACTTGGGAGGCAGAGGCAGGCGGATTTCTGAGTTCGAGGCCAGCCTGGTCTACAGAGGGAGTTCCAGGACAGCCAGGGCTACACAGAGAAACCCTCTCTCGAAAAACCAAAAAAACAAAACAAAACTCAGACACCAACTTGCATATTTCAAGTTTAATGACAGTATTGATTTTGAATATTACACAAGCAAAGACGTTTGCTTACACTATGATTAGATGTTGGAAAAGATCAGTTCTTACCATATGATGTTTCTGGAAGTATTTCTACAGAACAAAGAAGGTGCATTGGCATTTTCAACGAATTCAGGTGTCTAGTACCAAGCCTGGAGAGCATCTCCCATGTCTAAGAATAAACTTCCACAGGACACTAGCATTTTCCTCTGTCTTCTGAGAACCATTCCATAAGTAACTCAAGTCAGGATAATCACTGGCTGGTCATGCTGAGCTGATTAGTTTACAGGAGATGAAAAAAGAATGCTTCTGAGGTAGATGGACTTTGGAGTCCATCCTCATCGTAAAGAAAGCTTTGGCAACAACAACAACAACAAAAAACCCCAGGCTGAGATGGGTGGGGGGCAGGGAGAGGACTAGCCTCAGACAGTTGGAGTTCATTAGTGGTGGAGCAGGCTAGGGACCAGGCCCTCTTGCCTGGTAGGCTAATGAGCATTTCCTGGCATCATTCTTTGCTCCACTAAATAATCGAAAGGAGTGACTAGCAAGTTCCCCCCAAAGAGAGTTCCCAAAGAGCCATCAGTGGGTATTTAGTCTAAGCTAGCATGGCTTTGATGAGTGCTGCACATCTTACTGAGAGTCTCAACCAGCCTCCACACATACGTTAGAAAGAAGGAAGGTTCAGTGACCTCAGCTTTAGCTTGGGGCGCAGACCATGTGTGGAAGACTGCATTACATGACGTGCTTTATAGAAAGGGCAGCTTAGGAGACGTCGTAGGCCTGGTACTTAGTTATTGTTGATGCCCTTCTGTTTTTCTCCTGGGACAGGAAGTAGATGCGGTTGGCCTCTGGGTAGGTGACTTTGCTGAGTGGGAGCTTGTAGATGGCAGGGTTGTTGGTTGTGAGCAGGAGGAAGGTGAGCGCTGAGAGGCAGAAGGGCCAGGTGCAGGGTGGTAATCCAAACTGGAGGAAGAGGAGATAAGAGAAATGTATGTTACACCAGCTGGGGATGTTTGTTTACCTAGCCCTTATTTGTTACCTATAGCCCTGGTTACAGCAAGGGCTGATTGGTGAGGGGAATATTTAACAGGTAGCCAACATAAACGAAATCAGGTCTTCGGTTTATCCTGTGACAGATAAGCACACTCCTTCTGAAACACAGCTACTGGAACCTTAATAGTTGTTCATACAGTTTTATGTACAAGACTTGTTTTGTTTTGGAGAACCTGGCCAGTCTATACTTCCAGTTCCAGGAATGATGGCCATTCTATACCTTCTTTAATCAGCCTCTTTTGAAGGGATTTGGCAGCCATTTGATAGCTACATGTCTGTAGTTGATTGGACTGAAGAGAGGCACCTGATTCAAACAGGCTCCTGGAATGAGGCAGTAGACGTCTCTTTTGAGGAAGTGAACTGAAGGGCACAGAGACTGTATCTATAGGGCTCTAGATCTGAAAAGACTACAGGACCAAATAGTGGTAGATGACACTTAGAAACTGCAGAGCACAGGCAACGAGTGGCTGTGGAGAGAAATGGAGGAGTGGTAGACTTGTCCTTGCAGAGGAGGAGGAAGGTTAGCTACCCATCTTCTTAAGGGTTTTCCTTCCTCCACACTCAGGCCTCACCACACTGACCTGCCTTGCATTCCCTGAGGCATTCTGCAACATTTAATTCTCCTCCCCATTCTTCCCCTGAGATAGCTGAGTGAATGGTTTACCCAGAGCCTACAAATTCCATTATGAGGCAGATCACAGGTTCTGCCCTCCAACAGTTTACCACAATCGATAGAAGCCTCAGGTGGTGCCATGGGGGTAACACTCCTTGTCAAGTGGTGTCACATGACTGTCCAAAGAGCACAAGTTAGCAAGACTTGGAAACACCAGAATAGTATCAGAATCCAGGCTGTAAGGGATATCTATTCGTGGTGGATTCTGCTCAACAAGCCTTCCCAAAGCTCTAATAAGATGCAATAAAGCATTTGGGGAAGCATCCATTGAAGCCCCACTGTAGACAAATCTCATCTCTGATTACCTTATTAGAGTTTTTGAAAATCTTCCCGAGACATTTTCCCTCAACAGTGTGCTTGCTGCTACCTACTCAGAGAACTGTTGCTTAGCGCATGCCAAGTACCCAGTAAACGGTCCTCAGGGCACAGTCATTATTATTAAGCAGATAGCAGCATTATTGGGGGCCAGGACTTGCATGCTCATATGCTGGTTAGAGAGGCCATTGGGCTTTTCTGAGGAGGCACTGAACGGTTTTACAAATGTCGTTCAGTACTTTTATATTATGCTCCTCAATGAAGTTGGAAATTTCTTCTGGGTAAGTTGATGGCCGTTTAAAAAAAATTTTTTTTTTAGTGTCCTTGACAATCATCAGCATAACAAGTCAACTTTCTTTTGTTTGGAAGAGTGCCTACATGGAATGGCACAGTCCTTAACCTCTCAGTGCTGAGAGGAAGGGCATTCAGCACGGTGCGCCCATAGATCTGGGAACTGAAGCTTCCTGCATCTTGTCTAGTGTTGTGGATGGGCCTGGTGCTGTTTGTAGTTTGATGCTAATTCTGCTCTCCTGGGAGAGGTGGTGGACAAGGAGTGAGTCACATACTCAGGTGACTTCTTGTGAATCAATCCCCTAATGAATAAATGGACCAATCACTGGGCGAGTAGGAGGGACTTCCAGGTTGGATAATGGGAGGAGAGAGAGAGAGAGAGAGAGAGAGAGAGAGAGAGAGAGAGAGAGAGGGAGGTCTTTTTGGACAGGGATAGCATGAGGACAAGATGTAACTACTAGTGTCTCCCTGCAAAGCATGGGTTTGCCTGGGTGCACCACAAAGGCTGAGGGGCATTGAAGCATGGGGCTGGAGTGGTAGCGACCTGCCAGTGGGAACCTAGTGAGCTGGTTGGAGAGATTTTAGAGCTCTGAGTCAGAGTCTCCATGAGATAAAAACAGGTCGGCCATTGCCCGCCAGTGCATGGCCGGCCAGCCCGCTGGGGCAGAGAGAACCAGGGCATAGCACGGGAACTTACTGGCTCGTTTTTATTCTTTCCAGAAGCAGTCTAGGGCCTTATCTGAGGCAGACAGCACTTGGCATGTTTACTGAATGATGGTTCAGGAGGATTGTTGGTGCCACTGATGGTAAAAGCCTAGGGTGGATGGGCCCCTGAGAGGTCAAAATCTACCCTCTTGTCTCCATTCAATGTTTCTGAGGGCTTCTTGCCCCAATTCTAGCATCCCCTGGTGTGAGTGCTCACTCCTTCAGGGCTTCATTCCCTCATTATCTCTTCCTTCTCTTTTATCAACTCCTGTTGTAAAACTCTAATATTAAGATACAAGTAAGGAAGAGCCCTGTTCTGGTGTAGCATATGGGCTAAGCTGAAAGAGGACTGATGAGTGCCGAAGTTGTCGTAATGCTGTGTGTCAAGTTGTAGTGAAGGCACTCGAAACATGACAGGAAGCATCAGAGGGACTCAGTCCACTGGAAGAGATAGGACAGTGTCAGGAAAGGCTAATATGGCTTCCTATGCTAAGCTCCACCCTCTCTTTCGTTAGAGGTGAAGGATGAATCTACACAGATGTTCTATGGATTATCTGTACTGTCTCAGATGTTGAATCTGTGGCGTGTTCTGCTTGCGTAACCGGCCTGGTAGAACTGAATATATTCTAAAGAGACACTTGTGTCTCCCAATTGGGATAGTGAAAAAATGGACCTCAAGAAATACAAAATTCCCCAAGAATCTCACTCTAGAAAAAATGCCAGGGTGGGCATGGGGATGGCATCTTGTCTCCAGGAGAGAGATTTACAACTTGTTAGACCACCTTATGGGATGAGGCTAAAGCCCAGACAGTAATGGGCCAATATCGGACCCTCTTACTTCAGGACCCCCAGAAGATGGGCTAGAGAGAGAGGGTCATTGGATCTCTTTCCCCTTCTTCCCAATGTAGCCAAATTGAACACATTTCTGTTCCTACTTTTTACTATTAACTTGGCGGTGTTAAATCCGCTTCTCAAGAGTGGGTGACTGAACTTGACTTCTTGGGGTGTACATATCATGACCCCAAGTTGAATTACCTTTGTCCATGTGAAGTTCTGCTTGTACTTTTATCTTAGGTGGAGAAAGCTAGATTGATTTGCTCAGTGAGCCCTGAACACTGTGTGCCTGGGCCCAAGGGCAAAGAAGAGGTTCTGGGACTACGGGTGCTCTTAACCCCAAGCCTAGGATTCTCTTTGGATGACTACCTCACAGCTCTCTGTTCCCTGAAGCCATTGCCAATGACCATCTCCGTGAACCATGCTAGCTGCTATTGGGTAAAGACATTCACTGTCCACAAGTCAGGTGAGCAGATAACTTATGTATGTGCACAAGTTAAATGATAAAGATTTAAAATTAGTTCTATAGGACGGTAGATTATAATGGAGTTATATTTGAAAGATTTACTCTTCAAAGTGACCCATTGGCCACTGGTGATGGATTTGATCCACCCAAAATTGATATATAATCTTGTGAGACCCACTTCCTTCCTGGCAGTATTAAGGTGGGTAGCAGGCTGTGAGCCAAAGGGCAGAGGAGTTTGATGCAGCATTGGGGAGGGGGAGGGGGACATGTGGTTTGTAGCTCATGTGACTTACCACAGACAGCATGTTGGCCAGGGCTGCACCCAGGTAGGCTGCGAACAGGGCTAGAAAAAGAGGCGACCGGAAACAGCTGGGTAAAGATTCAACAGCAACCCGGTTTACTTTCCATATTCCCTCTGCGTTAATGTTATGTCTCAAACAGTATTTCTCACCCGAACCGTTTCATTCCCACTGCCTTGAAGCTTTTAAAGTGTTAAATTCCATGAAAATGCCAGCACAGCTAAGATAGCAGATGAACTTTGTTTAAAAAAAAAAAAAAAAAAGGGCAAGGATTTAACTGTGACAGTTCTCTTGGGTCCCACCACCCTGCTTTCCAGTAAAGGAACATTTAATAGCATAAACCATAAATGAAAATTTTACAATAAAGCAAAAGCAAGCAAGTCTCAGAATTCACTGCTGTTTTATTCCACCGGGAGCTATTAGCACCACACGGGTTTCTAGGGAGAAATGGCATCCTGTATGTTCTGGGGAGACCAAACCTGCCCACTGCTTTGTGTTTTAGGCTGTGCAGAGAAGGCCACGAATAAGTTGACTCCTGGAAGGAACCAAGCACCAGGAGAAAATGGAAGGCAGTAGAATGGGCCTTGCAGTCTCACAACAGACTGTCCCAATTGCCCCTAAAATATTAAGGAGAGCTAACCTTTATTCAAAGTACTATATACCCAGCCAGTGGCAACACCAGCCATATTTTTCAGCATTCCCTCTAGGTAAGCAGTGGTTTTACACACACACACACACACACACACACACACACACACACCAAAACAGGTCCAGACAGAGTAAATAATAGAGTGCTACATGACTGGAGTTGAAGTCCTTTGTTTCAGAGCTAGAGATTTGAGGTGGCAGAGCAGAAGAGGTTGAGAAATAGATCGTATGACACAGAGTTTGAAGCAGGGAACAGCTGCCCATGTCCCTCCCACCTGGCCACCTGCTTCTGCTAGACACCCCTTCCTTGACAACAGAGAATCAGGAATAAACCTCACAGGCTCTTCCTAGATATCAGTTCTTCTCTTACGTCAGTCGTCCATCCGACATCATCTTGACAATGGTTGCACAGAGGGAGAACTGTTTGTGTCAGACACTGAGATTTGTGGTGACTTCTAGGATTGTGTGGCTGACATTGGCAGAGTCCTGACTATCTGGTTCTTGGGGGGAGTTCTAACCACCATGGACTGCAGCTTCTCTGGATGTTATAAGGTTAGAAAGATGAGGGTAGAGGGGACAACCCAAGTACCACAGACACCCCGGAATATAGAGGAGATGTGAGATCTGCAGGGCAGCTCCAGGCTTGGCCTGTGAAGAGCAGAGGCTTCAGAGAGTGCCCTTCCTGAGCCCAACCCTCTATGATTGCTTCATCATCCCCCGGTAGATTCACTCTTATGTTCCCCTGGCTCTACTCTTATTTTTAGTCAAACTTGATCTGTTATATCAAGATCTCTGAAAGGCCTTGTGTGTGCTCATGTGTGGTCATAGGGTGGCAGAGCATGGAGGATGGTGAATATGTGACAGAATCAGAGGGTGTAGCCCGTCAGGATTGTGGGGAAGGGAATCATCCATCCTGGGTTTGTGTGAGGTATGGATGGACTGTGGTGGAGTGAGTCTTTCATCTTGCCCATCCAACCCGACATGGGTGTACAATTGTGAAAAGGGCTTTTCTTCTCTGAGCCTTTCACCTCAAGAGAGAGAAGGTGTTAGCATTCTGTCTAAACTCCACCCCACAGTTACCTGGCAACACCCAGGTATGCTCCTCCCCACAGTTGCCTGGCAACAGCCATGTGGACCTGACCCACTATAAAAGGGGCTGCTTGCCCCTCCTCTCTTATCTCTTGCTCTTGCCTCGCCCTTGCATCTCTTATCCCTTACCTCTCCCCTCCCCACCCCACCCCCACGTGGTCATGGCCGGCCTCTCCACTTCTCTCTCTCTCTCTCTGTCTTTTTCTGCCTCTACTACCCTCTTAGCTCCCTTCCCCATGCCCTGAATAAACTCTATTTCTATACTATACCTTCGAGTGTGGCTGGTCCCTCTGGGGGAAGGGATGCCTCAGCATTGGCCCACTGAGGCACACCCTTCTCCCTCACCTACCTCCCCATACCCCTATACAATATATATATCTTTATCTTTTTATAAACACATCAGAAGGTACTATGGGAAAGATTGGACACCACATAGAGAGCACACTTTTACAAGCCTGGCTGGGCAGTCTGCTCTGTTCCTGTTAGCTTTAGTGTTCCATCTGTGAAATGGGTCAGGGAGAGTATCCACACACTGAGGGTGGCAGAGGGGAGCAAATGAGAAACCATGCACCATGTTTGCTGCTCTGGTCCCAATGGCAATCTGCGGTGGGTCTGGTCTGTGCTGTGCATTATGCGATACTCAACACCATTACAGATAAGATGCCAAGAACACTCCCTCCTTTCCCTAGGTGTGGCAAATAAAAATGTCATCAGACACTGCTAAATATCACTGGCTGAGGACCACTGGGTCACATATGACACAGAGCTACTTAATTTCTTTGGCAAGATTGGCACTGGGCATGGTGAGGGAAGTGCCGGGGACTTGTGGGTCTTCACCTGTATGACCCTGGCCTTGGGCACATTCAAGCTGCCTCACCTCTGTCATCCTGTCCTAGCCCTGCTAATTGGCATGTCCATTGCTAAGCAGAATAATAGCAGACCTTGGGCGATAGATGAGATAAAGTGTTGACTTTGTCCTTTCGTGCTTGTGAATTGCCTTTGTTTGGTTGGTGTGACAATTACAGTTTCTTAAGTAACTATACTGTGCCAACCCTGCATTGATATTTTTGGTGTAGCAGAAAATGATTCTTAAGAAGACAGAAAGAAAAACTTCAGCGTTCCCCATCATATCTCGTTTGGAATACATTTCCTTGTCTTTGCAGAGGTGGTCAGAAAATGAAAAGGGGAGTCTCTTCAAGCTATCTTAAAGAGACAAATGTGTGAGTATGTGGGTCAGAAAGCTTCTCTATACGAGAAAAAATATTCTGGAACTTTATTGGAAACTATTTTTTTAAACCTTAATTGGTAACATTTTAGAGTCCATGGCTGTACTGAAATAGAAACTTTGTTTCAAATATTTTGGTCAGAAAGAGTTTTATTTTGTTTCCATTCCTAGAACAGGAAAACAAAAGATGTTCAAGGTTGAGAATATATAAATCTGCCAAGTTACCGCAGTCAGCCTAACTTCCTGTGATGTTGAACAAATATGCCAGAGGCCTCATCTACAGGCTGTATGCTCAATGCCTAATATTTAGCTCTGGTCACTGTGCATGTTGTGTGTTGCCCAATTCTACATGTAAGGGCTAACATAGGAGAGTTGAGCTGCTCTTGTAACCCCAGTGAGGAGAGCAGTAATCCCAGGAGACAGCCTCTGAGCAACAAGGAAACATTATCATCTGAAAATACCTGTTTCCAAGTGGCCAAGCAGTGTGTGTGCAACTAAGGTAGTCGGAGATGTAAAGGGCAGTGCCAACCAAAAGTTTTTACAAGGAGACAATTGCCTGTTATCTTTGGGGGAATAGCAAGTATCAAAGCTGTCATGAGTGGGTTTCTTGGCAGCGAACTACACAGGTCTTCTCTGTAGTCAGGAGGGGATTCTATGAGTGGTACCTACCACAGGCAATGGCGAGCAGGTGGGTCTGCCAGGTGATGACGTAGAACATGCCACCGATGGCGATGCAGGCCAGAGTGCTATTGAAGCCACACAGGCCAAAGTAGATGGTGTCAAATGGTGTGGCGATGCTGAGTGCTGAGGGAAAGGAAGCATAGGTCTGACAGGGCTCATATGCCTTCCTGAAACACACCCCATCCTCAAGCCAGAATCAGATATCCTCATTGGCATGTATGCATAAAAAAAGAATGTCATTGTTATTCAATGACAATTCATCTAAAGGAATAAATGCACAGGACCACAGGAATGACAGTGGCTAATGATCGCTATGAGTTGAAGAGACCCTTGGGGTAAGGGTCCAATTTAAAGAGTGCGGAGAGTGCCCTTTCTTTGAAGCATACCTAAAGATCCTCCACACAAAACCTTGACTGTGCATAGTCTCCTCTTTCATCATTGGAGAGCACCCTTAAATATTCTTGAACAAGCCTCTCCCAGACTTTGCATTTATATTTCAGGGTAAATCTCTTTCTTGAGGATGGCTTTTGCTTAGAGGAACAGGAGGACACTAGGTCCAAAAATACAGAAAGCAGGCATGAGCGGAAGGGTGAGCTTTCAGGGAACATGATATTAAAGATCCTCACTGTTTTCTTCTGAAGCTGCCCCGGGCAAGAACACCCCTATAGGTCATTAAAGTGGGTGTCATTAAAAGAGATGACACAGACCTGCTAACATCCCTATGGTGGATCCAATGGCAGCGTGCAAGCAAATGAGAGGTGAAGAGATGAACAGAGCGACCAGGAAGATGCCTCCAGTCCAGGGATTGTCACAGCCGTACACTTGGCCTATTCCAACCGGGATGGCTCTCAGAAGCTGTAGAAGAGTCACGTGCTTGTTACAGAAGTAGCACTCACCTCCTCACCAAAGCCCCACAGTAACTCTTTTTGGACTGGCAACGACACTTGGCTGTTTCATCCACACCTAGTTGTACCCTCTGGGGAGTCTCCTCAGAAGTCACTCAACATTGTCGGGACCTCTAGACCCTCTTTCTGACATCCATCACTCACTTTCTTGAAAGGCAAAGTACAAGTTTTCATTGGAAGACTCAACACACAAGTCCTTATCATAGTCCAGGAAGTTGTTCCTTCAAGAACAGCTACGAAAAATTGGTTATTTTTTTTCTGAATCTTTGCACGGGGAGTGCGGGTAGTCTAAGCTTATTTGTATAGGATTATTAAAAATATTTCATTTCTATAAAAGTTTAAAATATTTTCAATCAGGAATATAATGAGACACAGCTTATGAGTTCTAACATTATCTCTTTGGAGCATACTGAATAGAGCAACTTTGCTTCCAAAAGATTGGGACTGGATACACATCACTAGTGGGAAAGTGAGTCACCAACATGGCTCCTTTTCTTGCCTCTGGCTCACAAATGTCCTCACGTAAACATAATGGCCAAGGATAAGAAAAGTTTGACAGAAAATGGCTGACAGAAAAGTTTCCTTTTCTGAATATGTTGCCTCTCAGTGTATTCGCAGAGTCTGTCAACACCTTGGAATGCTGAGAGGCACCGGGCATCCTTATTTCTGCAAGTTCCTTTAACAAGCCCAAAGGCTTTGTGGTGACTGATTGCTACAGATTGGAACGGGAAATCCTTTAATGGAATGGGAAGTAGGAACTCTTAGGAGGAGAAAATCGTTCCTAGTTAGATAAGAAGCCTCATGGCTACGTTTCCCCCGCAGTTTAATACTTTTAAGGTTGCTTCTTATTCACTATCTTGGCAAGCTTCCAGAGTTCAGCATTATACATAAAATACTTTTAAAAAGATGAGAATCTCTGCTAGCCTATGTTTCTCAATGGAGGAAAACATGTGCTTCAAAGCATAAGCAAGGTTGGGGAGAGACGGAATAAGCTCTGGTGACTTCTTAAGTCAATGGGGAGAGGCATGGTGGGTATCCTTTAATGGTTCAGTGTGATAAATGAAAGAAAATACACGGGTTAATTATCTTAAAATGGGGCTTAAGCATCAAAAAAGGCTTTCGAACAAAAGAAAGCAGCAAAGAGCCCAGGGCACATCTCCAGGGGTCAGAGTTCTAGCCTTGATGTCACTATCCATTAATTGACA
Source organism: Rhynchomys soricoides (assembly GCA_019843965.1). Taxonomy (NCBI): domain Eukaryota; kingdom Metazoa; phylum Chordata; class Mammalia; order Rodentia; family Muridae; genus Rhynchomys; species Rhynchomys soricoides. The sequence continues at coordinate 6,176,763 of JADRCH010000107.1, read as the reverse complement.
TGGAACTTTGGATGGGTCTTTTAACTTGGCTTTGGTTGCTTCCTCTGTGTGATCACAGTGTGGGACCAGAAGCAGAACTTTTAGCTTCAAGGAGACCAGGACAGTATCTCCCAGGATATGTCTGTAGAATGCCTTTCGCCTTGTAATTGTGAATAATCACCATTCCTTGATGTTCCTGATGTGTAAAATGAGTACATTAAGTTTGACAATGAATTTATACAAATACTGTCCTTCCTTTCTTTGTGACACCTACCAAAGGCACTTGGACATCTGACCAGGTAATGTTGGGTGTGCTGGCTGCAGGCTGCAGCAGCGTTGTGGGGAAGAAGAGATTGTGGTGGCCCGTGGCTGCCAGGTACAGGGTCACAGCGATGTTGAAGGGCAGAGTGAAGACCGGCAGGTCCCACTTGCTGAAGACGGTACTCAGAGCACTGGAGAGGATGGGGCTGATGGAAGAAACGTGAGAAGTGCCCGTCAGGCGCTGCTTGCCTTGGCACTGGACCACATGGCAGTAGACAACCCCACTTTCTCCAGAGAAAAGCAGCTTGCTGGCTGCCTCTGCTTGGGTCTCTTTCTTGAGCAGGGCACAGACACTGGGGAAGGTTTACACTCAACCTGAGAAGAATGGTTTTAGGAATGCCTTGGGCTTCCTCAGAGTCATAGAGCTCCATCCCCTAGTCAGGAGGAGTGAGGGAAGGTTTGGGAGAAGAGCGGGAGGCAGTTAAAGCCGTTAATGTATTTTGAGTGTCTAAGTATTCTGACCTCATGGACAGACTATTTTTCATTTTCTGGAAACGAGGGAGAAGCCTGGTACTTTGAGGTTCCTGCCTCATGGCTGGCCTTCAGTCTACCCTGAGTGGTTGCCTCGGTCTGAGCATTGGCCAAAGGGATGGGGAAAATCTTGGCGGAGCGGGAGGAATGAGATTTCCAGACACTGGCAGGACTCTGCACAGCTCTTAGCTTATGTGGCCAGCAGTTTCTTGCTCTGTACTCTGGTGGGTCAAGACTAGAAACCCCTGAGATTTGGATGGTAGCTGATGAGATACTGCACACAGATGACCCGGCGTGATGCTCTCAGTTCCTTAGGAACTGCCTCTAGTCGGTATTCCTGACATTCAAGCTAAACAAACTCTTTCAAATGGAAGCAGAAAAACCATAAGGTTAGTTAAGGAGGATGTCAATCAGGGTGGGAGGCCGGCTCAGTGGGTAAAATGTTTGCCGTGCAAGCATTAGGGCCTGAGTTTGTATTCCCAGAATTGTCCGCGCGTGCACACACACACAAACATACAAGTAAACTCACCAAGTCATGGACATGGCAATGACCGGGAGCAGCAGCCACCAGTAGTAGTTGCCCTTGTCTGAGAACACAGCCATCAGGAGCCCCACAAGCACCCCATTGTAGCCATGGAGTCCTGCTGCAATGGCTGACCTGGGGACACAAGGATATGCTAGTGGAGTGCCCCCCCACCCCCGTGATTTTAACTGTTTTACAGAGTCATAGTTTTCTAACCTGTGACCCTATAAGCCATCTTCAATGAGGATACCCTTTTGGGGAGATAACCTGTTGTCATGGTTTGTATACGCTCTGCCCAGGGAGTAGCACTATATTAGGAGGTGTGGCCTTGTTGGAGTAGGTGTGTCACTGTGGGTGTGGCCTTTAAGACCCTACTCTTAGCTGCCTGGAAGTCAGTCCACTAGCAACCCTCAGATGAAGATGTAGAACTCTCAGCTCCTCCTGCACCATGACTGCCTGGATGCTGCCATGCTCCCGCCTTGATGATAATAGACTGAACTTCTGAGCCTGTAAGCCAGCCACAATTAGATGTTGTCCTTATAAGACCTATATTGGTCATGGTATCTGTTCACAGCAGTAAAATCCTAACTAAGATACCTGTCTATCCTTCTGTATTGGTTTGTTTTGTGTCAACTTGACACAAGCTGGAGTTATCACAGAGAAAGGAGTTTCAGTTGAGAAAATGCCTCCAGCTGTAAGGCATTTTCTCAATTAGTGATGGGGGGGGCATTGTGGATAGTACCATCTGTGGGCTGGTAGTCTTGGGCTCTATAAGAAAGCCAGCTGAGCAAGCCAGGGGAAGCAAGCAAGCAAACAAGCCAGTAAGCAAGTCAGTAAGAAGCATTCCTCCGTGGCCTCTGCATCAGTTCCTGATCCTTGACCTGCCAGCGTTCCAGTTCTGACTTCCTTTGGTGATGAACAGCAATCAGAAGTGTAAGCTGAATAAACCCTTTCCTCCCCAACTTGCATCTTGGTCATGATGTTTGTGCACGAATAGAAACCCTGACTAAGACACCTTCACTATTCAAAGAGGAGTTAGTTACCAGAGCCATTGTTTTGATGAGTTTGGGGCCAGAGGGTAGGAAGAATGCTGGGCCTTGGGGACTTACTTGTCCTGGCTCAGGATGAGGGCAGTCAAGGTGGACATGATAGTGCCCAAGCAACCCGAGATGGCCCACCAGGGATTCTGCACGAAGAGGCCAAGAACGATGAGCATGCCGCTGAGAGGGTTGTTCACAAACATCACCTGAGACATGCCTCGGAGCACCCAGTCAAGAAACTGGAACACTGGAGATTTGTCTGAAATGATAGTTGGAAACTCAGAAAATGCCCAGAGCAGGTCAGGCCTGGCCCAGGTGCCTGGTGGCAGTTGGAGTGAGGGTCTTCAGGGGATCGGTATAAATTTTCATCTGTCAGAGAGGAGGCTAAACAAAGAGCCGAGGGGTGCATTTGAGTGTCCAGAGCACTTGCTAGCCATTGCTAGCCAGATGCAGCCTCTACTACTCTCTGTGGCTGTTTTTCCCATGGTGGGGATTAGGTACCCACCATGAGTTTAATTCTGCTTCCTATGAGAGTGGCATACAATTTCCAGAAAATTCTCTTGTTGCCCAGAGGGTATGAAACCCATGAGCCAAGCAATGTGGAGATTCCTAGAGAGGATCCCCTGGCTCAGTAGACATAGTTCCTCTAAGCTACCCAGCACATATTTGTCTAGAATACGGGATTCAAAATCCCAGTGCTGGTCTGCAATATTCAGATGGTACATTTGGGTCAGCAGAACCTTTCTGTCGAGAAATAAGACCTCTCCCACCTACCTATCCTTACAGTACAATCTCACATACTGGTGTTTATACCCCAGGAGGCTCTGCTTTAATAGCACAAGTAGCTTCTCTGAGATGTCCCAGAAAGAGACCTCAGGCTGGTCTGCAGAGAAACCCTGCATTTTCCAGGGGGTGAGGGAGGCGACAGGGGTTGAAGCCACAGAATGTACCTTTAAGTCCCTCACCACATTCCTTCATCTCTCCTGTGATGTAGCTGAGAGTTTTGCTGACTCTCTTCCCCCCAGCGACCATGAAGCTCTGAATCCAGGATGTCCTGGATGTGTTGGCTTCTACCTTTACCTCAGAGCTTTCTTCCATGGTGTCCAGGTCCTGTCAGGGGCCAGAAACAGGTAAGAATCTTTCACATTTTATGGTTGTCAGCCAGGTAACATTTGGAGTCTCTCGGAGGCCAGGTAGGGGGCAGACTGAGCTGAGATCTCCATTTGAGATTGTGTTAAACTATTTAGCCATTCCCTGTCTCTTAGGTTGTTTTTTACACACCATCTTATTTGCTATAGTCAACCTCAGAAGAATGAGATGGTATCTTTGCCCTCGTTCTGCGGACCAGGACTCAGGCAGGCAGAGGCTGTCATTGCAAGGGTCAAAGCCAAATGGTAAATTGAAGATCTAACTACCAAAGTCTAGATTTTCTTTAGAAACTGTCTTACATTCTTTCTGAAAGAAATTATTTTTCCCTAGCATGCTAAGTTTTTGAATTTTAAGTACAGAGGTATGATGCCAAATTATAAAGTCTTTCTTAAAACAAAACCCAAACCAAATAAGGCACAATCTTATTTCCTAAATGCAAACAGAAGATAATCATCCAAATTAAAAGGTATGACTTTTAACTAAGAAACTGAGGAAAATAGACATTTTTTTTTTCTTTTTGTTTGTTTTTTTCGAGGCCAGCCTGGTATACAGAGTGAGTTCCAGGACAGCCAGGGCTACACAGAGAAACCCTGTCTCGAAAAACAAAACAAAACAGAAAGAAAGAAAAGAAAAGAAAATAGACATTTTTACCCACGTAACTACAGTTCTGAAAGCAGGAACTCAAGAGAAGTCTCCCCAGATCAGAGCCTCGTGATGGACTGCAACCCCCCAGCCTTCTGTGTGCCCTGGGCTGCAGAGTGCTGTCTCTGGTCTGGGATCTCCACACTCACAAAGAATTCCACTGTGGGCTTCTGGTACAGGCAGGGAAGTGGCTCTTTAGCTTGTCTCTCTTGGTGGTCACCTTTTCCAAACACTGGAGTTGAAAGGAAAGAGAGAACTGTCACCTTAGACGCCTGGAGTTGAAAGGAGAGAGAGAACACCCTTCATTCCTTTGTTGGTCAGGCTCATTTGTAGGCCTTTATTCAGGGAAAACTTATATCTTCATGTAAGCAGGGCATGAAGGAATATAGGAAGTTATTATTGAGGCAAGGTCTCACTATGTAACCTTGGCTGGCTCAGAACTTGCTATGAAGACCAAGCTGGCCTTGAACTCACACAGATCCATCCACTCTACCTCTCTAGTGCTGGGGTTAAAGGTGAGTGCCACCATGCCCAGCTATGATATTTATTTTTAACCGAATGGTGGCCACAAGTACTTTGTGGCCTAACCACCAAGATCATGTTCCTCTAGTAAATATCTTCTACCACACCTGGGCAAGAAATGCTAATTAAACTCAGACAATAAGAAAAATTCTTTAATAATTTTTTTTTTGTCTTTGAATTTTAGCATTTTAATAGTTGGGTCAGGATAAGATTATAGCCAAGTAGTCACCTGCGATAGGCTTTGAGATGTCCTTCTACTCTTTTAATTTTATAGAATTCTTGCAACGTGACTCTAAACATCTTCCATCATTATTAGGCTGGCTCATTTTTAAGGATGATCCTGTTAAGATTCAGTCCTCTTGGAAAAGAGCAAGTCTTAGATGCTTTGGACTTGGTACTCTGGTGCCCTCGTGTGGTCATGTGTGAGAACGGCAGGCTGGACTCGCCGTTTTCTTTGCTCTCTTACCTACTAAAGGCACCCTGCTTGCACTTGTGAAGGAGAAGGGACTACAAACACTGGTGTGGTTTGGAAGACCTTCAGCGGTTCTCAGTCTGTGGGCTGAGCCCCATTTGGGGTCGAAGGAACCTTTCACAGGGGTTGCCTAAGACTATCGGCAAAACCAAATTACGATTCATAACTGTAGCAAAATTACAGTTATGAAGTAGCAATGAAAATAACTTTATGGTTGGGGGTCACCAGGAAATGAGGAACTGCATTAAAGGGTCGCAGCGTTAGGAAGATCGAGAACCCTGTCCCCATAGACTTCTCCAGCCCAGACCCCTTCGCATGGGCTTCACTCCCTCCCCCATACCCCCTGGACCTCTCTCAAAGACCTCTTTACCGGCAAGTTTTCCCCATAACCACTCTAGGCCCTTGATCTATTGGCTAACTTTGGGTATGAATGAATGAAGCTGGACAAACTACAGCAAGACAGACACCGAGGCAGTTTCTGGGAGGCGTGTGACTTGAGAGGCACTAACTCAGGGGTCATATCTATCTCTCACAGTGCTCCTGAACAGCCAGCTGGTCAGCTGTGTAACTATGCCATTTCTGCTTCCACTTTGGGGGCTGTGGTGGAACTGTGCTCGTCCTATCTGATCAGAGGCTTCTCAGTCCCTCAGCTGGCTGTGAGGATCTCTCCAGGATCCTTAATATAGGCTAGAATCTGACCTCGTTTTTTAGGTTCAAGTATTTGGTATCCAGTCCTGGCTGACTTTTCGGGTCCCCTTCTCTCTCCACCATCCCCTTCTGCTTTGGCCCTCAGGTCACTGTCACTGTCACAGTGAGAACTTTTCATCAGCTTTCTGAACAGGTGGATTTTTCATAGTTGGTTTTGAGAGGCTGGCTGTCCTCCTGCCTCAGCCTCCTGAATGCTAAGATTAGAGGCAGTTGTACCTCATGTGGCATGACCAGTGTTTTATAAATTTGAATCTCACAAAGAGCTCTAAAAGATCTGGCTGCTGGCCCAGGCTGTATTCCTGATAGGTTAACTTTGCATTTTTGTGAATGGGTTGCAGGTAATCCCAGAGGCAAGCTGAGACCTCCCACTGGCTCCACAGAAGCTTGTCACTTGTTCTGGATTACATCTCCATCAGCAGGGTGTGTTTAGATACAGGAGACCCTTGGCTTTGGCCAGTGGTCATGTGTTTAAGGGACCACTGTGTAGTGGGTACTGCCATTATGTAGTAAGTACCTCTGTTGTCTGCTTGAGATAGGAAGCTGGGGACTGAGTGGGAAGTAGAGGATGTACACACCTTTGCTCCTCCTCCGGATGGATGACCACTCGATGTGGAACACGCTCCTACGCCTGGGGAGCAGGGTCTCAGAGCTCTCCTCTGCCTTCCACTGGCTTGCTCCGTGTGACTGCTCTCCACTGCCACCTAGCCAGGGGCAAGAAGAGACAAGTCAGTATGCCACCTGGTTCCCATCTGTAAGAGTCAAGCTTTGGAGCCAAGAAGAATAACACCTAGAAGCTAGAGAGGAGGGCAGGAGGCAGCTCAGTGCTAGAGGGGTAACTGCATTAGTCTTTGTACAAAATGCTCAGTGGCCCTGTTCTTCCCTTTACAATCCACTTCCTTCCATACAGAAACCCAAGTTATGTCTGGCTCAAGTGATGGGTGAACCAGGCTTAGACCCATTTTGCCACAATCAAGGGTGGATAAGGTCCGAGTCACTATGGTTCAGCCAGTGACTCGGACCTCTCTGTGACAGAGCTCCAAAGCTGGCTGCATGTTAGACTATTTGGCTGCTTAAACAAATGTCTGGGCTCTCCTTACCCCAGACCAGTTTAAAAAAAAAAAAAAAAAAAAAGGTTTGGGCTGAGAATCATGATATAGATTCTTCTAGAACTTCTTAATTTCAAGTTTTACCTAGACTGGTAGAACCCGAGTCCGAATTTCAATAGGATCTACTACTTGAGTTATGTGTGTATTAAAGATCTGCAAGTCCTATTATAGGAGGGGTCAGATGTCTGGAACACATCACTGGCTACAAGAGAACCTTTCCTGTACCATACCATCTTCAGTTGCCGTAATGGGGAGAGTAGTCTTGCATTAGGAACAAGACTTCTTCCTCATGGTGTGGCTTGAGAACAGACAGGATGGAATCCCCAGGGCTGCTTATGGAAGAGCAGGCTCCTAGGCCCACCAAGGTCTGTTAGTGGGGGGCATTGGTAGTCTCAAGGTATGCAGATTAGGCATGCTCTGTTTGGGTTCAGGGGCAGCCAGAGTGGGGTTGGTGCACAGGCTGGGTGTAAAAGTGGAATGTCCACACTGTAACATCTGTATACTTCGTCCTATTTAGAATCATCTCAAAATGAAAAGGGTGAGCATCGTTACTGCAAAGAGCTGGAAATCAAGGCTTATGGTGAATTCTGTAGCATCTTACAAAGTGAACTACGGGCCTTTTGGCCTCCGATCCTTTACTGTGTCTACTTACTATGTGGTGTGTGGACCAGCTTCACGGATTCCACTAGAGAGCTTGCTAGGAACACAGAATTTCAGGTGTCATCTCAAAACTACTAACTTAAAAATCTGCATTTTAACAAGTTCCTATGTTAATTTGCATGAACATAAGCTTTGAAAATACAGATTTAGATTACATCGCTGCTCATTCAGAGACAATGTTAGCAAAGTTCAGACCAGAACAGGAACTGTGTGGCATGTGTAAGCAAGGAAGGACATCTTGTCTATGCCCTCACATCAAAAGGGACCATACGGCTGGTGGCTCCCACTAGCTCTTTCATCAGGCAAAGCCTATGATGACCTGGGTCCCTTGTGTTTAGTAACAGATTCTGCAGTGGTTCAGAGTTAGGAAAGTGAGTGAGTCAGGTTACTATGTGTAATAGAGTTGATGGCCTGATCACAACAAAGCAAAGTAACAAGTACCTCTCAGCAGGCTACTGAAGGACCACCCTGTAGCCCATAGCCCCGAGCTGTGAGAGCCAAGAGTTGAGAGGTGGAAAGAGATGCTACAAAGTAACAAGTACCTCTCACATAGGACCACCCTGAAGTCCACAGTCCTAAGCTGTGACAGCCGAGAGTGAGAGGTGGAAAGAGATGCTACAGCAAAGACTGAACATGAAGCAACCAACTTACAAAGGCTTGAAAACAGAGCAAAGTGAGAGCAAACTAGTCCTGGATGCAGGGAAGCATTTATAGAATACTCCGAGCAGATGAAGGGAGAACCAAGAGCAGCACGTGTGCCATTATTGAAGAAATGAGATATACCATCCAGGTAGCAGATAAGAAGGAACAGAAGCAGGGTTCTGTTCTGGAATGCAGAAGCCATTACTTTCTGCTTGGCATTTTGCAAATCATGTGCCCTCATTGACACTTTCCTTAATGGCAGGATGTAATTCTTCCAAAAAGAAATATGCAGCCCCTGTAGGGCTGCCCTTCTCAGCCTGACCTGTAAATGATGACAGATACCTTGAGTCTATCTGCTACTTCTTTGCGACACTGTAACAAAACCTGATAACGCTTAAGAAAGAAACAGTATGAAGGAAACTGCAGCTGTTCACACAGCAGACAGCCGCAGGGAAGATGCTGCTCTCTAATGGCACTGGGCTTCTCTGCTCCAGGCAGGGTGTTTTCTTCTCCTTGGCAAACAGCTGCAGGTTTACGCCTACCTGCACAGACTCTTGCCTAGCTGTGTCTTAATCACATTTTCTTGACTGGTGAGGCACTTGATTTCTTCTAGCACCCCCAGTTCCTACCACACATCTGGTAGACCGATGGTAGGCACTCAGAATGTTGTTAAATAGGTTAACGAGGGATGGTTATCCTATGCATTTTCATTTCTGAATGACAGAAAGAAACAATGGCTATATCAGGGTATGTAATATTTGTGTGTGTTTGTTTATATGTAGATACTCATGTATATGTGTACATGTGTGTGTGCATGCATGTGTGTGCCTGTGTGCGTGTGTGCATGTGTGTTTACAAATGTGTGTGCCTCTGTGCATGTGTGTCTGTGTGCGTGCACATGCCTCTGTGTGTGGAGACCATAGATTGACATTGGGTTTCTTTCTTATTACCCTTTACCACAGTTTTTGAGACAGGGTATCTTCTGAAGCTGTAGCTTGCCAGTTTGACTGAACTGACTGACCAGAGATTCCAGGAGATTCTCAGTCCAAGGCCCCCACCATCCCCCAGTGCTGGGATTATAGGAGTCTGCCACTCTATCTGCTTCCTTTAACACAAGTGCTAAGAATCAAACTCAGGTCCTCATGCTGGCATGACTAGCATTTTACTGAGCTGAGTCATCTCCACGACCCATAAAAACTTAAAAAGTGATGTGTTTTATGTTGAATGTTAAATGTTTTATAAATATTGAACTAGAAGTGACAGGTTTTTATTGTCTGACAAAGGCTATAGCTGGGCTGTGTGAGGTTTGGACATTACAGGGAATAGGTAATCATTTCCATAATTATCTGGATTGCACAGTAGTTTACAGATGGTTATATCATTGTTTGGCCATCGATGACCAACCTGCTAGGAACTCAGAAATCCTATAGAAGTGACTAAAGAACTCAGCTAATAAGAGAAAGAAAACAGGCCACTGAAGGACCTCTGACAGGATGTGATTTGACCCTTAGATATTATCTAGATCCATCCTATCTGATCATGAAGCCCAGGTTGCTTGGAGATGAGACCTCACCTGCTGTAACTCAACAGTAGATTTTATTCAATAAACGTCTCCATCCCTGTCCCCTGGACTGCGCCCTCCCCCTCTTCCTCCCCCCGACATCATGATGTAGAAAACAGAGACTGAGCCCAGGGACTCCCATGACCCTGTTTGGCAATGGCATTGCCCCATCAGCCCAGCTGCAAATGTTCTGTGGCATGTGGCCAGGAAGCTCTGCTTTGGTTACCTGCCACTGCCAGCAGGTGAGTAACTCCTGGGTGTGCAGCCTGGGCTAAGAACTGCTGCTTCCACCTCCACTAACCAGCTTTATTAAACATTCCGATGCATGCGTGTTCACTTAAGGGTTAAGACCATTCCATGGACACGATCCATATCCTCGACGATAGCTACTAACTGTTTCATATTTTAGAAAGTAAAACTTTAGAGGCACTTTCTTCCTGGTGTCTTAGAAGGAAAACAGTTTGGAGCTCTCATTATTTGTTCAGAAGCACCCTTTCTGGGGCAGTAGTGACCTTAGAGTTATCATGCCTCTAAAGACAACAAATGAGTGACAATAACAAAGATTTCGTAGAAGAGCTTGCCTGTGAAATTTCTTTGAGGGATCCAAAACTGCTCTTAAAACATTTCAAGCCAAATTTGATATTTTTTCAAAGAGGAAAGTTCATCTAGTGTGTCTTTTTAAAGTCAGCTGGCTCATGCCTCTAAAATCAGCCAGTGGTGGCCTTGCCTGTGTCCCTCCACAAGCTGCCCTCCTCAGGTTTGAACCCGTTTTCCTTTTTCCTGGAGGTGGAGTGATGCTCACGATGGTTATGGTGTGGAGCATCTGAAAACGTGACCCACTTGTCATTCCTCAGCTCCCTGGCTCTCACACTTTTATAGCATGCCCCAATGCACTCCGGCAAGTTCTCTAGACGGAGTGCCAGCGTGACTGGTTTTGTAGCAGTGTATCATAAACAATGTGCATTTGTTTATTTACTGCTGGTTACACTTTGGTTATAATTTGGACAGATGCTTTCCTATGTTGAACTTTGCTGTATGACTTTTCATTTCTAGAGATCATTCTCTTTCTTTCTTTTTCTCTGTCTCTGTCTCTTTCTGTGTCTCTGTGTCTCTGTCTCTGTCTCTCTCTCTCTCTCTCTCTCAGGCAGGGGAGGCTTCTGAGTGCTAAATGAGATGATTTTTTTTTCTTTTCCTTTTAAAATTATTTCTTTGTATAGCAAATGTTTGCTACCTTTGTGTCTGTGTGCCATGGAGGTCTGGGGAGGGCGGTAGATAACCTAGAGCTGGAGTATGGGCAGTCGAGAGCCACCTCACCTGAGTACAGGGAACCAAGCTCAGGTCCTCTGGGAGAGCAGGAAGCACTCTTATTGTTGACCTGTCTAATCTCTAAACACCGTATCACACTTGGTCATGCAAGGTCATTTTCAAGCATAGCACATGCTTTGACAGTATTCTCTTCCCCATACCCCACGACCCTTTCCCTTCCTGCCTCAACCTCCCCAAACTCACTTTGGCTTTCTTGATGGCTCCTTTTTTTATTTTCACATTATCTGTACATATATGATTTTCGTAGATCTATAAAGTCTAGGAACAAATGAGAGAGTGTGTAATATTTGTCTTTCTGAAGCTGATGTAATTTTCTTAGTATGATTACATGTAGTTACATCTATCTTCCTGTAAGCAACATTACTTCATGCTTCATTATGACAAAATGTATATATATGACAAATGTATATATAATGTATATATATAAGTGTATGTATATAAGAGTACATGTCACATTTTCTGTACTCTTTCCTCTGTTGATAGATACTTACAGAGTATCTACTGCAAGCAGTGCTGTAACAATGGTGTGCACATGCTGCTGTGATATGGTGACTTACAGTCACTGAATACCCAGGGGTGCTAGAGCAAAGCTGTGTAAATGGACATGAATGTTTTCAAGGATTATTCTACACACATCTAGGCCTTGAATGTTAGAACTGGAAAAGAAAAATTAGAATTTTGAGACTCTTTAGCCTGGTCCTCTCATTTTACAGTTTGGGAACTTCAGCTTGCAGGAGAAGAGTGCCTTGGCCATGACCAAACTGTTAGCAGAGGCACCAGTAGACAGTGGCTCTGTCTTAGGTTTGGTGTCTGAGACTTGTCTTCTCATCCTGCATCCTCTAGGTCTTTTAGTTTTGCTTTGTCAGTTCCACTCTGCTTCAGAGTGTGATGGTCCATGTGAGGTATTCTACAGTCCATTGCTCTTTGAACTGTTCCTTCCATTTTCTCAAGAAAACACCTTCCTAAATCTTCCTGGTATTTCTGGACTGAGTAGCGGGCTGAGAGACAGACTGAATAAAGAGGATGTGGTTCATGAGAATATTTTATTATAGGGGCTCCAGCTTTTTAATACATCAACCAATGGTCCGCCTTTTAAGAATGTGGAGAATGACTGTAACAGCGAGATAAGTGAGCCTCCTATTAATAGCTGATGCTTTGGGCGAGATCTCTCTTTATCCATTCATACAGCTCATTGGTTAGCCAATGGACTCACCTTAACTTTGATTTCTTTTGATCCTTTTGTCTCATGCTACGAGGAAAATATTGATAAGTATAAATGAGCTGATACCTCATTTAAACTCATGAAATCTTATGACAATCTTGTAAGTGAGATTAGCGAGCCAAAGGCCAGCTATAACTTAGGGAATTCTTGGCTCATTTTCCTTCAGAATGGCATTGCATTGTCTGCCCATCTACTCTACACCCCAGAACTGTGTCAGCACTGCCAGTCTTCTTGATTTAGATTTGCCTTTTTCCCAATCCCTTCTGTATTCCAAGTGTAAGACTGTATTTTAATTTTCGCTTTGGTACTCAGTGATCTGCCTAGCTCCACAGAGCCCCAGCTCCTCTGCATTGCTTCCTAGATGTTCTATAATCGGGCCAGTGTTGATTCCCAGCCTCATAATTTTTTCTTCTTACATGCACTCTGCAATGGCACGCTAGCTTATCACTGCTGCTTCTCAGTGTTTCCTCCACCCCCTGTGTCTAAGATCTGTCCACTCCCTCTGTCTGGCTTGTGCTCTACACCTTCCGTGACACTCTCCATGGCTTATTTGGTCAGGTGAATCCATCCATTCTTGGGATTCTTATTGCATGTTCGCAAAGTGTTCTGATTTACAGGTTTTGGAGTTTAGGCTGTTGGCAGGATTTTTAATGTAGCTCAGGCTGGCCCTAAATTTACTGTCCTTCTGCCTTAGCCTCCTGTGCCTTGAGATCATAAGCACATATCAGCTCAGTTCATAGTAGATTAGTAGTAGTTGTCATAGTTGCAACTCATGTGAACTATATTTGATAAATGCTTTCCGACCCAATTAAACTACTTGGAGTGATCAATTCTTCCATAACCAAGAGCCCTTTGACTCTCAGCATTGGCAGAAAGAAACTGAGGCCCAGAGAAGGGTCTTACCTGGGCCACACGGGGGTCAGTTATGAAGCCAGGTATTGACTGACATCTTGTTTTGATTTTTTTCCTGCAGTGGAGGTATTTTTATAGATAGCTGGAACTTTTCACATGAAATCAATGGGTGTGTGACTTTTAAATGAAAGCATACATTATTTCATCTATCAAAAAGAATGACAAGAGGTTACAAGGATAAACATCCCTGTTGGAAGCAAATTGTCCTGGGTCGCTGTTGTGGGTCCTTCCTTACGGCAATATTTTCATGCTTCCTTTCTACACACCCTCTTCCATGCTTTTCTCCTATTATCTATGACACAGAGAGCTAGACCTGTACCAATAAGTTTAGATACAGCCTCAGGATCCTTAAGAGGATGACCCAAACATATAACTCCAATCAGCCAGACTTGGCCCTTGAGCGCAAAATTATTTTTCTTCCTATCATTACGAAAGGATGTGGGTTTTGCATATATTTGAGAGAAGGGGTATCTCGAGGTACGCAGTTGACATGAGGCAGAGGCCATGGGTATTTAAGCCTCGCAGGGTGTCTTTCCCCCAGCATAGAGATAAAAGCCCCCCCCAAAGGGCAGAAACCCCCCAAATCCTCTTCTGTCTAACAAGCCTCTAACCACCTGCAGCTAGGCCCAGTGGACTTGTGATATTTTATATAAACACTTACAATCAACCTCCTAACCATGATTGAAGCTTCTCAATAAATGGCGAGTCTCAGGAAGAACAAATGAGATTATAAAATTTACTACTTAACAAGATAATGAGCTGCCTACCTCTTATCTTCTCAGATATGACTCACAAGACAAATGACCCATGAGGAAAGGCCAAATAACTTCTCTTCACTGCTATTAAAGTGCCCCATCGTCCCTTAGGGGAGCGGGTCTTTCTCCTAGAATTTGCCTGCTGTGTTCCTGTCTACAGTGTATGCTCTTTGTTAAAACTTTTGTCAGTTTGGTCTGGTGAACACTTTCACCCTTGAGCGCTGGGCTTCAGTTTCCTGACTGGATACTTTGGTGGCTCAGGCGGGAGCTCTTCCCTCATCTTCTTATGCTTCGTTTACACGGAGGCTTATGGTGGTTGGCAGATTGGCCCATGGCACCTGGAAATCTGTCTTCAGTGAGATCCAAAGGCTTCTGGGCTGAGACTTTACACTGCTGCCACCATTAAAGTATGAGCTAAGGAGTTGCTTTTACTCACTCTTCAAGGGTGAGGGAGCTGCTTCTTTTCCTTTTGGGATCCCCCTCACTCTCAACATGTGATTTGGGGACAATGGCAACTTATTGGCATGAGTTTACACATATGGTGAGGACGCCTTCATTCCTGTCTCCTGTCGCTCTGTTCTGTGTCTGTCACTCACCACCACAGAGCTAGAGGGAGCAGCCCTGTGTGGCCATTGATGGTGTTTGCACCTGTAGTCTTCCTTCCAAGCCAGACTTCCTGCTCTGAGAGGCCAGTGGGAAGCCAAGCTTTCTTATACTAGCTAAGCCCAACTGCTGGCTTGTCTGCTGCCTACAGCCACACCTCTGCTCAGCAGCTGCTTCTGATGTCTCCTCTGACCTTTCTTCCTCGTTCTGTTCCCTCTCTTTTCCAGTAGCACCCAAGCAGCTGTCCCCACACTCTCTTTGTACAGGGACTGTAACACAGGGGAATTCAGAGAGCATTTAGAAGCAAGCGCTTCCCTATGGAGAGCATCCTTCTCCATGGGGTGGCTGATGGGAACTCTGGCGCCTCTCCAGTCATAGTTCCTTCTCCATGTCTGACTTTTCCTAAATACGATCCAAGTCAGGATCTTTTAGCCAGGATCCCAAAGGCTCACTGTGGCCTTTGACAAACCTGGCAGGGTTATCTATATCATCCCAACCACATGATGCATGCATGAATGAGGAAAGGTCCCGTGTCTTGTCTCTAGCAAGCATCTGAGCAGCTAAGGTTCATGCTTGTAAACAATACAGCCTGGTTAGGCTCCGTCACTCTGTCTGATACAGAGTCCCACTGGTCTTATTGGGCTACTAGTGTAGGGAATAAAAGAAAGATGGAATGAAACCTAAAATTATTTATCTATTGAAAAAGATGAAATAACAACACAGGGGCTCTGAGCACCCTGCTCTCTTTCAGTCTATAATAACTGAAACCTGTGTGAAAGTAAACCAGTCTTAATCCTGAGAGTCCAGAGGGCCAAGCTATCCTGGCTGTACCTTACTAAGCTAAGACTCTCCAAGTATGAGTGCGAAGCTTCAAACACTAGACCAGGGCCTGGAGACTCCATCCTCTAGTGATTAGACACACATGGACTTTAAGTTCTTTAAGTACTGGGAGAAGACCTTTGACCAAAAGGGTCAAGCTAGAAGAAGAAAGAAATAAGAGACAGGTGCACGTGATGGCAACAGTGGTGACGGCCATCTCCCTGCCCACCTCAGGGAATCTTAGGGCTCCATCTAGTAGGAACATGACCTAGTCTCAGGCCAAAAGACTCTTTCCTGCTCTTGTGGCTAGCTGGGACATTTCATCTGACAGTGCCTAAGGTTACCAAGATACTTGTCTCACCCAAGGCCATGTCCAATCCACAAAGTTGAGACCAGTTGAATACAAGATCGTCTCTTCCCCTAGTGACAGATCAAAGCCAAAGAAGGACAAATGCCCCCAACTCTGTTTCTTGACTATGAGGAGCCCAGCATGGAAGGAGACTCCCCCTCTCTTTGGGGAATATTCAGCTCTGAGGCTGTACAAGTTCTAGGTCTGTGGATGGTCCTTGAATAACCCTATATGTGGCAGGGAGAAAAATCACATTCCTCTCTGAT
This sequence comes from Rhynchomys soricoides, assembly GCA_019843965.1. Lineage (NCBI taxonomy): Eukaryota > Metazoa > Chordata > Mammalia > Rodentia > Muridae > Rhynchomys > Rhynchomys soricoides. Next base: position 6,160,715 of record JADRCH010000107.1, on the reverse strand, counting down.
ACTGGGGTTACTTTTTCAGCCCTGACCACCTTCTCCAGCTTGACTTTGCAGTCCTCCAAGCAGCTTGGTTTCTATTTCCTTTAACCTGTATGATGAACAAGTGTCTTCCACCCATTCCTTATGATTCCCCTAGTTGCCCCATTCCTTCCCCAGATAGAGCTATCGTCCCTGCCTTAGAGGCTCTTCTACGTTTCTGGAATTATAAATGCTCTATGGCTCTATGACTCTTCTACCTGTTCCTGTCCTAAAATGTCCAGAATCATCTGGAGCCTTAAAGACTGACCTTGCAGTCTCTGCTGGAGACCTATACACCACCCAACTAATTCCTCTTAAAGTATGGAATATTTGCACTCCTGCCTAGTGTTTTGAAGTTGTGCCCACTAACATCCAATCTTGCCACAGAGTTCTTAACGACCCTGACAGTTTTTAGGGTCAGAAATCAGAAGGAATATCGATACAGATTTTCCCTGCTCATATCATGATACCCACAGCCATGCAGCCAACTGGAAAGAAAAAGACAACCTCATTGCTGATAATACCCAGTTAAACATGCCCCTGAACTTTTGAGCCTTACTCACAGTGATCTGGCCCCCAATACAGATGGCCATTACGTACATGTACTATATTGCAAGGTCCACCATAAAGACCACATTGACACTTTTCTGGGTAAAAGCCGAGATGATTAACAAGCCAAACAGGAGAATCAGCTTCTGCTTAAGCCTGCCCTGGGTCTCCGTATTCTTCCTCCCCTTTCAATAAGTCACCTCAATAGACTCAACAGACTTTAGATCAAGGCTTTACAGCCACTTCAGATGGATGGATACAGATCCCAGAAAACAGGCTGTGGCTCCCTCAATCCCCCTAATGGAAAAGACTTAACAATCGTCATCAGACTATGCATTTGAGGGCTAAAGCTCTCCAAATTCTAACCAGGCCTTCTTTCACCGACACAGACATTCTTCATGTAGTCTATTTACAAAGCTTGTCCCACTTGTTAGGGAAACCCCAGAGGAGTCAAGAGGCTCCATCTCCTTTCATAGCCTGTCCAGAGTAGGGGAACTATCTGGTAGACTGGCAAACAGACTTCACTGATGTCTTCCTCATGCAAGGGACTAAAATATATACTAGCTACAGTGTACACCTTAACTGGGTGGATGGAGCACTCCTCACAAAAGTAGAGAAGGTCCCAGAGGTGAGCAGCCATCATGGAATGCAGTGGGTTCACTCTGGCTTCACTTGGTCCCTGTAGTCTGGCCTGACTTTCATTTCCAATATCACTCAGGGAATGAGTGAGGATCCCAGAATTAAGCATTATTATGTGGCCCCTTACCCTCCATCTTCTGGAAAGGTCAAAGGGCTACTCTAGCATTTATGGCGGGTTCTTCCTCTCAACAGCCCTCAGAATAGATCCAGGGGGTCATGACCTCCCTCACTGTGTTAATATCACCAAAGACAGACAAACAAGCTGTCTCCAAGACTCAGGACAAGTATTGCCTCAAGCATATTTTCAGGATCACCTTGTCACATTAACTTGGGAGACTGGGTAAGCCTCCTTCAGGATAAAAAGGTTGTTTGTATCTATCTGTCTGAACCTAATTCTATCGTGTCCTTCTAATGTCTCAAACTGTAACCAGATTACAAGGCCGGTGGCTGTTGATTCATCCACCCAGAGTTACGGTTATTCTACCACTCCGAATTCAAGCAGCCTGTTCCTGTGAGCCACCTGGAGATGACTCCCTTTCAACCTAGCTCCAGGTGAACCCTACCTTCAGATACCTCTAGAATCCAATTTGTTAACTGACCTAGCTCATGACTTGAATTGTAGCTCGGATTACCTCAACATCACTGGGCCTTATACTGGGCACCGGGCTGCTTATCATGTTCATAATCACTATTCACCTTCCTCTTATCACTCTAGTCATCTATAAACACCATTGGTCTCATTCGTCTTTCATTGCTGTCCCTTTCCTCCTGTCTTAATCTACCTCTGTATCATGGACCCCTGCTTATTTCACATTCTGGTAGAATTGGTCTCGTCCAGATTACAGGCCATTAAGATCTAGATGACTTTGCCTCTGGGATAGTTGTTTACACTGTTACCCACTTGACCTCCAAGTGACGTCCCAGCCCAGCTTTCAACTTTCTGTGATATCACCTCCTTCATGATGAGGCTCAGACCTTTGTGTCTTACGCTCCTATGATTCTGTGGCAGAATGGCAATGCCAACCAAGGCCCCCCTGCTGCTCTTTCTCAGCTCCTAAGTAGTTCCAGAAGAAAGAGATCTTCACTCTTTGTCAATAATTTGACCTTGTTGATCTGCCAGGGCAGATCTAGAAACAAAAAAGCAAAAAGATAAGGGTGCCCCAACTAAAACCTCTTGACTCTCTCATCCAGATTCCAACTGCTTTGAGCTTGACACAGTGGATTGTAAGGTCATACAAAAACAGTGATAGCTCAATCCAACAATGGCCTCTGCTATCTCACGCCAAATGGATAATTCTCGGAAGGGAAAATGGAGTTACAAAATTTACTATCTACCATGACAGAGTTACCCACTTCCTGTCTACTCAAATATGATCCAACACGAACGGCCCACAGGGCACTAGTCACTTTTCTTACCGGATAGTAAAGTACTCCATTCTCTTTCAGGGAGGCAATTCTCTTTCTCTGAGAATTTATCCACTGTGTTTTAAAACTTTATAGTAAAACTTTTATGTTGGATCTGGGAAGCTGGCCCAGTGGATAAAGCACTTATGGCACAAGCATGAAAGATCAAAATTTGGATCCCTAGACTCAAAAGAAAAGCCAGGCAGGAATGGGAGCACTGTACTTCCAGCACCTGAGAGGCAGAGACAGACCAGGGCATGTTGGCTAGCAGACTGGCCACAACTGATGATGCTTGGGTTTAGTGAGGGACCCTGACTCCATGAATATAGAATGATTGTCACCCATTGTCAATTTTAGCTCTCCACACACATGTATACATGTGCATCTGCATGCATGTATACACACACATGTTTATCTCAGTTCTTGTATGATAAATACTTTTAACCCTATGCTTTGGTCTTGGGGCAGATCACATAAATTTGTAAGGTTGTCGATGATCTAATCAGATAATTTCTGTATCCTGGAATAGTGCCCCTTGTGGTCTCTGTCATCCAGAAACACCCCTTTCTGCAGCTATATGGAGTAAGTACACACTATTGAAATTGGTACATAGGAGGGCATCAAGGAAATAGATTGTTGAGGAGCTGAGATGTATAGACACACCTGGAGCACGACAATCCAGTTCTATTGGTGTGTCTACAGAAGGGAACTAGGCCAGGCCTGGGGCAGGTAGTGACTTCCTGGAAGAAGGTATTTGACTCCACCTCATTAGCCAGAAGTTTGATCCCAGAGGCTTTTTTCAACACAGTGCCTCCCTGAAGAAGACGCTTGCATATCAGAGCTCTAAGGCTTGAAGATGCATGGGAAGGGTGACAAACCACACAAGGCTCACAAAGTGGTCAGGAGAGGTGGGAAAGGGGATCTGATTTGTTACCCTAGTTCTATCACAGGGTGATCAAGACAGGCCAGTTCAGGGGGCTAATTTGCACACCTAAACTTCAGCCCCTGCTCATTTATCACTGGGGTAAGTCTCTGGATTAGCTGAGGTTTCTTCATCTATAAAACAAGAGTTTTGAACTATAAATATTTAAGAGCCTTTCCAGCTTTAAGCTTCCAAGATCTAGATTTTTTTTTTTTGCTAGTGTTCTTAATAGGTTTCCCCATCCCATGACTGCCTTCCCCAGATACAGTTCAATGGAAGCAAGAAGTGTTTTCTTTTTGAAAAGCCAGATGGTCCTGTAGGTTGGCATCTACCTGGTTCCCTTCTGCCCCCAGTGTCTCTTACCTGGGCTTCTTTTGATTTCTAGATAGGACTGGAGAAATCTAGATCATCAGACTTGAGACGAAGCTTCTTGCCAGTGTCTGTGGTTTTCAGCTCCAGGTGCTGTGAAGTCTCCTATGCCTGAGCCCCCTCACTGCCCTGCATCTTCCAGCTCTTCCTCTTGACAATTTTCTGTGAATCCACTAAGTTTTACCCCTGAACCCATGCTTGCCACAGGTCTGCCAATGGGGGAAGAAGAAAGACAAGCATCTCTTGGCAGCCCTCCTGCACTCTGGCCTTCTTGACTAAAGATGCTTCCTGAGTGCCTCAAGGAAGATGTATTCTAGCTGCCATGGGTCTCTCCACCAGCGCAATCAGGTAACTTCCCTGACAGGGCTGCCCTGACAACTGTTTAGCTGCTTCCTTGTTGTCTCTCAGGTGTTATCCGCTTCTCATTAGAATTCTAGCTCCAGTATTTGTCTTTAAGGGATGACTTAAGTGGTTGTCTCCTTGGGGGGCCAATTTGCCTTCCAATCTCAATAAGCACACTTAATTCCCCAACAGGCAGGGCCTAGGCTGGGGACTAGTGTTTGCCATTGATGTCTCAATGGAAAGTTTTGCACAGCCTAATATTAAATGTGGGCTTTCTGTGGAAAATTTCAGACCTTTCCCCCTAACTCTTGTTGATCAAGGTCTCCTGGTAGCTCACCAGGGTCCTCTCAGATTAAGACCTAACAGTTGCGGCCAAAATACACCCTGAGATCTATATATTAGGGAGGCTGGCTCTCGCAAGTCCCATGAAGCCCTGGGTCTGGTGGGTTGACCTGTGGAGGTGGGGAGGGGCTAACAAAACATGCTTTGCTTGACTTCAAGAGTATTATGGGTCATCAATCTCACACTCACATACTGTCCCCAGCATACACTTAGGGGCGGAAGGTGACATCCTCCCCAGCATCAGAATGATACCTCACACCAAGGACATTAGCTCCACCTGAGTACACAAACTCTCCTGCTGACGTCAAAGGGTCCCTTCCTACACCAGGTGTTTGGGACTCTCAAAGAAGGACCTTGATCAAGGAGGATGAAAAGCAAACAAGAGGGGTGGGAAGAGCTCAGGTGCCCTCACATTCCAGGGACAGGTTGGGAACAGACTAATTCCACGCTTAGGCCCTTTCAGGGTCTGAGACAGACTGCTCCTCAAACCCAAACCTCCTGCTTTCGTTTCCCCTGGGTGCCTAGTCTCTCAGCTCCATCTTAGATGACCTTTGCCCTCTTGCTCCTCGAGGGCCCATGACCTTTTCATGATGAGCTCAGTCCTGCCTTTGAGCATCCATCCTGGTTAGATCAGACATAGCATGGAGATACTGCTTATGAACAATAATATGCCACCAAGCTGGAAAGAGGAGAGTCACCCGTGAAGTCACCATGAAGAAGTCATCCAGGAATGTCACACTGGGTTCATGGGTTAACAAGAACCATGGTGTTGTATAGCATCTCTCAGCCACACATGTTATCCACATGGCATATTTAGGGCGAGGAAGCCAGCTGCCTTAGAAAGCAGGACTCAGTGGAATCTTGAGTCTGTCAGGTCCCAGCCAATGCTGGAGCACACTGTCAAAGGCACCTGGAGGCCTACAGTCTCTTTAGGCCTTGAGGACTTAATCAGAAGTCACTTCAAAAGGAAGATTTCTTCAGGACACTCTGGCTTCCTTCAGCTCTGCATTTTCATATTTGAAGAAGAAGAAGGAGGAAGGTGAAATTCATACCAGGGCACGCAGTAGTCAGATTCTTTGGGGGAAGGGGGCCAGGCTATTTGTTGAGTAAATTTAAGTTCAAGCCACTTGGGCTCCAAAGTGTGTCTGTCTCCTTGGCTTCCTTTTGTTTCTGCAGCTCCCCTCCCCTCCTGACTGTAAGAACAGGCTGGAGGCTTGGAATTCTCATTCATAAAGGGTTGTTTCAAGGGGACTGCTGTCTTCCCTTCCACCTCATTTTTTAAGGTCCCTGAATTTCTAGTTCTGATCCAGGCAGAAAGGGTCCCTATGGATTCCTCTATCTTCTTGGAATGTCTAGAGGCAGAAAACAAAAACAAAAACAAAACCAAACAAACAAACAAAAACAAAAACCCCAAACCCAAGACACCTCCTCCCTCCTAAAATGTGAATTCTTTTAAAGGAGTTTTCAAATAATAGTGTGTGTTGTTTGTTGGGTAAATTCCTGGGCCCTTTGAAACTGCCACCACATTGCTCTTAGGCGAGAATGTCTCAAGTCCCTCACAGCTTTTGAGAGCTGAGGGAACAAAGGCTCAGCATCATGCAGGAAGCACACTGGCATATGGGGGAGGGGGATACTGGGTAGATATGGTCACAAATGCAGTCTGAGAAGACCAAATAGTGGTTGGATCTTAGAGGGCCAAAGAGAGGAAGAACACTCAGAGGGAAGAGTTATGGGGAGGGACAGGCTAAGGGAGAAATCGGGTGAGTGACACTCTCAAGCAACCTACACAAGAATCTTGGTAAACTGACCAGATGGCTGACTGGTCAAACTTTGTAAAAATCTGCAAAGCAATAGTGGTGTATTTTTAGTGACGTTAGCCTCTGTGTTCTGATGTTCTGTCACATTAGCAATGTTTCCTCTTTATTCTTCAGTGCAGACTCAGGGTCACAGAATCACAGATACTTTGAGTTTAGAGAGGGATACCACAGTGGTCACCCAGTCTAGCCCTCTGCCCAGTAAATAAAGTGAACCAACAGGTCTCCCGTTGCTTCCGTGCTGCCTGGGTGGGAAACTGAGTCTAAGTAGCTGCCATCGCTTGGACAACTGTTCCAAAGAGACTCTCTTCACAGACTCATCCAACTGTCTGTGCTTCCATCCACTGCAGATAGCTAAGACTCCATCGGTTTTTCCTCTCAAGGCATACCACCACCATTTCTAGCAGGACAAGGATCCTTCAGCCCATATACCCTGCTTGGCCGCATCTTGGCCCCTTTCCATCACAGACAGGTTTAGAATATGCTGCTTGTGTTTCTCGGTACTCTCCTCCCCTTAGAATCAAACCTATTCTCACAAATGACGCCTATCACCTAAGATGCGAGTGACCGACCATGCTTACTTCATTACCAGCCCAGGGCTGTTTATATTTTAACAGGTTCCAAACGTTAAATTGAAGGGATGGCTGGGAACGCTTGGGTAGCAGGTATGGGGACAGGAGGAGAAGAGGCACAGAAATTTTTCTGGAGTCCTTAAAATCATACCTGAGGCAATTCCTGAACAGAAGACCAACCCAACCAGGTAACTACCTCGCTATGCAACTGGTGTTGTGAGCTAAACTGTGCTTAGGCTATCTGGCCAGCATCCTTGTCTGAGGTGAGACTTTTCAGCTGGCCAGGCAAATCACCGTAAAATAAATTCCTTGAAGGCAGGGTTGGGTCTGAATTTTTCCTGGTTTATTGTCAAGGCTGGGGTCAAGTAACATATTAATAGTTCCACATAAAGGAATTTTCTAGGTGAATGAACAAATATGGTCAGCATACAGGCAGAATTCTCAGGCTTCGTACACTGGCAGATGCTACATGGTCACCAACATGAGAGCCCAGATGGGAAGGGATGGATGAAGTTGGGGTCATATAGCTTTCAACGGCAAGAGGAAACAGACATGAAGAATTATGCACAGACATGGTGATTTGATTGTAGCCCTACCCAAAGGTTCTATAGAACCCAAACTATGATTTCTGAACCCCCAAATCTAATTCATCTGTTGACTTGCAGGAAAGAACCCATAAAATACCTCAAAGCAAAAAGATAAACAGTGAAAACCGTGAAAGGGAAGACAAGCCACCTAGAACAGAGGCCACAGAGGCCTGAGGCGGGTAGAGAGAGGCTCCAGGGTCAGAGGAAGAAAGGGGAGAGAAAAGTGCTGGTCACACCAACGTCAGAGTGAAATCTCTGAGTGGAGGAGAGGCTTCCATTTATGTGTGGAAAGGCAGGTTGATGAGAACGGGCGTCAGGCCCAACTTCAGAAACATAGTGAACTATAGAAAAGAAGGCTGTTTTATAAAAGAAAAAGAGAATCATGTTTCACCGGGGGGGGGGGCCTGACTAGATAAGATGCCACCCATTGGGGGGGGGGGGGGGGGACAAGACTGTGACCATGCAAAGAACTGGAAAACCTATCACCAGCGTTCTTTCAGGTCTTACTTGAAGCACATTCTTTAAGGAGGAGTTCTAAAGAAGTCACACACGGATGAGCAGGGAGCTCGAAAGACAGGGTGACGAAAAGAGGAGCAAAGGATGGTCAGAAGTCAGTGCTCGGTGCTGACGTGAACTCGGACAGACAGGCGTGAGGACAAGCGTGAGGTGGGTCTGAGTAGGAATTCTTGCAAAAGGAAGAGGCACGTTAGCGAGAATAATAAACAGCTCCAAACACCTGGGCTGGGAAGCGCTCGGAGTTTAGAAATGAGCATTGGGGAGGGGAAGGCGGAGGGCTGTAAAGGCTTTAGGTTGAGAGAGATGGAGCATGTTGTGATTGGCTATTAGGGACTTGTTTTACATAACGGAGAAATGGGCTTTTATGCCGGGGAAAGCCGTTTAGCTGCTACTGGAAGGGGAAGCTCCAAGGTTCTCGATTCTTTATTAACATTTCCAGGGCTCCAGTTTTTCGTCGCTGCCAAAGCCCTCTTCTGTGGGTTGTGCCCACCACGCCCTAGCTCTAAACCAGGGTACGTTTCCTTCTTACTCCATGTCCCCACTCCATGTCTGCCTAGGAGCCACTGAACCTGGTCACTGCTACAGCATATGTTACCTAGATGGGTCTCTATCATCTCTTAACCCTTTTCTCAAAAGACTAAGGAACGATTTTGTTTCACACCAGCAATATGTAAATCAGACTCCTCACTTGCAATTCCAGCAAGGGCGTACCAGCTTCCTTTAATGCTACAAAGGGTAATTATAAAGATCCGGGCAGAGGGAACGAATCAGCCTCAGGGTTAGGGAGGAACAGGTGAGTTTGATTTGATACAGGTGCAAGGAGCAGCGAGGAAAGTGAGTGCCGGGTTGGTTGGCCCAGAGCTGAGACCACATGGATGCAGGCAAGAAGAGCAGTTCTGCTTGCCGCTGAGCTAGTCACCATTGGGGGGCTTCTCCTCTTCACTGCATTTCACTGACAGGAAGTAGATGCGGTTGGCTTCTGGGTAGGTGACTTTGCTGAGTGGGAGCTTGTAGATGCCAGGATTGTTGCTTGTGAGGAGAAGGAAGGTGAGGGTGGAGAGACAGAAGGCCCAGGTGCCTGGTGGCACGCCAACCTGCAAATCGAAACCAGAACTGGAAGGATGTTGCTAGCTCCTTCCTGTCTTGGGCCAGAAACCTGGGGAGAAGGATGTGATAGAGATTGAGAATGGAGAGCACTGTCTTGTGCCAAGTGAAGGTATTAGAAGGCCTAGACTCAGAGTGTCAGAGGAAATTGAGGTGTTGCTCTCTTTGGGTATGCTCAGAATTTTTTAATGCTGGGTCTGAATGGGTCTTACTCCCAGACCTAGAGGGCTGTTTGTCCATCCATCTCTGTTCTTCACGGTTGTCCTTTGACACATGTGCACACAGGTGCACCCTAGAACTCCATGCTCAAAATTCTTCTTTGGATAAATCATGGCTAAATCTTGACACACACATTGGGTAAAGACAGGACTGTATTATTGTCACACCCTTTCTCAGTCTTCTATAAGACCCCAAGGGCCTGGGAGCTCTGCTAGGGACGGAAGACCTCGGGTTAGTGTTCAGACAGTCTGGACTTACCACTGCCATCATATTGGAAAGGGCTGCTCCCATGTAGGCACAGAACAGGGCTGTGGAGGAACAAGACCAGTAGAGTCAGCTTCCCAGAGCCTGTCTTCTTCAGCCACTGTTGTAGCAAAACAGGGGCCCAGACCCAGAGCTGGCTTTTCGACAGCCGTGGTGTTCGACACCAGCCTTTACCTGATGTGATTCCTTACTTTTCAGGTATTCCTCCCTCCACCGTGCACTTGCTGAGGGCAGAGGTTAAAGGTCACACATCCTCTTATCTTCTTGTACATTCATTGTGATTTCTTATAGGGTCGATAGTCCTCACTTTGAGAATGTGTGTGTGCCCTCATCTTGTCCCCACCAATTTTGATAACGGATTAGCCTGGACATAGAACTAATAAAAGACCAACCAGCAGAGCTTGGTTGTCCCTTTCTTAAAAACCTACCACAGGCCAGTGACAGCAGGTGTGTCTGCCAGGTGAGTGCGTAGAACATGCCTCCGATGGCCATACAGGAGAGGACACAGTTGTAGCTCCAAAGGCCCAGGTAGATAGTCTCAAAGGGAGTGGCCACAGTCAGTGCTACGAGAGAAGGTATGGTGTTTCTGGGTCATTTTGGACCACAGAAGAAAGGCTTTCCCATGGCTGCTGCCAGGCCTCGAGGTGGCCTCTGTTCTCTCATTCACCATATGCCTCTAGTTCTGCTTATCAGAGGGGCCTCTGTAACTATCATAGGAAAACAAATGATGAAAAAGTCCTGGATTCACACAGTGTGAGTGTGTGTGTGTGTGTGTGTGTGTGTGTGTGTGTGCGTGTGATGATGTCCGGGTTAAGGAGCAGCCTAGGAAGGGAAGCCTTATTCTCCTTCACCACAAGGAGCTGCACTGTCAACCATTTCAATTCTGTTTCAGAGGCTTGAGAAAAAATAGGTCCAGACACACATAGATGGATAAGGAGAATGGAGTGTCAGAGCCTCAGGAACAAGTGTAAACAGTAGACAGGTGTAAACAGTAGGCAGGTGTAAACAGTAGACAGGTGTAAACAGTAGGCAGGTGTAAACAGTAGGCAGGTGTAAACAGTAGGCAGGTGTAAACAGTAGGCAGGT